>CM052300.1:5057085-5443620 GCA_028455765.1 Lasioglossum oenotherae | reverse complement strand
CGCCGGGCTGCACGCGTCTAGCTCGCGCTCTGATTGGTCCGTGTTTTTCGTTAATAACTCGTTAACGAAGCCGCGGACGACATTTTTTCAAAGGAAAATGTCGCTTGAAATGATCTCAGGAACCTCCCATTTTCGGCTCCGGAGGTAATTTTGAGACACCCTGTATATTTTCTTGTAGACGCAAAATTCTACCTTTGAAAAAGGTTCAAAACGGAACCGAAACGTGTTAGGAAAGAACTAAAAATTTTTTGCAAAATTGCTATATTTATTAAATGATCGAAACGGTAGCGCTGATAGCATCTTTAAAACCTGATGATAATATCTGAATCCTCCATTATCAAGAAGAATTCCATTATAAAATAAAAATTGTCGTTATAGATAGCAATAATTTTGATAAACCTGGACTAGATCACCTGCTTGAATGCATCAAATCGATAGACTACCAATGGCTTTATTTACCGAGCAGGTAGCAAATGGCACCGATCCTTCAGCTTTGATCATTACTCTCTTCTACTCAATATAATTTCCACACTTCCGCGAGCTACCAGTTTTTATAGGGTATAAAGACCCGAAATCGTAATTCTCTCTCAATTTTACAGCCCGTGAAATGGAACCTCGTAATTCCATCCAATAAAAATATTCGAAAGAGTAACAAAAAAAAAGGAAGAAAGAAAGAAAAAGATGGGACGATCTTAAAAAAAGTTCGAGCACAGTGTCGTAACTGAAAGCATCTTCTACCGCGAGTCAACATCGCTTCTCACGGCAAGACCGCTTTTATGCATGTACCTGTACCTACTGTTTCGCGAACAAAGTGTTCGCGTTGCAAGGTACTTACTCAATCAAATGAAAGTTTCATTCGTCTGGACATTGAATTCGCATGGTAAAATATTATGGACACTTTGCACGTTCGTAACTTTCTCGAATATATTCAAAATGGCAGCGCGAGTCGTGAAAGCTTACAGCGAATGTAAAAACTGCACAGATGATCATCCATCAGGAAGACATCGCCGTTATTCTGTTCGTTTATATTGATTATTATCATAACTTGTAATCGTATACTGCAATCGAACACATTTCAAGCGCCATTAACAAATTTAACCGGACCATAAATGAGCAAACGGGTTCATTAGTAATCGAAAAACACGTAGCCGAGCCGAGGGGTAGTTATTTCAGTAAAACCCGGCCGAAAGTGAGCGACAAAAGTTTGTTATTATTCGACCTTTCTCATTGGGAGCCGCGCGCCATGTCAGCCGATTCAATATTTTCGGCCGCGATGTTCCGCTACAACAGAATTAAACCAATACAAACGTCCGGGCGCACGAAAACAGCTGCGTTTAACCAAAAGAATCAAATATATCCGCGCGAGAGTTCAACGGATTAAATCACATTTCCGCGAGCGTTGCGGTCAGCAGCAGGCCGGCCGTCGACTAACGAGTACCTGGTTTCGCTCTGTTCCACGAAATCATCGTTATACCCTGGACGTTCAACCGCCGTTTGCACCTGTAACTATTTTTATAATATCTTTGCAATACTTTCCGGTTGTTTAATTTAGCCGCCCCCACAGTGGGCTCGATTGAGGAAGCACGCGACATTTTTGAATAACTCTTAAACCACTGAAGATATTGTAATGAAATTTGAACTGAACATATAAAAAAATAGTTCCTTCTCAATGATTTATAACTTAACGCATTACCGACCAGCGGTGATTATTGCATAATTTTGAAAAATCTATGGTACATGGCTAAACACTTTTTAATGAAACCTTCAATAGCGACAACAATTTTCATTGTGCACTAACAAGTCACCAACAATATCGTCATCCAATAGTTTCATTTAAGATGGCAATGTAAAAGAAAATTTCTATGCTTTCTTTTGGCATAGCACAATTATTAAAAATCCTATTAATAGGCTTCCGGTAGGTAAAGTGTTAATATATTTCACATTTGTTTAACCGTTTTTATTAATTTAAAACAGTTTTATAAATTATTTATTCTATAATGTATTTAATATTTTCGCTATATAATGCAAACAGATAGAATGTTTAAGTTTTATATTATTAAGAAAAATTTATTAAGGCCGAAAATCTTGAAAAATTGCAATTTTTACCACTTTTGATCGTTTATAATTCGCAAACCAATTAACCGATTTCAATGAAATTTTCAGAGCATATATCATTTATACCAGTTGACAAAACACATTTTTTAAATTTTCTTTATTGGGCCAGCTAAAAAAGTTATAAAAATCAATCTTTAGTATTGCTTTTCACAGTTCCGACCGAATGCATTTTTTCAACTTATTTATTACACATCATTTACTAAACTAATTCTTCTAGCCTTGCAGAGAAATTGAAGTCGTTTGGTCCATTCATATAAAAGTTATTCTGATTTGTTGCTGTATGTATTTGTTCGTTTCCGAAGACATGTTATAAAATAAATGAAATTCATAAGAATTTTCCTAGATTTAAATTTCTTGAGAAGTACTCGAGAAAGAATTCATGAGAAGGAACACTACGCATGTCAAAGATACAAATTTTTAACGTCCACTTCCATTTTACTCAGTCTTTTTTTAAAATATGTTATATATCATAATTGTCAATGAAAAGTATGATTTCTTACCAATAAAGTGTGCATTTTGATGTAGAAAAAAATTCAGGGCAAGAAGTTGATCACAAGGGAGAACTGTGCCCTACTGAAGTAACTAGAAAGGAACTAGAATCTACTAGATTTTAGGTCGAAACATGGGTTTGCGCGCCTCGGTTTTTTGTCCTTATTTGAGCAGATTTTGGGCTGGGTGAGGGCTCATTCTATAGATGAAGGTTAAATGCAGCGCGCTCTGCTATTGATGTAACGAGATTATGTTTATATCTAATAATATAAGATCCCAAAGTGGAGAAAAAATCGAGAAAAACAACCGCAGATTTCAATGCATTTTTCTGTCTCAAAGAGACTTTTTTGACTGATGTAATGAGCAGAGCGCGCCGCGATGAACCCCCTGTCAAATGAACCTTTGTGCAGCTCAAATAAAAAGGCGAATTTTATTCACAAAAAACTAAAGTTGGTCGGTGAAAGGGTGAATTTCGAGCCCAAAGCGTGTAGAAACGACTGACCGAAAATCATGCGAATCTATCAAATCAAATGCAGAAAACAGCAAATCAATCTTGGAAAATACGCAGTACGTGATATCGGGAAATCCGCGAATCGGTCAGTTTGTATCGGTATCCCGGCGCGATAACTCAAAAAGAGGAGTGAAACAGGGATTCAGCGAATCCCCGAGCGTACGCAAAGAACCCGTGGAACAAGTTAAGCAGTTCGATAGTTGTCGGGATCGAGTCTATCAGAGAGCCGAAATCAGGAGAAGTTTGCGACCCGTTCACCGCGTCCGTAGCATAAGTGAAAGGACGCGGAAGACGGAAATAGAATAGAAGAAAGAATTCAGGGACAAGAGGTGAAATGTAGACGGAAGAAACTGCGCCGAACAGACAGTCTCCATGAGAGAAAGGTAGGGGAAGAAACCGAAAAGGAAGGAGCAGAAGAAGAAGAAAGGAAAGACGAGGAAGGTTAGGAGCAAAGTAGCGATCTCCCGTGGCACGCACATATCTAAATCGAGAGGCTCGTTCGGAGGCGAGTCACGAACGGGCCGGATGGCCGAAGTCCGGGCTGTTCGGAGTGGCCGTCGGAAAAAAGGCCGGATCGTTAATCCAGATCGGCGAGAAACCGTCGGAGGAACCCCTCCGTTGGAGCGAGAACGCGCAAACAGCATCGGCGCGACGGAGACAGAAGAGAAAGGCGAGGAGAGAAAGCAGCTGGTAGTGGAAGAGAGAAGGATAGAGGAAAGGGTGAACAGCTAGGGACGCTTTCGGACGTTGATGACGAGGCGCGGGCGCGGGATAGCAGCGAGAAGAAACGGCGTGCTTTTGCGGAGGAGGGGGGGGGGGGAGTGGGGATGAGGGGTGGAAAAGAGAAGAGACGATCGGTCGGGGGTGGGTCTCGAGAAAGAGGCTCGAGGAGATGGTAGATAGCTGGGATAGGATAGAAGGCTGATATCGTAAGTGGCTGCGAATCCTTTATAACTGAGAGAACTCGTGGGCTGAGCGGGGCGAGCTTGGAATTTTTGATGTAGTAGCAAGCAGATATGAATATCGGAAAGTTCCCCAAAGGGATTCCACAGGATTGAGGGGGGGGGGTGGGCGAGCTGAGCGGCGACGGAGACCCGCGAACGATGGATAGAGACAGAGAAAGGGTAACGGGCTTGGAAAATCGGAAGAAAAGGGGGGCGAGGCGATGCGATGGGGAGAGGGGCCACGGTAATCCTGCCTTTCTGTCAGCGTTCATCCGACCGGCCGGAAAGTTTGAGAAATCGTCGCGAACCCGGTAAACTTGCCGCCAAACACGCCGCGATTCGATGCCCGCGATCATTTCGCGCGCGCCGATTTGTTTTCGAGCGTCCGGTCCGTGACCGCGTGTCTCGGTTTGCAAGATCGCAGGGATCAGATGTTGTTTCCCCAACTCTGTGGCGAATTTTCCAGTCTATTAGAAAATCACTTTTTCCTTACGATAGAGAGAGAGAGAGAGTAAAACAAGAGCGACTTTTGTGAGCGAAGACATAAATATCATTTTTCGTTCCTGCAAGTTTTCTGCAAAAAAAACTCCGATTAACTCCTTTGGAGCAGCCTACTTACTGTGGAAGCACAATATCTTTCAAGATGCCCTGCAATTTAAGAGATGCTAACCGCTTTTGATGCACGTTTACTTTAATCTTTTGTAAACTGTTCACAGAGTGGGATAAAATTTATTTATTAACAACTATATTCATTTGAAATGATAATAGTATTTGAATAGTTGAGGAAACACTGTCTGCATAGAATCCTTAGATCTACAATTAATTACTGCAACATATCGTTCTATTGAATTATCATTAAACTAAGTTTGCCGAAAACCGTAGTTTAATCGAATTCAACCTCAACTTTGTTAGCGTTTACCTTTCTAACTTTCTACAGTATTTTACACGTTACGTTATACATTATTTACATTGAACCGAGAGTTCCAGAGTCTGCTTTTGGCTTCACAATCTCCTTTAAGTATTCTCTAATGAATATATGTATAATCGATATTCTTCTCTTTCCACATTACATTATACAAATAGTATTTCGGAGTGTTAATTAATCTTTTATTCTTCAAAACTGTCCACTATTAAAATTAACAAGTATACACGTTCTATAAAACCCAGTTTAAAAATTAATTGATTGCAACATGTTTTAAATTATGTGAATGTAAGTATTTAAAAATACATTTGCAATACTTGCATTTTATCGTAGTCGGAGCAGCATGTTTTTCACGACGACAACGATGTATTAAAAATCTCATTAAAAATAATATTACGTTATGGCAACGTTATTCGCTCTTATGAAATTCTTGAGAGGCACGCGACCTCAGCTTTAAACTGACTATGCATACATCGAAGCTGTAATTTCGAAGCATATCAAGAATTCCGAACGATATAGCGATCGACCTACTGCGTCGGATTTTCATGAAACTTTAACATTTAGTAACTTTTCCAAATGTAGTGTAACTCTTTACAAGGGCGTTCGAACACTTTCGTGTAGATAATTATTTGCGTTCCGTAATTTGACAATGCCCGAACGTATCTACAATGATTTTCAATCTTCTCATCTCTTGCGTCCTCGCGAAGACTGTCAATTTTTTTTGTAACGTTTGATTTAACACTATCAAACATAATTCTGTAGGGGAAGAGGTTGTGTTATAAGACGGGTTTTGTTTTTGGTCTGTAACGTTTTGCTTGATGAAGATATCAAAGAGTTTTATATACCGTTGGAAAGGCGAAGGAAATGCGCAACTTGTATATGTAAAAAGTTTCGTGATTTGATCAACAAGTAAAATTTTATGGCCAATTTTCCGAGGACATGTTTTTTGGCTTCTCGAAAAAAGTGGTTGGGTTATGAGACACTCGGAAAAATCTACTAAAAGTGGCAAAATATAAAGTAAAACCCATGTAACTTTATGCAAAAATGAATTTTATTTATTTTAAAGACATTAAGTGACCAAAGGAGTTAGAAAGAATGGCAAAAAATTGGAAAAAAGCAAAGAATCGCGAAGAAAAGTAAAAGAAAAATATAATGAATGGAAGGTTTCAATAATGATCGTGCTCTTCGTCATCCAAGTGGCTGTTACAATGTTTGCATATGAAAAACGAATGTCTGCCCATATCGGCACACTTGAAATGAACAGGGCGTTGGCATGTGTTGCCTTTGATAGAGTTGGCAGCGGTCAATTTTTCCGGCAAAAACTTTAAACAAATGATGCAAAAGTCTACATCCTCTTCAGATGGTGGTGATTGATTTGTTGCTTTGTGGCGCTTGTTCAGCTGTTTTTTTTACGCTTAGGTAATTTCGAGGACTTCGAGTTTCCTCGACTGGTCCCTACAATGACGATGAATTCAAAAAATAAACTAAAACAAACGTTAAATGACAAATGAACACTTAATTCTAACACGAACAAGATAGTTGACCGTTCTAGTTCGTTTCTAGTACAAAAAACTAGTGTCTCACAACCCAACCACTATGGTGTCTCATAACCCAACCATGATGCCATTCCGAATGTGACAGAAAAAAACAATGTTTTTGTCGTATATGCGCAAAACTCAATATTGTATCGTAAAATGTAAGGAGAACACTAAATGAAAATGCATCACACTCACCTTTTTCAATTGATTCACTCAACAAAATAATGTTTTTGAAAAAATGAGTGAAAGTTTTACACGATGTGTTTACACACGATGTCCGTATCTAATATAAGCAACACGTCTATACACCTCGGTGCTAGCACAAAAACTAGCAGACGTCAAAACAAAAATTTGACAGCAGACAGATTAGAATTATCGCGATTGCGCGATGGGTAAAAACGACTGTCTCACAAGCCAAGCCGTCTCAAAACCCAACCTCTTCCCCTACCAATAATACATGAAAAGGGGAGTGCCTAAACACTTATAAGCGGTAGTGTAGTACACACTGTTATATTGAACGGGACCGTTCCGTGGTTGCGCGGATAGCATAAAGGCGTGCGCATACTAGTGCGTCTCGAGAAGGCCGTGGATCGTCTCGAGAAGGCCGCGGCCGTCGATGGACGTCCATGCGGCAACAAATCTCTAGCGGGCCGGCTGTGCGCGGCAGAAAAAAAGGTCTTGGTGGGCTCCTCAACTCTTCTAGGTAAAGGGGCCTATTGGCACGGAGACCTTTTTTTTCTGCCGCGCACAGCAGGGAGCCCTGCTCGATAGAGATTTGTTGCCGCATGAACGTCCATTGACGACCGCGGCCTTCTCGAGACGCTCTGGTATGCGCACACCCTTAAGATAGGCGCACACTAGACCGCACCGCTCCGCTCCGCGACTGCACGCCGACCGCTGTTTTGACTTTCTTTTATTAGGCCGCTATTACACGAGGACACTTGGTGGCGCAACTCGGTTGTCCGGCACATTTAATGAATCGGCAACTTGGTGGCGCCACCGAATTGAACAGCTTTTATGAATCGGTTCAGGTGGTACCAGCAAGCGTTCCGATAAACATTTTACGATAAATGTGGTGGTAATTTGAACGTCAATGTCGTCAATTGTTCATGTATTCGTGATTCTGGTGGTGCAACTTTGGTGGCTTTGTCTAATAGGCTACATTCAAATCAATGCCCCGGCTGGTGGCGGCGCCACCAAATGTTGCCCGGCCGGTTGCCGATGCCGTCCACCAGATCGGCAATAATTTTTGGTGGCTCCACCAAGTGTCCCCGTGTAATAGGCTCCATATGATTCAATGCCCCACGACGAGCTGGGCCACTAATAGCGGCCTTAGTTTCAATGGGAGTGCGCACACCTAACTTCGTAGCGGTACGGAGGCGTGCTGGCGCTGTGACGTTGCTGTTAGGTGTGCGCACTCCGATTGAAACTAATAGAAGAAAGTCAAAACAGCGGTCGGCGTGCAGTCGCGGAGCGGAGCGGTGCGGTCTAGTGTGCGCCTACCTTTAATCGGCCATTAACCGCTAATAGAAAAGCCTAACGACAGCGACTGTTCCGCCGGCAAAAATGACAAAAATATAGACGAAAGGTGTGCCGTTCAGGGTTCACGGTGTTGTCGTCGGGTTCAAACGGTCCATTTTCCGTGACGGGCGCGGGCAGGATAAACGACCCCGGAATTCAATCTCCGCGTTCGGGTTCCGAGGGCGATCGGGACGACCGGGAAGAAAAAAGATCAAACAGCACAAGGTCTCGGTTTTCCGAGGCTATCGTCGTTCCCATCAGGGTGCTGGTGGAACTTCGGCCAGTGAGAGCAACGCGGCCCGATGTCTCTCGTTAATAACCGTCGACCGAACGAGTGCTTTATCGACGATAGTGAATAACCTCGGATCTGGCTGGCCGTCCTGCGAGAGCAGTGCCATCGAGAGGAGAATCGCGCGAACCGGCGAATATAAATGCAGTTTAATTAATGAACAGAGCCCGCGCGAGACGCTCGAGATTTTATTTAATATTGTAATCGGGTATGATTCCGGGTGCCGGGGCTCGCTCGCTCGCGCGCCCTCGCTATCCCTTGAACGGTAATCCTTAATTAATGGCCGGATGTGGAGGGCCATCGCGTCGTCGTATTGCGGATTAATTCGATTCGAAGTGTCTACTAATTATCGGTCGGCTCGAATTGCGTGCTTGTCATAGGATCGAAATTCTAGCAAGAGGAAGCGTCGTAAACCTTTCGCCTGTCGGGGTGTGCTGTCTCCGTGTCCTGTACGTGTGCAACTTTCACGCGAAACATCTGAACAGCCTGCCAGACAGAGACAGAGACAGAGACAGTGACAGAGATAGAGGAGGAAGAGAGAGTGAGAGAGACTCGTTGCGATACGCGGGAACGAAGAGCGAGAAGGATAGTCGCGAACTCGTTAAGCATGAACGACCGATCGTTCGAGGACTGGAAATCGGTTGCGGTGTAAACGTCACGTTTCTGGGGGGCGTCTACAATGGCTCATTAAATTGAATAATCATCGAGGTCATATCCCAGCCGGCGAGGATGCGGTATCTGCAATTTACTTGGTCATCGGCGCGGCGGGGCAAAGTTATGTTGGTCCGCGCGGACGCAAGCACTGGCATCGAGTGTATCGGGGGTCTAACCTGGCTGTCTACAGTCTACAGTCTACGGGGATGTTTGCGCGACGATTTCGCGGTGGAAGCCCAAGGGAATGGAAAATGTGGCCAGCCGTGTGAAACATTACCTGTGGCGAGGCATTTTTGCTGTACGCGCAGCCGGGAACATCGGTTTCTAATTTATCGTGCTGTTGCCGCCGCGCCGATGTTCGGACTATGCACTCCTGGCCGAAAAGATTGCACACGCGCGCTATCTTTCATTTCTCATCGGCGAATTGAGAATTTTGCGATTGCTGCAAGGAACACGGTGGGACTGCGAGCTTGGCATATATGGATTAGTTGAAAATATTAGGTCTAGAAATTAATTCACAGTCCATCCTTCGTGTATCTCTTTATCATTTAGAAATTATAATAAGATATGTTTCTAAACTTTGATCGGGTTTAGTCAAAACTGTAATTTAATTTGCTTGGTTCCATGAACATAGGATCAATATCGAACACTCGGTCCCACGGTGAAAATATTTTCAGTAACAAATAAATATTTTAACTCGCATGAAATACAAATATCAAACTTGTAAAAAAGCGAAATATTTGGGTGTAAAATAAACTAAACTTTTAACTACAAACTGGGTTATTAGTGATAAATGAATAGAGATGTTTGTTTACCAAGATATTAATGTGCCCATTTTCTATCAATGTTTACATAAGAGCGAGGAAGAAAATTCTCCTAGTAACTTCTAGTAATTTTTCATGAAATCAATTTTTATTGTAAAATAATGCCAGACGCGTTTTCAATAACTTCCAAACAATACACTTTGTAATATTTTCTCTAGATCTGATAACAATGCAGTCCTCTTCCGTGTTTGCTTATGTAAAAATGTATTGTTGCGAAACTTTATACAGCATGTTTTTTCTTCGGGAATGGATTCTGTTATTCTTCGGTATGCGAGAAAGAATTTGTTCCCCTTTTAACTAGAAAATGATTAAAAACCAATATTTCTGTGATACGAAAGGAAAGTATGCATGAAACGTTTATTTACTACACGAGGTAATTATTTTTAGTATAATCAAATCTTTCTATTACCGACCATGAAAATGTGATAAGAATGGCAAAACTCTTCCTATTTCTGAATTTGTTTTCCACCTGTTTACATTAACCGTCTGTTTCTACTAATAAGGTCTTATTATGTAAGGTGAAGTCAGGGCCACCCTAACCACAGGGCTAAATGGGCTAAGCCCCGGGGCGCAAGCCTTTTGGGGGCGGCAATTTTTAGGTGTTATATTTTTTTGTTATTGTTAGTAATTTAGTTATTAGTTATTTTTATTCGAGATCTTTGTACGACAGAAATAACCAAATAACCTGTTCTAAATGAACTAGAAAATATTATATTATATTTTTTACGCTATTTTTTTAAATATATAGCCATGGTGAATTCCGCATAAATACGTTGTATTTATTATGCTATTATTGATAAACTTCTAACAGAAGTACAAAAGAAAAAGTGTGTCTATGATGACATTTAATCGAAATTTGGGTTTCTGGTCAATTTAAACAATTTAAATGTAGACACAATTAGAAAGAATGTTGCAAACTTGTGTGAAACGTATATAGACAATTCAGAAAATAATTTTATTGGAGAATGCATTCATTTTAAACACTTATTTAAACATTTATTAGAAAATAAAGAAAATATATCTACTGCGGAACTTAGTTTAAGGACAATAATTGACTCGAAAATTGAGTCTACAGTTCCTAACGTGGCCACAGCACTGCGCATTTTTTGAGTTATTGCCACTGTTACGTTCCGGAGTCTGACTTGCTCGAAATTATCGTTCCGCGACCCATTCCCCTTACTGGATGCTCAAATGCGATACAACCTTTCGTCCACGCAGTACGTACGGTCCGACGTCTGACTGGGAACCAGGACTTTCGTGAACATGCGTATATTACTTAACGCTTAGAGGTAGTAGATTCGCCCGAAACAGCTGACGAGAACAGAGTAGCAATTAGTATTATATTATATGTAGGATTCTAATTTTGCTTGAAAATTATCATTTTGATAGGATACTGTACAAAGTGTCAACTAGGACGCACTTGACCCGAAAATGGGAAAATTCCACAGCTTGAATCCTGAACAATACATAATATCTAATTGTAAGGCATAGATGAATTCATTCAGTTCCGCTGTAAGTCTGTGAGTTTATCTAGTTGTAACCTAATTGATGCGACGAAAATTTCTGAATAAATTCCAGCTATTTTATAGACAGGGTCCACTGCGCTGCGCGGCGATGCTCCGATGTTTCTGTCATCGTGATAGAAATGCAATTCGTTCTAATACTCGCCGATGGGGTCGTTGTCACCACGCATAATGCCCGGCGATGAGTGCACACATTTTCTGTCCCGAGCTCGGCAACGTATTCGGCTGGCAACCGTTTATGGCATATCCGTTTATCACGCGTATCGCTTAATTAATCACACTTTGCACTTTCATTGTTCAAATCGGACAGAATCAATTTGGCTCTTATAACTTGTGCCTGCTTGAATCGGGTTTAACTTCGTGCTCTTCGTGGAACGCTTTCGTATTAGCGACGTGATCATTAGCCAATGAATTATGTCAATAACGTTTAATAGTCCCGAATGACGTAAACGCGGAATTTATACTTCGCAGTTTGATACACCGTGTGAAAGGAGAGACTGTGTTGCGCATAACAATTCAACGAACACGTTATACAGTGTTCCGTGAATTACGTGGTATGACGTTTCCATACAGTTTGAGAATATTTCGCGCAAATGTTCGTCAATAGGCTTCTACATGTAGGCAAAATAAAAATGTCCTAACTCTGTAGTCCGTATTTGGCACAGGATGTTTAAACTTCTTACAAATGTTCCACAGAGACGAATGATTAGTGGAATTTATGCAGGCCAGGAAGAAGATCAAATTCAATTTATCAACTACGGATTTCATGCAGTTATGACAAAAATTCTATAAAGTTACTAAGAAATGATAGGTATACATACATAATAAATGCTTGTATAGCTCCTGTATCTCGTAATTAATACAGAACATTTTTATCTTGCATAAAAATCTGCGATCCAGTTATTATACATGTTTTCTTGTATTTTGAAAATGTATCAAAATACACATAAATGAAAAGACAAGTATAGAAACGTACATCGAAATTTATTTAGAATGTTTGACCTGAATGTATAGCATTATTTGTCTTACCCATTTATGGCTCGGGCGACGCAACTTCCACAATAATCATCGTCAGAGGAATAAAATTTGCTGGAAAATGACGAAATCAATTTGTCGAACGACGTTCACCGCGGATACCTTTATCTTCCAAGAAATAGCTGCAACGGCAGCATCTAGGCTTCTCATGCGTGCCTGTAAACTTCGCTCATCATCGTTGCTACTCAACTTTCAGGCTCCATATATTTTCCTTTCTTGTTCGTCTGGCCCGTTTTTATGTATCCATCACCTGTTCACGGCCCTTTGCACATTAACATATAATTTCGGTCTTGAACGCCGCTGGAACAATATAAAGCAGCACGTTCATCCTGCCGCAAAATGAATATTGTGTCAGCTCACTAAAAGTGAAGCAACATTCTCGTAGAAAAAGGTTGGATCATCAACGTTCGAGCAGTTCTGCGGAACAAAATACTCGAGACACCGGCAAACTTTATTATTCTTTTTATTCAGCGCGTTCCGTGCACTTAGCCAAAAAACTTTTCATTATTTTTAATGATACATAAATGTTTTACCGAGAGGTGTATTGTTTTAGCAAGGAATTTTTGTTGACGAAAATAAAACTTCTCCAAGAAAAATAACGTATTCGGAATTTTACTTTCTGTCTAGCAATTAAACGATGTCCCGTGTAAGATAGAGCTACTTTGTCTCTGTGTGTACCGTGATTTCAGCTGCATTTTCACTAATGGACGTTCTCGAATGTGCGGATTTCATCGTGAAATTAATTCGCGCGAGCGCGAGCGGCCACGTGCCGCGAATTCTAAGGATTCGCCAGGATTCCGGTTTTTCGGTCAGTAATCAATGGAACATTCGATGGTTTGGCTGTCAGTGATTTCACGACGTGCCAACTAAACAGGATACAACTCCATTCCATTTGATCCTCGAATAACGGTTCGCTGGGATCGGCGTCCGTGTCCCTTTGAACGATATAAATGGAGATGGAGAGTACCCTTTTGCGGTCTTTGTGCGATGCAACTGAAGGCTAGAAAGTCGGATGATCTCGTTCAGGGTCAACGGGTACCAATGCGCGAATGTGGCGTCAGTTTTTGCGGATACCGTTGCACTTTTCGCAAGCCTGAACCATTTCCCGACCCTGTACCACGACTAACGAACAATATGTACCTTCTCCTCCTACATTTATAAATAATCTGCGAATCTGCGAATCTTTATACAAGATAAGAATTGTCTGCATCGATTGCAGGACACGGTAATCATATGCACGTCACTTACAAGCAGGGACCAACAATAACAGTTATTCTAAAATTTTCTACGATAAAAATCATTAATAAAAACTTGATTATTATAGAAATTTAAGATAATCTATACAAAATACACTCCTCAAAAGAATTAAGGGATCACTTGTGCGAATCCGAAAAATTGGTCCCACTTTACGTGATCATAACTCCGTCAACAAATTTTTTTTTAACATGCTATATATCATTTGCCTTGGATTTTTTCACGCTGATTTCAAATCTCGTTTCAAAATTTGTCTACGACCTCAGGATTTTGCAAAATTTTTTCCGCGCGTGGTACTGGAGAAACCGCATTTTCTTGAAATTCTACATGTTTAACGAATTTTCTCAACGTAAAAAACGTTCGTACCATAATCTCCCTATTTTTCCCGTATTATACAAAGTTTCAGCTTTAATTTAAAAATAATGTCATCGCTCTACCTCATTTCTATCGAAAGTTCTTTGATTTTGAATCGAGTTTGGTCCTTCTACTGTGCGCTGGCGCGGCGATAGCGTATTCAGAGATGTCAGGCAGCCGCTGTACGTGGCGCGCTAATTTCTGCGAAGCACTAACTTCAAAAAGTTCATGGGGTACTCAATTGAATCGGCAGAATCTCCGCTTCAATTTGACGTTCGGATCATGGCATTACGATCATTTCTCGCCCAGACACAGCGAGTTAAAGAAAAAATGGAAATTGTGCATTTTTTAAGCATATTTTCAGAAACAACTGGTATATCGAAATGTTAATGAAATTGAAAAAACAAAAGAAATGCCTTGAAGAGAAAGAAACGCTCTTTCTATTGCTTTCTTGTACAAGATTCTACTATAATTTCTTCGCTTTCTGGAACCAGTTAAAGTTAAAAAGACCATATTTACTTCAATGTTGAATAACTCGAACAAAAAAAATCGCACAATATTCAACAACCACACAATTTACACAGGAAAGATAGCCCTTCCAAATGATATTAACGCGAGTTATCAAAAAAATTTGTTGCCCCCGTGTGATGTTCCAAAGTTGCACAAAATTTTTGTTAACTGTCGATGTTGCCTTCATCTCGTTATAACTTTGTGAAAAACCAACATAGCAACAATTTGAAACAGAGCATCCGAACTAGAGGTTTCAGGCTTTCAAACCATTGTTTAACGATATCGGTACAGCAATTTTTGACGGAGTTAAATCCCGCAAAGCTGGAGCAATTTTTCGGTTTCGCAGAAGTGATCCCTTAATTCTTTTGAATATTTCGAATTACACCTATTCATTTTTGTCATAAACGCATAAAATCCGCAGTCTAGTTATAACAGTTAGGGTCCTTACTTAGAAGATCAGAATGGTTCGTCGAGCTGACTAGCTATAACAAATTTCGATGAAATTTTCAGAACACCAAAAACACAATTTTTAAATTTTCATTCAAAAATCGAAGTGGTTTGGTCGATTTGTACACAAGTTGTTCCGTTTGGTGGCACGTGCGATCAATTATGGGAGTTAGTGTAGATACTTTTGCAAACGACTGTGTCCCGATTAGTGCATAACTTTCATTCATGAGTTCGCACGGGGCTGTTTGGATTACAGCTTAAAGGACGTCAGCGCTGGGTCATTAAATTGAATAACCGTACAGGTCAATACAACGTTTCGGTTATATCGCGCATTTAATCGACTGGGATAGGTTGCCGACACATATACAATGGGTATTTTGATAGACTTCAAAACAACATGTAATACAGTAGAAACAATGCTATCGCGTGGCTGGCTACAATACAACAATACGTCCCAGCGCACAATCTAAAATATGAATGCGCTTTTCAAATTGCAATAAACTTTCGAAACGCATGTAAACGTGCGAACCGTTCGTTCAACTTAAAAGAGATTGTTTGCAAAAGGCAACCTTCCTACACTGGTAATTAAGAAAATTTCCACAAGCATTTGGAAAGCGGAAAACATAGAAAATTGCTCAACAGAGCAGAATTAATCTCGGTAATTAAAAACAATTCGAATGTAAAGTGATACGTTGAATTTTGTTTCCCGGAAAGCTGTCAAAGACAGAAAGCAGTTCCATTAAATTTGAAATTTGATAAAGCTTTTTGATAAATACGCAGGATTAATCGAAGTTCTCTATTCAACGGAGGAACTACCATTCAGAAAATAACCATTTAAGAAGTACAGGTGCTGGAAATAACAAACAATGGGGAAGTTACATTAATCCTCTCTTTATTCAGATTCATATACTTTTCTCTCTTGGTACCAGCGGTGCGATAACTCATTAGTAGGCTTAGTACAGTTTTCCGTTTCCGGAGTCACGTTACACGGGACATTACTTTTAATTACATCGACGCAGGTATGCATATCCGTTACTCATATATATATTTATATCATATGTATAATATAGATTTGTATATAACATGTGTATGCGCGTGATTATTGTACAGTGTGCGATGCGTCGCGTAATCATTTGAGCCCAGTACACCCTTGGACTCCTTGCATCATGACATCCGCACGATTCCCAAGTACCTCGCAACACAGTGTTCGTTCACAGGAACAATTCCCATTTTACGCACGATCATATCCGAATTTACCCGTGGTCCTAATTCGTTTCGAAAATCGTAAGAAAATCAAATAAAATTCGATCACTGATCTAATTTGAATAACGATTTTTCTAAACATCCTCATACTTTTTCGTCTGATTATTTAAGTTTCAAATATATTTGATTGGTCTCAACTGTGAATAATTTTCTTTCGAGTGAATTTTAACATTTCTTCCGATTTAGTCCTTGCCTCAATTTATTCGAAAATGTACGAGGCAATCGGTGTCAAAAGCTTCATAAACATTCCCAAGTTTCTCCTATCAGAATTGTTGGTTCACAAGGGTCGCCGCTTTGAAGGAACTCGAAGGAATAATTTATACCCAACGAATACATACACGGCTAAGAGTTGAAACTTCTAGATCAGGTTGTTCACCAAAAATTCCTGAAAATGGTGACCCCGTACATAATATACATATGTATTCCGACGAATGAACTAAAAGAAGTGTCTCCTGTCATTTGTACTCGATCTTGAGTCTGAATTGTTCGTGTTCGCTTTTAATCAGATTAGCGCCAGGCCACTTGGCGCTTTCAAGAATTCATCAGAAGAAAACATTTCGTATCGTGACGATATCTTCGGATTTTCTATCCAAGCGTGTACCGTGCTTTCCACACATCTGACTCGAGGATTAGGTGATCGTATTCACAGTGTCGGAGAAACAGCCTCCTCTATTCGGTATCTCGTCGCGTACATAACGTATGTATATGTATTGCAAAATATATATTAAGGCCAGACCATTCACACGCGAGGACAGCTTCAATCGTCCTTCTTAAAGGCTAAAGTACACACTCTTGCGTCCGTTAGTCGTCCTAATTTCTCTCCGTTTCATTTCTTCGTTTACAAATCGCTTACAGTACGTGTATGCGGGTACGTCGAGAATCCTACTAATTTCGCGTCTCTCTTAATTAACGGGCCTACGTCTCGCTAGCCTCGCGTCGCATTACGGGTATCAAGCAATAGTCAGGCGGGATCGTTAACGAACGAGCAATCGCTTGGTGTCGACGGGGGAGGATATTTATTTATTTATTTTCTTTGTTTGTTTTTTTTTTTTTTTTTTTTGAAAAATTGTCCTACCGATATGTCGGTGGAAACGCAACGAGCGTGGAAAGAATCGTCGATATGTATTCGAGATATGACGCGTCGGAGGTACAGGGTGTTTCCGAAATCATGGTACAAGACAGGTGGTGATTCTACATGCAGTAACAAATCGAAAAACAGAAATCACGTTTTTTAGTTCGAGAAAATCGAGTTCGAAAATGCAGAATGCGGATTTTCATGCGCAGCGAACGTTGTTTGCGTTCGTTATAAGTGGAAACACCCGGAATTTTTCGTCGCTTCCTCCTTTTCAATTTTAACCGATGAGATCTCGTTCCGTCCGGTCGAATATCGATGTCAATGCGGCCGCTCGACTTCTTAGTCTATTAAATTCGGTGCATTTTTATTTCGAGATACAGGTTTCACACTCTGAATGAATTCCTCTGCAGATCATCGTAGCAAAAGGATTAATTTCGAGTGAAAAATTTGTAGGTGGCCGTTTCTTTCACTCGCGCTGTTGCTCTCGGCAAGGGAACTACTTACTCGCCACTCGAATCTCTCGATGATCGAACTAAATGACCTGCGAACGGAAGTATTTACACAGTCTCGGGACCGTCTCTCGTTGACGGCTTGATGATTCGGTGGAATATTTTACAACGCACTCTCGCGCCTCGATGGTTTCATTTGTGTCATCGAAAACGTGGAAGGCCAGTCTCTCGCCGTCGTTTGATTTTCTCTTTCTATTATTTATAACTTACGGCCTAATACATATGTGTACATTTTATATAACCGTTGTAAACACCTACAGTCAACAATCCAATAATTTCAATAATATCGTTTTCGTTCTATTTCGTATTTTACACAATCTACACATAAATAGGATCCTCGTATCCACCGTTATTAAGTATCATCACCTCTAGTTTGCATCGATCCACTCGCTCAAAACGCTCGCAATCAAACGAAACACTCGCAGCTGGGACTAGAGTTTCGTACAGGTATTTAACTTGTTCGGGACGCGGACGAATTCAAATCTCTCCTTTCATAAAAATCTAATTTCCCCCGTTTTCAAGGGTTTTTCCATTTTCCCAGTTTTATACTTTCTGAAATTCAATTTGGCATTTCTACTTCCATAGAATTCTGATTTCTCGCACTTTCAAACGTGTGTTCAAGTTCCTTATCTCTCAAGCTCCCACGGTTCCCTAAATTTCAAATTTTCCAGCCGTCTATTTTCTCAGTTCCCAGCTTCCTGATCGTCCATTTTTCTTGTAGTCCAGTCAACGAAAAGTTGTAGAGGGAAACGGAAGGAACACGATTTTTAACTTTGGGTCTTTGTTTGGACTAGTTAGGAGGTAAACCTACTAAGAGGGATCTTTAATAGAGAGAGAGAGGGGTCTTTTTGAGTAGGCTATCGAATGGTTCAAGCTCGATTAAAATCCCGCCGGGGGCGAAATTCACCCGGCTATTTTCTTTTTCATAATTAGCAAACTTTGAGCGCGGATATCTCGGATACTATGCGAGATAGCGAAAAACTGAATCGAATCAATCTTGTGGCAGATTTTGTCAGCTTTAATTTTGTATAGAATGGTCTTATCGCTAGGATGCATAGTTTCCGAGATATCCGCGCTCAAAGTTGACTAATTGTGAAAAAGAAATTTTTGCCTTATTTGACTAGCTAACTCTTCAGCACAATTAGTGAACTTTGAGCGCTGATATCTCGGAAACAATGCATCCTAGCGATAAGACCATTCTATACAAAATTAAAGCTGACAAAATGTGCCACAAGATTAATTCGATTCAGTTTTCCGCTATCTCGCTTAGTTCCCGATATATCCGCGCTCAAAGTTCACTAATTGTGAAAAAGAAATTGCCTTATTTGACTAACTAACTCTTCAGCACAATTAGTGAACTTTGAGCGCGGATATCTCGGGAACTAAGCGAAATAGCGGAAAACTGAATCCAATTAATCTTGTGGCACATTCTGTCAGCTTTAATTTTGTATGGAATGGTCCTATCGCTAGGACGCATAATTCCCGAGATATAAGCGGAAAACCGAAAAAGGGGACCTTCTACGTGCCCCCCTGTATCCCGCTCTCCTTCTAGGAGTGGGGACCTTTAGTACATTTACCTACTAACACTAGTCCAAACAAAGACCCAAAGTTAAAAATTGTGTTCTTTTCATTTCCCTCCACATCCCTCTTATGAGCATTCTTTGACTGGGCTATTGTTCCACCTTGCCAAATGTTCATTTCCCTAATTTCCATTTTCCAAGTATCCATTTCACCGGGTTCCAAGTTCTGAATTTGTTAAATCTATAAAAAGTGAAGATTTTGGATTTTCATTGACCGATTGATTTTCAAGGATGTTTGGACTATTTTTAATCCCCGTTCTTCACCAGTTCTTGACCATCGTCAGTCACAAGAAGAAAAGACGAATGATTTTCTGTCCCGAGTAGGATCCCGTTCCGAACAAGTTGAATCAAAGTTTGTTCAAGCTGGAGTTTCTCGCACATACGGTTTTAATTAAATAAAACTCTTCTATGATCTAGTCGCCTTTATGCATAGAAAATATTTAAGTACACCGCCACAGTGTCGCTATCACGTCGTCGCGACGTGACTTAGCATCGAACATTGTTGTAAACATTAAATTTATTGACCCGAATATGTACTCGTAGATGTATTGACAGAACCTTTGTATGCAACACTGTCGTAAACATTCACGATCGAAGCGTTCGCAAGACCAGTCAACACTCGAAGCTGAGGAAACAAGACGAGAACGAAAGAATTATACATCTAATCAATACACGACATCCTCCCCAAAATTTACAAATATTTGGCACGTTCGTTCGAATAAGCGAACCGAGCAATCATTTATTCGACGCTTTTAATTAGATAGGTGCTCCTTATAGTACATTTACAAATCGTGTCACGTCAAATCAGTCACTTTCAAAATAGTTAATTAATTCCCCGATGAAAGAGACCTTTCATCCAACACGTTGAAGCGACAGTAGAAATATTTTTGATAAACCATATGTCGAAAGCTTCGGTTCCATCGAAGTCGTAACGAAAGATACGATAAAATTCGCAATAAGAACAATTCAAGATAAAATTTTCAATGGAAAACCAGTCAACAAAAAATTTGTTCTGGTCCTTAGAAAATTATGAAACGGATAAAGATCCGCAGTCTATTTATTAAGAACACTAAAAACGATCGTCACCTATTACACAATTAGAATTTTCAATATCTATAAATAAACTGCAGATCTTCGTGCGAATTCCAAGTTCGCAATTGATGCTATAAAAATCGATTGCACTGCGAAGAGTAGACGATTTTTTCAACGAAAGACAACGATGTTCTCCGTTAACAAAAATTCTTCTTTCGAAAATATCACAACAAAAAGAGATCCGCAGCCAGCTTCCAGAGCTCTATGAAAGGGAATTTATTTACAGAAGAATACAACAACTCGCGTTCTTCGTACGCACAAGTATATTCGATTTTTCTCTGACACACGCACGCAGCCACAGACGGTCGCTAGATCGCTACTCAATATTCACGTCGTGGCTTATTCTCTTTTCTCGCGAAAACAACGGAACACGTTCTGTAGGATAGCGAACGGGTGAATCGTTCCCCTTTTTCCTCGCTCTCTTATATTCCTTTTTACGATCTTCTTTTCTCGCCTTTTGTTATCTGTTACGCTACTTAAGGTGGAAGCTCGTCATACAAACAACGCGGCATTCTTTCGCGCGTGCATACCGATCGCGACGGCATCGAAACCACGGCTAGAGCTTCTCGTAACCCTTAAGTGGACCATCAAAATGTGCTTTAAAAATTCATTGATTCGACTGAATGCATTTTTTTCGAACTAATATGCAGCTCCGTAGAAATGGTAAATATAATGGAACGTTAACGAAATTTAATCTGAATCCACAAGTACTTGTATTATTAACAGTTACGTATTAAATAATTATTATCGGGGAGCAAAAATAACAGTTATCCTAAAATATTCTACGATAAAAATCATTAATAAGAAGTTGATTATTATTGAAATTTAAGATGATCTATACGAAATGTGAAGAAAAAAATTCGAAGAACAAAGTGATTAGAAAATATCGATTTTTATACCAATTATATTGTTGAATATATAGAAAAAATTATCATCACATATTGTAATGCCAATTACAAGTGGTAATCGATATTAAACAACTACTCTACATATATAATGTTATACTACATACATATATTCGACTGTTTCATTCGTTACTAATACAATTATTCAGGGCGACCGTTTCACATATTTTCTTGCATATGTTTTGCATATTTTGAGACATGTAAAATTTGCATAAACCTCCGCAGTCTAGTTATAAGTGATCGAAATGAATTTCACTCAACGATAACAATTACAAACAAGAGAAAAAATGTTCGGTTGCTTATAATTCTTATTTGTGACCAATACGATCTTAGTCGATGAAATACTTCCTATTCCATGACTTTTTTTCTTTTTCGTTGTAACAGTTAGGGCCCCTGATTATTATAGCAATTTATTAAAATGATTGAAAGGAGAAGTAAATTTTAATTGAACCCCTCATCGATGCAGATCATTTTTATTTTGCATAGAGGTGCGCAATCTAGTTACCAGCTGAAGGGTTGGGTCACATCGGTCCTAATAGTTCACTTAAGGGTTCAATTAACGACTCTGTGCAGATTCGCGCGCGAAATTCTCGGGGACGCGATTTTCGGTTGGCAGTTTAGGGTTGGGGGGCTGGCAAAACGCGTTCCCGCCGACGAATGAATAATTATACTTCTTCGTAGGACTGCGTTTATCGTTATCGTTACAACCGGCTCGATTGCGATTTGCATAATACACACGGGGACCCGCTGGAATTCCGGATGAGCTCTCCTTACCTCCGTTTGGGTAATCAATTTTACGCCGCTGTGATTCATTTCATTTTTTTCCGGATTAACCTTCTCTGTCCTGCTTTGTGCGAGGCTGTTTTTTATCGCTGGCTTTGTTTCACATGTTTCGCTGTTCAGATAACAGTATACAGTATACAAAGTGTTTTGGTAGTGTTTTGGCTTGGCTGAAAGGGGATGTGTTGCCTCTTCTTTTGTAAGAAACAGGTTTGAATGGATGTTAATCCCTTCCATTACGATTCATTTCACAAGAATTCGCATTCTTGAAGAATAATCTATTCCAATACGTTTGTACCGATCTCTATAAACTCAGTCCCTTCATACCGTTCTCTTTTCATTACAAATCTAACGATCGCTTCAGACTTTTGTGCACTCTTAAACGCTCTTTAGAATTGATAAATTATATCACTATACTCGTAATTGATCAGGGATATGTATGGGTTCGCGTAAATTGTTAACAGTAATCAATTGATTGTGCTCTTGTCCGAGCTGTTTAAGAGAACAATCGTATCGAGGGTAGAAATTCATTCGGTACTCTATTGAAATTACAAATACTCGTGTCGTCTGTTCCGACAGAAAGACACCGAATCAATTTCTACATCGAGAAATTAATCATTCCTTCGATGATACTACTTCCTACTGCGATAAATCTTCCTTTCCTGTACACAAACATTAAAAAAAAAACACAATGATGGTAAATACAAGAAACGTAAAATGCACCGAAATAATATTTTTAAACAGAATATGCTCGAATTAAATGTCCTCGATCAATGTTCCCAGCAAATGAAAACTCAAACGAATCTCCATTGAATCGTATGAAAGTATTTGATCGCTAAACTGCGGATTTTCAGCTGTGAATAAGATTATTAAAAAACAGTATACGTAGCTGTTGTATCTTAGTAACAGATAAAATTTTAATTCTGCATAAAAATCCACAGTCTACAAATGATTACACTTTTATGCTCTTCGGTGATCCACCAAACGATTCCAGCTACACCAAGCAACAGAATCCGTTGAGCACCGGTTAATAACGTTTAATGACTATAACCGCACAATAGGTGGAAGACCGACGCATGTCAGGGTTCCTGTATCTCGTCTAACAATTTCAGCTGGAATATTAACGGCCACGTATTTATCTCGGCTGTCGATTGCTCTTATCAGAGATCGTAATAATGCGTCGCGTTCGTGGAACCAGCGATGGGAAAATAGGGGAGAGAAAATCGGCCGGGGAGGTCTAGACGAGAATAAAAAAACGGAGAACTGAATGCTGGGATTTAATAATTCTATCACCGCAACAGATCAGACAATCGACGACCAGTATGGAAGCGAGTCAGAAGGAGGAAGAGAAAGAGAGAGATAGAGAGATGCAGAGGGAAGGAGAGGAAAGCGGAGAAGTAGAAAGAGGTAGAGAGACCGCGAACGAACATGCAGTGCTAACGAGATATCTCGTTAAGCCTAGACGGACAATCGCACGGCGGAGCTGTTCAACATGACGAGAGATCCACGATCCACGACGATCTTCGTCCCTACTGTTACGCCCGTCCCGATATTCGTCAGAATATTAATTTCACGTTCGCGGCGCAGTTTGAGCGCTGCCCGGGAATCGTATCGTGTTATAAATACCACGGCGGCCGCTTTAATCTGAATAAACAGGGAATCTGTTCACAGTCGCGGCCGATTTATCCCTACAACCGGCGAAATCGGGGACCCGGATCACTATGCTGCCGCAATCGCCACCTAAGTTTCTTGAGAAATGTTATTGCAACCCGTGGTAACGTCTGCTAAGGTTCCTGAACTGCTCTAGTGCCAGAAATCCGTTTTGTTTTCTTTATTCAGCTTTCTATTCTTTCTCGTATTTTCTGATAAATTATGATATTATACACTCCTCAAAAGAATTAAGGGATCTCTTCTGCGAACCCGAAAAATTGCTCTCACCTTACGTGATCATAACTCCGTCAAAAATTGCTGTACTGATATCGTTAAACAATGGTTTGAAAGCCTGAAACCTCTAGTTTCAGATGCTCTGTTTCAAATTCCTGCTACATTGACAACATTGACGGTTAACAAAAATTTTGTGCAACTTTGGAACATAACATGGGGAGAAACAAATTTTTTTGATAAATCGCGTTAATATCATTTGGACGGGCTATCTTTCCTGTGTAAAATGTGTGCTTGTTGATTTTTGTGCGTTTCTTTTTATTCGAGTTATTCAACATTGAAGTAAATATGGGCTTTTTAACTTTAACTAGTTCCAGAAAGCGAAGAAATTATAGTAGAATCTTGTACAAGAAAGCAATAGAAAGAACGTTTCTTTTTCTTCAAGGCATTTCTTTTGTTTTTTCAATTTCATTAACATTTCGATATACCAGGCGTTTCTGAAAATATGCTTAAAAAATGCACAATTTTCATTTTTCCTTTAACTCGCTGTGTCGCGGCAAGAAATGATCGTAATGCCATGATCCGATCGTCGAATTGAAGCAGAGATTCTGCCGATTCGATTGAGAACCCCATGAACTTTTTGAAGTTAGTGCTTCGCAGAAATTAGCGCGCCACGTACAGCGGCTGCCTGACATCTCTGAATACGCTATCGCCGCGCCAGCGCACAGTAGAAGGACCAAACTCGATTCAAAATCAAAGAACTTTCGATAGAAATGAGGTAGACCGATGACATTATTTTTAAATTAAAGCTGAAACTTTGTATAATACGGGAAAAATAGGGAGATTAGGGTACGAACGTTTTTTACGTTGAGAAAATTCGTTAAACATGTAGAATTTCAAGAAAATGTGGTTTCTCCAGTACCACGCGCGGAAAAAATTTTGCAAAATCCTGAGGTCGTAGACAAATTTTGAAACGAGATTTGAAATCAGCGTGAAAAAATCCAAGGCAAATGATATATAGCATGTTAAAAAAAAATTTGTTGACGGAGTTATGATCACGTAAAGTGGGACCAATTTTTCGGATTCGCACAAGTGATCCCTTAATTCTTTTGAGGAGTGTATTATCTGTCGTTAATGGTCGTGGATTGTTTTAATTCATCTCCATTCAGAGAACCGGGAGTCATTTATTTACTGCAGGACACAAATGATTATTGAATCATGTCTAGTTAACGATCTGAAAGTACCGCGACTTTTAGGAACGACAACATTTGTTCTGGTTAAACTTCACTCGAGGAAACTAGAAATTTTTAACTTTTCTAGAAATAATCCTGTAGATTTTGCCGTGAAAATTCCGAAAATTCAGGTTTCAATGTTAGGAATTCACTGACATGGCGGCGCCCTTATCCGTAAAAATTTTAAAGACGCGTAACTCTTCAACCAGTGAATTCCTAAGATCGAAACTCGGATTGTCGGCGTTTTCTCGTCAAAATCTACACGATTATATTTAAAAAAGTAAAAAAATTTTGGTGTCCTCAGGTGAAGTTCTGCCTTCATCTTTGAATTTTCTAAATATCCTTCCAATACGTTCCGAAATATACAGGTTGTTCACAACTTCAGGACACATGCATTACTTGCATGCGTGCAATTATTGCAGTGAAAAGAAAGTTGTGTCATTTTATTCATTACTTGCGTTGGAGTTTTTTATTTACGTTGCAGTTCCGTATCTTATATATACACTATAATTATTACTAGTTAATATCTACACTATCAAGTTTTACAGTAAATTATGTAGCCGTAACAACAACGCTCCATTCTCTGATCAAAATAATCGGTACTGGAGAAAAACGAGTGCCACTTTCATTCCATTTAATTGGTTTATGAAAATGTGAATTGAAGTACTCGCCGCTTAACAATTAATTGTTCTTCGTTAACTCCACGGACACGAAACTTCGTTTCCACGCGCCTGATTTTAATAGTGTTTCTCAATTTGTTTCTTGTTTCTGTTTGTCTACACAATTGGAAATAAATGAACCTTGTCTTTATTCCCTTGCAAGTTTTACAATGTTTACTTTTCCGTTTCTATAAAACAGGTTTCCCAATCACAATTACGTTGAAATTATTCTCGAGAGAGACGACTGAGAAACAAACCATTCTCTTTGACAGAAAACTACTTATTTTTTAATTGTAATATATATTAAGTATAAGAAAGTCGTTCTTTGCTTGTGATATTCGACGTTCATTCGAGAGGAACTTAAAATGAGCTGCGTCATAAAAATACGTTTTATTATTGTCAATAACTTTCCTCCAAACAGTCAGTTATAGCTAATCTATAAGTGATTCGTTAATTTTTTATGTCGCTCCATCTTTTTTTCTCACCCTTCTCCTTCTCAGCAATCTGTATTATACTATACATGATTATGATATTCCATTAAACCACTTTGTATAGTCTACTTAATATGTATAGCTAAGCTTTCGCGTTTACTCTTATTTTACCACAACTTGTCATATCGAGAACGTTTCTTGATGAACGAATAAAATCTAAATGGTATCATGTCGCTTGGCAATTATGCTATTTAATATTAGAATTACTGGCAGTCAAAGAGTTTACTTATTATGTACAAAGAATGTAGCTTTTATTGCAGTCTGCGCACGAATTTGTTTAACAAGTTCGACCCACCTGATAATCTTAGTATTAAATGAGTAAATGTGAACAGTATATAAAATTAACGAAAGTTCGAAATGTATTCCAATTTTTCACCATTGCCGTTTGAGTCACTGTAACTCTTTATGCCCCGAAGGTATTTGAAAATATTAGTTTCATTAAAGTATTGACCCAACCATGTTTAAACGTTTCCTATTTCATTCCATTCGATATTTATGTTACACGCATTTCTACCTCCGCATCTGCAATGTATTTGTAATACTAAAATATCAAATGGCAATTTTTACAAACACTGTTGTATAGTATTCCTCCAAATATATTTATGTGTCGTGTATTAATACTTTGCAATTGTGCTAACATTTACTGGATTTTTGAGTGATCAACAAGATCTCCAACCTCAACATTATTGAAAATTGTTGGGGACATCTTGCCAGAACTGTGTACCAAAATGGCAGACGATTCCAAAATATTAACGATTTAAAATAGAGCATTTTGGACGAATGGGAGAATATTAGCCAAAACAGCATTAAAAAATTGTGTACAAATATTTACCAAACCGAATGATTAAAGTCGTTAGCTGTAAAGGAGGTGCTACAAAATATTGAGCATTGATTTTTATCGATTAATTCTGTGATATTTCAAGTTTTTCGTTAAGTGTGCTATCATTTTGTACCTTTATATTTCGTTAATAATTCTACTTCATTCAATAAAAATAGACAAGTTAACGAAGCTTCGTTTCATCGACACACTAAAAATATGTGTATAAAAAAATGGAATTTCTATTGTTTAATAAATCGAAATTAGATTAATTTCAAAGATCTTTTCGTCCCAGAGTGTACATTCTGAATTATGGTTGTTTAGTTTCCTTTAATTAGTTTGTACAGACTGTTCGTGCTATTTAAACAATTCTAATGCAGACGTCCGACACAAGAACAGGAACGGAAACAAAAAAACTGCCCAATTCAGGACATAAAGAGTTAACGAGTGCCACAGGTGTGTGCAACTTAGTATCGTGATTCCGTGAATACCCTGTACATTCGGAAGTACTCTGAAAGTTTCTCCTAGTCTCATTCTTTTGTCGCAAGATCGTGCAAGTGGTGCTACATTAAAGTGCGGACTTACACGTAGGTCAGGTAGATTGCCCAGTAACAGGTGGATGCTGAAATTGCTGTAATGTTTACTTGGGGAGAATGTCAACTCGTCGCTATTAAACCACCGTGTGTCTTAAAAGTCTGAGGGATCTACTTCGCGAATCACACTTTGCACAATGGTAACATGTTCTAAGTCGTGATCATTCTTACTCGAACTTGTCGTTCGAATTTCCAATTCCAAGTACACTAGCTCGCAAAATAGAAGAACACAAAATAATTCGGAAACCAAGAAAACACCTGAAACAAATTTTACTAGAATATATACGGAACACTCTTATATAAAATTCGATTAATCTCCTGTTTCTGTTAAAAATAACGTAGACGTCGCCAGATTGCGGATCTTTATGCAATTATATATTCTCGAAAAATCTGATTTATAGAATTCCGTACGATCGAAAGACTTAAAGATGGAATGGAATAAATTGAAACTCAGATTTCCATATTATAAATGCCGAAAATCCACAGCCTGCTGATTACTTACCAAAAATTCTTCTTTTCGAGAATAGAATTTTCCGGTTTTGCCGGGAATTGTAGTCGGAATAGAGTATCATCGATAGAATGACGCGATACGATACAAAGAGTTTAGTGATCGGAGAAACAAATTTTCGTACGGATCGGCTCCTGGTCGATGGATGTGCGCAGGGAATTCGCGATTACCGGGTACGGGTATGCTGGCGGAGAGAGGAAAATCATTGGCCGCCGTTGTTGAATTGAACGCGTTGCTTCTTTCCGTCTCCTCCTTCTCCGGCACACTTGAAAACGTTGTTTACGTGAGAGCAAACAGGTGCCAAGATGCTATCAGAAGGATACAAGTGGCTGCCGGTAGAATTTCGACGGAGGACCCGACTGCGGAGTCGCCGTCGAAGAATGGCTCCAGGGTCGAGCCCGATTCCCGAAGCGAACCTTGGTATACGTGATTCAGTCTATGATCTCGATCGCTGATCGAGTCGCTGTGATCCCCGTTCCCTCGTCGATCGGCGACCTTCCTCGAGTGGATCGGTGGTTCCATGTCTGAACAGAGAAATCGATAAAATACAAAATTATTGCGAGAAAAATCTCTTGCAAAATTGTCTTAAATGTTTCACTTTAAATCGTATTTTACTTCGTATTTCATAAGGATGCATAGGGTGGTTTCTCGAAAATCGCAAAATTCCGAAATACATACGTAGATTTGCGTTGTTAACGTAAACGGGTGTCGCGGTTGCAGTCGATCGATATTAATAGTGATTGATAACCTACTGAATCGATAGAGTCCATTTCCTGACTTAACTGTTCGAAACCGAAGTGCTTTTGCTAACTGGTTATCTAACTATTGAATATCAGATTACTTCGGGTGAGTGATACATGCCGATTTGCCTCTGAATGCGAACTAGCTTCCTGCTTATTAGCACGTGACGTCTGACTAATTGCTTGCGGTGTTTCTTTGCGGAAACAGGTGTCAATGCTTCGTATTATACAATATCTGCTGGCAAATGATTTTTTGCTTTCAGTAATGTAGCTTTCATTATCTATAATACTTAGTTTAATTATCGAATAAACCACGGTAGAAACTTTGATGGCTGTTCTCATCCCCTAAATATCAATGTCAAGTATTTCCCAAGAAACTATGTCCTACATGAACTTTATTAAAATTTCACTGAAATAGTGTTACATTTGCGCGATGTTCCTTGTTAGAGATCTGGGTAAGAATAAAATAAAAAAAAACTTTTTAAAAACCACGCTTATATTAAAATGCACTAAAAAGTAGAAAATAATTTTTTTAGACATTGGTGAGTATAAATAAAAGCGCGGAGCGTTCAACTATATTGATGTAATCTTTGTGAGAGCTCCACGCTTTTATTTATTGTCACTACTGTTTAAAAAAATTATTTTCTTCTTTTTAGTGCATTGTAATACATTCCTCAAAAGAATTAAGGGATCACTTCTGCGAAACCGAAAAATTGCTCCAGCTTTGCGGGATTTAACTCCGTCAAAAATTGCCGTATCGATATCGTTAAACAATGGTTTGAAAGCCTGAAACCTCTAGTTTCAGCTACTCTGTTTCAAATTGTTGCTATGTTGGTTTTTTTACAAAGTTATAGCGAGATGAAGACAACATTGACGGTTAACAATAATTTTGTGCAACTTTGGAACATCACACGGGGAGAAACAAATTTTTTTGATAAATCGCGTTAATATCATTTGGAAGGGCTATCTTTTCTGTGTAAATTGTGTGGTTGTTGAATATTGTGCGATTTTTTTTATTCGAGTTATTCAACATTGAAATAAATGTTGGCTTTTTAACTTTAACTGGTTCCAGAAATCGAAAAAATTAGCGTAGAATCTTATGCAAAAAGCAATAGAAAGAGCGTTTCTTTCTCTTCGAGGCACTCCTTTTGTTTTTTCAATTTCATTAACATTTCGATATACCAGTTGTTTTGGAAAATGTGCTTAAAAAATGCACAATTCGGTGTGAATTGGGTCAGTGGAATGGGCACGAGTCGGAGTGTGAACGCGTAGTGGAGTAGGAAGCACTGTCGCGCGGAGTGGGGATCGCTGAACGCGATGACGTACCACCGAGCGTCGCGCAACGAGGTGTGACGGTTAATATTAAAATTTTTTTTCTCCTGAATGCACAGTTTTGTTTTAATTTGTTTTTTTAATATTCCATTATCATCCAGTTCTGAGCTATGTTTAAAGTTTGAAATCTCTAGCTCATCGGGAAGTGGTTTAAAATTCGATTACAAGATTTGACGCATACAACAACAACAACGACAACTCTACAAGCTGATATCTGTGGTTCTCAGGAAGAACGCCACATGTCACTTACTTTCACTTTCGAGATATTGCCGTTTAAAGTTTGGATCAATAATGCTTTGACATAGGACATAGGTTAAATTGCATTCGTTTCTTGAGCCTTTCAAATTTATTTTCACGACTTTTTTCTGGTAAATACATACATAAGTTCTATACTACGAAGCTCAATTAATCGATGAACTGAAATTTTTTGAAATTGTGACATGCGGCGTTTTTCCTGGCAACCATAGATATAAGCGTGGTTAGGCGAGGAATCGGGTGATAACAGATATGATTTCTTTTCGGATGCATGATTCTTTGGTATCGGTGACCACATGGTTGTGCAGCCCGAGGGCCCGAGGCCTTGAGCAGTTTCACGCTCGACGTCACACTGTATAGGAGCGGGCTGTATATCGACGGAAAAGAGGAAGCAAGAATTCCTCCCTTTGACGAGGAATTCCTATAGTGAATTCAATTTATACATGCATCGACGTGTACACTACTCACACTACACCACCGCGCTGCATCGTGCAACAGCTTACAAGGGATGTTTCTGATCCCCTGGTTTCATAAAAATACTTCAGTTTTCGCAAACCCTGCGAACTGATCATATCAAAAGCTTTTCTTTTTTTATCATTTCATCTTTGTATTCCCGGACTTGTTGTCGCGATCGCGCGATTAACGCATCGGCCAGAAATTTCATTTGATTAACAAATATGGAGGAAACTTTCGTTCGCGAATTGGGAGGAGAAAAATTCTGCACGCTGTTATCTTGTTTCCATCAGAATCCAATTTTTCTGAATTCGATCGTGTTCACGCATTTCAGTTATTGAAGTTTGCTGGCTAATACTTTTAGACAATTCGAATGTTTAATCGTGAAAATGAAAGATAGCAGCGTTTCGATTACGAAATTGTCGTGCGTCGCGAAATTACTTTTGTGGAATGTACATTATATTGTTTATGAACAGACTGCAACGAGATATAAAATATTGAAAAATGTCGTGATGGTAATATCAATTTATCATAATTAAAGGAGTCAAGCTCCTTCTTCCAATTACTGCAGACAATCTTCATTTTCCATATAGATCTACGGGTATGAATATTTCTGATGAATTTGCACATTCAGCGGCGATGTTATGCAAAGAATATTAAATTTCATAAGGTTGTCTTGCCACGGCGAAATGTGTATTACGAACAGGGGACCATAACTGTTATGACCAAAAAGAAAAAGAAGTCATAGAATAACAAGTATTTCATTAGTCCAGTCAACGAAAAGTTGTAGAGGGAAATGGAAGGAACACAACTTTTAACTTTGGGTCTTTGTTTGGACTAGTTAGTAGGTGAACATACTAAAAGTACCAGTGGCGCATCCACGATGCAATCTCGGGGTAGGGGGGGGGGGGGGGGGAGTTGAACTCAGCCCTAGGTTTTGCGTGATGACTTTTTTTTTTTAGCCAACATATCTGTGAAGGGCTATTCCGCGATTTTAATTTTGGAAGATAAACATTTTTTCTTGGGGCGGACTTGGCTCCCTGCCCCCCCTGAATGCGCCACTGAAAAGTACCCACTCCTAGGAGGTGAGGGGGTCACCTAGAAGGTCCCCTTTTTTCGGTTTTCCGCTTATATCTCGGAAACTGTGCGTCCTAGCGATAAGACCATTCCATACAAAATTAAAGCTGACAAAGTGTGCCACAAGATTGATTTCATCCAGTTTTTCGCTATCTCGCATAGTTTCCGAGATATCCGCGCTCAAAGTTCACTAATTGTGCTGAAGAGTTAGCTAGTCAAATATGGCAAAAAACGTGAAGCAAAAATTTCCGTTTTCACAATTACTGAACTTTGAGCGCAGATATCTCGGAAACTATGCGAGAAAGCGAAAAACTGAATGAAGTCAATCTTATGGCACATTTTATCAGCTTCAAATTTGTATAGAGAATGGTCTTATCGCTGGGACGCATAGTTTCCGAGATATAAGCGGAAAACCGAAAAAGGGGACCTTCCCGCTCACCTCCGAGGAGTAGGGACTTTTAAGTATGTTTACCTCCAAACAAAGTCCTAAAGTTATAAAATTGTATTCCTTCCATTTCCCTCTACATTCCCCTTTTGAGCATTCATTGACCAGACTACGTTTCTTTATTTATGTATCTTGTCATTTAAAGCGAAGGAGCTATGCAATTTTTCAAAGTTCGCAGTGCTATGAATATCTACAGTCCAATAGCGGGCTGATACCATTGATACGCGTTCCCCGTGATTTAATTGTACAGATTCTATTTGAGATCCTGATTGTGAACGCGGAATGATCACATCGAATGAAAAGAAGAAGCGAACTTGTTTGCTCTTATATTTTTGTAATTTCGGTGAATTACGCCGCGGATGTAGTAATTCGAGAGAACAATATCGACAGAGCACGCCGGGAGGAACGAAACCTCCCATTTCGCCTTTTCCAATTTCTGGAGTGTCAATTTTGCAACACATGGCCCTTGCGTTATCACGATGGAAGATTACACTTCCTCTCGTTTTTTCCCTCCTTTCCTCTCTTCGTTCTTTTTTTTTTTGCTAAGGCATCGGGCAATTTCTCCGAATGGCTTGATCAAATTGTTCAGTTATTCGATATATACACCAGAAAAATGATTTCATCGGAAAATATATATTAAATGTAAAAGAAGATCCTGTATTGCATTGAAATTTATTCTTTATTCGTAATCAGGGACCAATAATAACAGTTATTCTCAAATTTTCTACGATAAAAATCATTAATAAAAAGTAGGTCATTATTGAAATTTAAGATAATGTACACAAAATATAAAGAAAAAAATTCGAAGAACAAAATGATTAAAAAACATCGATTTTTATACTTTTTGGTTACAAATAACAGTTATTAGTGTCCAAAAAATTGGATCCTCCTCGATAACTGATATCGATAAAGCAAAACTGTTTCGATTGCTCAAAGCAGTTATCGATGAGAAAAGTTCATTTCGATCGCTCATAACAGTTATCGATGAGAGAAATTTATTTCGATCGCTCATAACAGTTATCGATGATCGAATTTCTTTTCACTTGTTCATAATAATTATTGATGAGAAAAGTCATTTCGGTTGCTTATTTAATTATTGAGTTGTCCACTCTTTTTCGGATGGAGAAAGCCTGTGAAATTCATTGAGGAGGTTTTATACAACAAAAAGAATCAACAGACCATAAGAATAACACAAAATCTGTCTGTTTGTCGCATTAAAATTTGATTGTAGCAATTAACTTTACGAATAAAAAATTTATGAATTATAATTGATTGTCTACCATTTAAAGTTATACTATTTAATAATAACTATTACAAATGTTTTTCATCAATAACTGTTATGAGCGATCTAAGTGAATTTCTCTCGTCGATAACTGTTATGAGCGATCGAAATAAATTTATTTCATTGAATAACTGTTATGAGCGATCGAAATAAATTTCTCTTATCGATAACTGTTGTGAACGATCGAAATAAATTTCTCTCACCGACAACTATTATGAGTGACCGAAATAAACTTCTCCCATTGATAACTGTTATGAGCGAACGAAATAAATTTCTCTCATTGATAACTGTTATAAGCGATCGAAATGAATTTCTCTCAACGATAACATTTACCAACAAGTGAAAAAACTTCCGGTTACTTATAATCCTTATTTGTAACCAATACGATTTTAGTCAATCTGAAGGAAAATGATATGTCCGTTCAAGTTTAACTCGACTATTACCTCCGAAATATTTGGATAACGCACAAGTGTGAAAAGAGAAGGAAAGGAGATGGTAGAGAAGCGGAAAAAATTTCATCGGTTCACGTTTCGGGTGCGAGCGGAGAGCCCACTCGCGGCGCGGCGTGTATCCATAAAAACGTAATCAGCAGTAACGAGCAATTTGTAGGGCGGATTCGATTTATTGCGTATACAGTTCCGTGATCGGTGCCCGGTTTCCGGGGCAGATGTTGCGGGAGAGTACGAGGGCGAAAGAACTGCGCGGAAGGGAAAAGAAATCGCAGAAGGTGGTGAACGCTCGTCAAACGACGACCAAGCGAAACGGGGGTGGTTGTCGGCTGCTAAGGGTGGGTACGACGAACGGTCGGGGAGGGGGTTGGTTGGGAAGAGGGAGGAGGGGCGAAACGTGCGGCAGCTCGTCGAAATAGCAGTTTAGCACTGATAGCACTTGGCGGACTTTTATCGATCATGTCTGGCAACAGATGGCTCACCCAATTCCCGACGGCGCGTTTTGTCTGGCTGGCCTGATAAACGATAACTAATACGGAACAGAAGAAGCGGCAAGACCAGCCGGCAGCTACAGAAAAGGGAAGAAAGATGTAGCCCGCCTCGGCAGGATGGCCCGATGGCTGGGATATTGTTTCGCCGACTTTTAGACCTTGACGTGACATGCCAGCATCTCGCCACACCGCAGCGCCGCCCCGCGCCGCCCTGCTCCGTCCCACCTACGTACGTGTTACACCGACGTCCCTCTTTTCTCATTTAACCAGGGACCAACAACCCCCACGACCATCTACAGTCCACTGTCTACGGGGTGCGTTCGAGATTTGCGACCCTGTCTACTGCGTGCGTAAGAATATCGCAGCGACCGAACCAAACGTGTACAGGGTCTCTCCGGAAAGTAATGCGACCACATTTTTTTAAAAATCTATTAAACATATGAGTACAAACCTTGAAAATTCTTCAAAGTAGGACCCTTGAGCGTCAACAGATTTTTTCCAGCGCGATTTCCATACTTCGTATGCTCCCTGGAAGGCGTTATCTGGAGCCTCTCGTAGTACCCTCGTCGCAGCCTCGTCGAGCACTTCCAACCAAAACTTTTTCGTAGATTACGGGGAAAACGGTAAACGGTACTTCTTAGTTGGATCACAACACTTCCTCAACCCCCGTACAGTCCTGACTTGCCTCCCGCCGACTTCTTCTTGTTTCCAAAAATTAAAAATGTGCTAAAAGCTTGCCATTTTGAAAGCGTGGAACGCGTCAAAGAGGCTGTCACGAGGGTACTACGAGAGGTTCCAAAAAACGCCTTCCAGGGAGCATACAAAGCATGGAAATGGCGCTAGAAAAAATGTGTTGACGCCCAAGGATCCTACTTTGAAGAAATTTAAAGGTTTGTACCCATATGTTTAATAGATTTTTTTTTTTTTAATGTGGTTGCATTACTTTCTGGACAGACTCTGTATGTATTTCGTTTTTAATCCTCGAGTGCACGGGCGCATTTGTTTTTCACTACAAATTAATCCTATTGCTGATAAAATTCACCCTTTCACGGATCAAATTCTGCTCATCTCAACGACGAAGCGTCAAAAAATGTTATTCGTTTTTTTCACTTATATTCAGATCGAACCGATTTTGTAATCAATAACTCGTAAATGACCATTTATAGGAAACTTGAAGTTCATACTGTTTTATTAGTTTGAACAGTTTCAAAGTTGAGACAAGTTCAGAGCGCAAACTGTTTCAAAGTTCGATCTTTACTTACGATCACAGTACTATATACTTTAATAAAGTTGAGAAATCCCGAAAATTTCATGTGTCATTGCCGGTAGAATAATAATTTCGACGAATATCGTAGAAAGATATATTTTCGGTTTATTTACGTATCGTCGACATATAAACGAAATCTGTTTATAACCTAGTTAAAACATATAATTCGATAATTTAGCGGATAAAACTGCACGTTTATGTGATTGTTAACGCGCGAGTGCTTGGAATATGCATTAAACGGCGAAAGCAGCGATGCCGATGACGTTAATGGGATTCATGATGAACATTCGAACAGTCCGCGCCGTGAAAGTTCTATAAAATGTGTCGCAAGCTCAGCAGAAATCATTGATTATATGCCGGAGCAAAAACTGTCAGAGAGATAGCATTAAAAATAACGATAAAATACGTAATGCCTTTCAAACATTATCTGAATTGATTAAACCTTCACAGTTACTGCATATCCACCTATAAAAATATTGGATCAATACGATTGAATAAAAACAATTTAATCACATTGTTTCGTCTGAAGATCTTGATTGCCACATGTCTACAATGTGTGTTGTTAATGCGACCTTTATAAATAAACAATATAAACAAGAAATTTAATAAACAACAAATACTTTCAAGGGTGTGAGTTTCTTAATCGTGATTGATTGATTAATGTGTACGATTAAAAAAAGAAGAAATCATCGAAAAATCGACGATTGATTCAATCGATTGATAAAGTTAATCGTCAATCGTTGATTAGAAAAAGAAATCATCGAAAAAAAATATAAAAGCACGTAAACAGAGTTTGTATTATACAGTAATATTGAAAACAAATTTGGTGTTGGACAGTGTTATTATAACATATTTACTTTACAGACGCGATTCAAATAAATCTTGAAAAGGATCCAAACTGGGATCGAAACGTTGATTTGGTTTGATAATTAGCAAAATTGCTTCATAATTAGTAGTAAAAGATCGAACCGTTGCGCCGGAAGCATTTAACATTTATTAACAGCACATACGATCGATAGAAGAAAAATATTTACTTCGTAAACAGGTTCGAACCTGTTTGCGAGGTACTTGATCCCATCCCTACTCATCGAACACCGTGTCAAACACTTTTATACAAATGGGGGCAGTATATTTGTACTATTCAATAGCTGGAAATTCTATATGGTTGAAAATTTCATAGAAAGCAGCTTGGAACGCTATACCTTTTGCCCAGCAAGAGGGTTAAATCCGTCGCGTCGCATCGGTCCGGGTCACAGTTCGACCGGGACACCCGTTGGATTTCTGGGCGCTCTTTTCTCTTCTCAGCGTTCCCTTCACGCTTCGTTTATGCCATCGGTTTAAGGGTTAATCCCCCGGGCTTATCTGATCGCGTGACTTCGACGAGAAGTTCGAGCACGCCGCGCGCCGGGACAACCTACCCCTCGCACACAACCCCCCGGGCCGCTAATACACGCGGTGGGTCTGTTAGTTTACACGGCTTACGCGATAAAATTTCCGTCATTAAGCGCACGGCCCGACCCGACCCGGCCCGGCTTCGCGCGCTGATAATGGACTGCGCGTTACGGTGATTTCCTCGTAAATACTTAAGCTCGATTTGCTCCACTTGTTACGTCTTCCCCGGGATCTATCGGCACTTAATGCCCCGCGTGCCATCCCAACAACCCCCGATCCCTTTTTCCTCCCTTCTCCAATCACTTCTTAACGCCACTTTCCTTTTATCGATTGATTAAGAAACCTTGCTGCCCGCTCGACTCTTTCAATTATGGATGGAGGTGGTCGTGGCCACATTGTCCAGCAAATTCTTACTCAGTCTTTTTATCAGAATTTTTGTGTTGGGTATGGGAATACGTTTCCGTCTTTTTTACAGATGTCGCGTATTTGATGGAACGTAGTACATGTTTTTGAAAGGCGTGTGTCTAAGCTTCGAAACGCAGTTAGTGGAAATTGTTTGGAGCGTGAACAGCAGACAATTTCTCGCGTGAAAAATGTCGACTTTCGTTCCAAGCAAGCAGCATTTGCGGGAAGTCATGTCATTATTATGTTTATTATATATTTACGGGGACGATGCTCCATCAAATACAAGTTGTGAAGAATGGTTTCGACGGTTTAAAAACCATGATTTCCACGTAACGGACAAAGATTGCGATGGTTTGCCAAAAAATTCGAAGATACAGATTTGCCAGCATTACTTGATGGAAATCCACGTCAAACATTTAAAGAACTGTCAATTGAATTAAACGTCGATCGATCTACTGTTGGAAAACGTTTACACGTTATGGGTATGGCTGGAACGCTTCTATTCAACAAAAAAGGGCGGAAACTTATTCCCATATAATTTTCCTAAGATGAACATCACTTCCGAACGGCTGGTCCTGTAGTCTTAGATTTTCAAATTATTTAATTTTATTTCTTCGGGCGTGCGTCATACTAAAAATCGCTAACAATCTGATTTCAACGACCGGAGTTTTAACAAATTATAAGAACATAAGGAAACCGGAAGTGAGAGTAGCTTAGCCCGACACATAAACCTACAGCCTGCCGTTTATTTAAAACTCTCGCGCGCGAGAGGATCCAGTTCGAGAACTCGTAAGTACGATTACCTTAAAGCCACTATTTCGCTTCATAATTTTGTCCCCGAGGATTTGCATTATGGAAGTTTGTAATATAAAACAAGGGCGCGACGAACGCGAGGCCGCAATAAATTCGATCATTTTAAAGTTGTACTCGCGCGCGCTACGCGGTGTGTGTATTTACGTTTTTCTCGGGGAATTCTGCCTCGCAGAAATTTATACCGTTTAAACGAGACGAATAAACATTATTGTGCGCAGCGGCCCGTGGATGTTCCAAAGAGATCGCGGAGCTGCTCGTATTTGTTTTTACTTGAGGTTCCCTTCGGCCGACATAAAAGTAAGCGGTTAATTAATTTCCGGCGGTACCTACGTCGTTACTCGAACCATGAAAGTGAAAGTTTTCAATAATTATTCACGTTAATCTATAATACATAATTCTCTCTCTCTCTCTTTCTCTCTCTCTCTCTCTCTCTCGATATTTGCTTGTGTACATACTGCGAATGTGTGCGCGTAGAAATGTAAATTATCTCTGTTTGTTCGAGAACAGTAAAAATTTCTGCGAGTCGCGATGCTCTGAATCATATTAAATTCTTTGAATGGAATGCATCGCGCTTTGTGCAATGTACAACTGTATAGCTTCTCGCTGTGCATCTGTGTATTATGTTTCTTCATTAGGGTTAATATTCCGATGAATACCTCGCATAGTGCAGTCGTAACGCAGGGATCCATTGTCTTTTAAATGCAGAGCTTCGTTAATATTTTAAGAACCAATTACTGATTTAATATCTTTTAAAATTCAACGTATGAACTTCACATTATTAATTCCTTAATTACTAGTTAGTAATTCAAAACGAGAATTATTTGATCATTGTGAACGTGTACGAACGCGTCCGAATACTCGAGAGGCACGTGTATTTTCTTTCCCATGAATTAAAGTTAATTAAAAATGGATGCGTGTTAATCTCGCCGGTCTGTTTATGATATGTTACGAGGAGAGTACGTGTTTGCTTTTTAAATTACACCAGGGATAATAAAGAAGGTGTATTTATACGTCCGCAAACAAAAATGTTTTAATCACGGTAATGGGTTTGCTTACGCGAAATAATTTAACACTAGTGATTTGAAAATTCCTCTTCGAGAGAAAATAATATGTGTCCTACAATAATTCTGAACTATATTGGATTTCGACATACAATATTGCATTTACGAATGTAAATTTTTTAAAATTAAATTTCTGCTCTCCATTATTATTTTAATACGCTATTATATGCTACGGTTGCACGAATGTTTAATTGTATTTCTTCATATTATACGAGAGAGTATTTTGTACAGTACGATTTATGTTTGTAATGCCAGGGAATGGATTATTATTTTTATCGAGCGATAGTTGTTTATCGATTCGAAAATTAAATTATTTTCGCAAGGATTTACGATTTTTGCATTTAATAAGAATTTATTATCTGAGAATAATGGACTATACAGTGAAAGATCTCTGTTCAGCAGCCAAACGAACGCGGCTGTTTCGCTTTCGTGAGTTATACGGACACAAATTTGAATTTGCACGGAAAATTAAACTAGACCAGACGATAATCATCAGTATTGCAAAAATAAGCTGCTTGGGCAATTGCAGCCCGATACACCGGCTATTACGCTCAAATTAATAATCAATGCTAATTGCCATTGTCATTAGGTGAACGACCATTATATGTATGTTGGGAATAACTATGTCGTTCGATCTACTTTATCGCGTGCGTGCAGTATGCTGTGCATTTTCCAGGACCATGTAATTCATCTGCAGGCTAACTTCTACATTTGTCGAAAATTGTTCGCGTCTTTCCTACTAGATCATTATACACGTATTGGTACTAGTAAAAACCAAAAATTATCTAAATAAATAAAAACAAATTTTTTAAAACGGACTAGAAAGTATAAAATAATTTTTCCTAGCCCCACATACAGATTCCTAACCTCGTACAGATAGTCCTGGCAAATTGTTATTGTGAATTTTTAATAGCTATGAAAATACTTGTAAGATTTAAAACTAAAACAGATAATTGATGCATGAATTGTTCACCTAAATCACTAACAATTTTATTCCACTGCAAATCATATGAACTGTTGTGCGAGTTTCCTCAACAGCAGCTACTCTTTACACTCCTTATGTATTATCTTGCGCCCTACGTTTTTCGTTTTAAATCTTACAAGTATTTTCATAGCTATTACAAATTCGCAATCACCAATTTTCAGGACTCTCTGTACGGGCTTAGGAATCTGTATGTGGGGCTAGGAAAAATTATTTTATACTTTTCAGTCCGTTTTAAAAACGTGGTATTTTTTAAGAATTTATTTTTATTTAAATAATTATCTTCAGCTCTTTAGTCTTGTGTGTGTGAAATTTTTCAATCGATTTTAAAGATATTCTGGAGGTATATAAAAACGCAATAAAATTTTTGAAAATTTGACAAGATATAATTCTTACTAAATTAATGCAATTATAAAAGTTTGCGTACGATTCATAGTCCAGTCAACAAAAAGTGGTAGAGGGAACACAATTTTTAACTTTGGGTCTTTGTTCGAAGGTAAACATACTAAAAGTCCCCACTCCTAGGATATCTCGGAAACCATGCGTCCTAGCGATAAGACCATTCTATACAAAAGTAAAGCTGACAAAATGTGCCATAAGTTTGACTTCATTCAGTTTTTCGCTAGATCTTGCATAGTTTCCGTGATATCCGTTCTCAAATTTCACTAATTGTGATGAAGAGTTAGCTGCAACTGTTCTTTCGCTTGGTAAACAAAAACAGTATAGTATAATAATACGTAGTAACTTTATAAACACCGCACGGAGCGCGAAGCGAGTCAGTCGAGTGGGGATGAGTCACAGTGGGAACGCGTAGTGAAGTTGGGAGCGCTGTCGCGCGGAGTGGGGATCGCTGAACGCGATCACGTTCACGGAGGTGTAACGGTTAAATATAATTGGTTATTACTCCTAAACGCATAGGCTTTTTTAAAAATGTGTCATCCAGTTCTGAGCTATGTTTAAAATTTCAAGTCTCTAGCTCATCGGGAAGTTAGTTTAAAATCATTTGCAACATTTGTACCGAACAGACAGACAAGATAGCGGGCTAATACAAAACGTTGCAAAAATGTATGGAATTTTGGTGGCCAAATGCTTCTATTTCGAGCCGAAGAAAGGGCCCGTCGATAACGATGCGAAGTACACCGATGAAACGTAGAATCGTTGGGGCTTTCCGCGAAATTTTACGACGTACTTCAAAGCTTTATCAACCCATTACCACGGACAAACTCACCGTAAAGTCGAATGTTGCCCTCGGCACCGCCGATCGAGTTCTTCGAGTTGCATTTGTAACCACCGAGATCGTGTTTCTGCAGATTCATAATCACCAGTCGCATCTGGACGCTGTACACCGACGTCTTCGTCTCGGACATCTGGTATTTGTTGTTACTAATTATCATCTCGCCTGCAACAAACATTGCGAAAGCATTTTCGTTAGTGAAGGAACTTGCGACAAGAACTTCAAACGAAATAAAATTCTATTTTTTTTTAATCATCATCCATTCGAATAAATTTATCAGGTACCTACAGATGTGTGCACGTAACTCTTAAATGTACTTTATGTGTTTCGATTGGATCGAAGATAATCATATCCGAGCATTTCTCCGACGATTCTTACGGTTTTGATCACCGTACCGAGCGCAATTCGATCATATAGGTAATTGAAAACCTGATAAAATACATTGCGCGAACGTCAATATTGCTGGGCAACTGTTCCGCAAATCTGCAATCTAAAATATTAAAGGGAACAGCGAACGAGGCTTTTTAATTCAAAATAGAACATAGAAATGACGCGCTTGTACCGTTTTGTAATAAAATCGTAAAACGCGTGCGTTATACGCAAGCTCGCATGCTTTTTAGTATATTGCTTCGCTCATGCCAACCTTCGCTTTGTGTTATTATTTCCTTAGTTCGCGTCCAATGTCCGAAACAATTCGTTCCATTTTTAACAACGTTTCGTAATACCTCCATTCCGTATTCGAAAAATAATAATACAACAATTCAAATGAATTTCGAACAAAGCACATGGACGACTCTGCATGTTTAACGAGTAAAGCATTAACCTGAAACATCAGTCAATGTCTATACAAAAAGCACAATTCCACAGGATTGAAGTGCCCATTTCCATTTCCCGAAATATTTCAGATTGTTCTGCACGCAATTCTCGCGAAACGCGTCATCGTTCGTCTAAAATATTTGGAAAAGTAGTTGTCAAATGTATTGTTGAATAATACCAACAGATACAAACAAATTGATAATTTAATGATAGGTGCCAAAAGCTTGTGGGAGCAGTTTGCATTCTTAAACAATCAGACTGTGCACTGCGTACATAGATCGAGATTGAACCTATCTTTTGCGACGACCCGGTATCAAAAATTTAACGTTTTGGAAAAAAGGAAGAGTCCGAGAGAGCGTTCCGCAATAAACGATATTGACAATCGTTGAAATATTTGATGGCGCGTAGAATATAATTTTCTGCGCGTGACTTATCGCCGTATGTCACGTGCCGTGCGCATGCTATATCAAATTGTATTTATCAAGAAATGAAAAAGCGAACGGGTCGAACCGTTTATCGAGAGTGGCGCTTCGATAAACATATCGATTCGTAAACATCGATTTTCGGGGCCGGTTGCGGGCACGGGTTTTACCGGTCATAAAACTATACCGATCAGCGCGAACGAGTTTTTAAACGCTCGCATTTTTTGCTCGACCGCACCGACGGCTATAAAATAAACTGATACGGGGCAATAGTTAATTAAATCTTACCTGATTCGCGTGTCCAATAATTAATGGCCTTCGGGGAAGCTTCCACGAGGCAGACCAGCGTAACGTTGGTTCCAGTTGGTGCGCCAACTAGCTGGTTCGGTACTTGAACCATCGGGTGAACTGTAATTTATCGTGATACCATTAATCAATAGCCAAACATAAAGTATACGTGTACGTAATAATTATCGGCTAGACCGCGATTTGTCATTGGCAGTAATAGCAACCAATCGCACGTGGCGAGCTGACACGTTCCGTTAAAGTCTATTCTCGCGATTTACGTGTGCTTGAAATAATGTCTACGAAGCTGGTCGATCGATTGCGATGCAATCATTATGGCAATCATGTCAGACTGCAATTTTGGTTGAACCCCACATCATTCCTGAGTAGAAATGTTCAGTTGCATGCTTATACGTACACTCCGGGACGAAAAGATAAGTGTGATTCCGGTTTAGTAAACATTAGAAATTCAATTTTTCCTATACACATATTTTTAGTGTGTCTTTCTTAACATATATGAATGACATGAAACGAAGCTTCATTAACTTATCTATTTTTATTGAATGAAGTAGAATTATTAACGAAATATAGAGGTACAAAATGATAGCACATTTAACGAAAAACTTGAAATGTAACAGAATTAATCGATAAAAATCAATGCTCAATATTTTGTAGCTCTTCCTTTACAGCTAACGACTTTAATCATTCGGTTTGATAAAATATTTATACAATTTTTTTAATACTGTTTTGTCTAATATTCTGTCATTTGTCCAAAATGCTCAATTTTAAATCGTTAACTACTTCGTTCTCACTGACGCGTTATGTCGCGACGTCGATACCCTCTGTACAGGGTGTACCAAAATTTGCTGTCACGGTTTTGGCAGATGGTTGTACACCTTTGGATCGGTGGAGATTTGTTAAAAAAAATTGCCGCAAGATTGACTTTGAGGTGTCAACCCAGGGGAAGATAGTGAAAAAAATTGCCAAAAAATTAATTAATTATTTTCAACTATAAATAATTAGCAAAAAATTCTGAAAAAAATCTGAAATATAGAGTGTATCTATATCTTTTGTTTGCCGTTTATCCCATGTCGATATATTTTCTCGTTTTAGAGCAAATTGCAATTAAGTGCGGGGGAATTGACCTCAATATCAGCCCTATCGGTAGGGGTAGAGATTTGAAATTTTACACAATGTTTTTTTAGACATAAAACGCGTTTCAAGACAGGAATCAGGAAAATCGGAGAGGGGGCCGCTGGCCCATGCTTATCCGGCTATACCCTTTTGTTACACCCTGTACAGATCAGAGACGTGTTATCCCGCGACGCAATACCGTTCGTGCGGTGCTACAGACGACATATCTCACGTGCTTCATTATTATACGGGCTTTTTCGAAAAAATGTGACTCTAAAATCGCCGCGCATGCGCGAGAAAAGATGCACCATATCGGAACACTGAGAGGGATTCGTCAGAAGCCGGATCCTTGCAATCCTCGTGTACGTATACACTGTCTAGCGGTGTGAGTGCGCCACCACACTCTCGCTCGAGTTGGATTCACACCCTTAAAATATTCATTTTCTTCATTTTAATGTACCAAATTAGGAAAAATAGATGATTTGCTATCTTTTTGTCCCGGAGTGTAGATTGCCGTTTTCCCGGTAGAAGCTAGTCGAGGGCAGAGTCACCGGATTAAGACTTGTTTCCCCACTTCATCTTCCCCTTCTACGACGCTGTTCCCCACTCTTCGTGCATGCGTCACAGTGTCACGTGATGAATTCGATATTGGTAGAAAGAGAGGGTTACTTTTTCCGTTGAATTCGAGTGAATTCCCCTGATCTGGTGATTCTGGTCGAAGGACCAGATTTATTCCGAGTTGTAATGACACAGTATATGTTCTGGGAGGAAGTGCTTCACTCGGAGAACAGTAAAAATAACAGGGATCTCGCGCCGATGTATATTCGCGTGGCACAAACGAGGTATCTCGCGGCGCGGAGTCCCTTGCCTTTGTGTAACCCATTAGCCGACTACCGGGCCCCGTGAATCATGATAATGAAATGATGACACGCCTGACAGTCTGTCATTTAAAACGAACCCCTCCACCCAGAAGTAAGGCATCCTTCGGCCGTAAGCATGTTCTCCGTCCCGGAGATCGTAAGCAGCTTTCCGTGAGCTGCTTAGGTTTTAACAGCAACCCTCGATGGCCAGTTCTTTTGACCGGAAATGCGTTTGTTTCTGCATTCTGCGGGGAATCTATACGAAGAGCTTACTGTGCGCTCAAACGGCTTATTTAATGATTTTTGCGTTTTAAAAGCGGTTCGGAAGTGAGCTATTTCGACTAATTCGTGGATGTATGCTTTGTCATATTAGATTCGGGAATATGAATGTGAAATCGCTATCGAATCTCGGATATTCAACATCGTTCTCAAAGGAATTTTAATTTATTCATTATCCACTTTTCCAAATTTGTCTAATGTCCATATAGGTTTGTGTGTCACCTATTTATTTCTGTTATAAACGCTCGAAATCCCCGGGTTTGAATATAAATTTTCCTCCACATACAGATAAGCTTCTTTATCGATAAGCAGTTGTTCGCTTCCTGAAAGAAATCGTAAGACAAATGCTGGAAATATATATGAGGGTTGGTTGTTGGAATGTTGTGCCCAGAAATAATTTTTCCAAGATGTTCCATAAATGTTCAGTGACCCTGTTCCCCTGGACAAACAGTGAGCGTTTTAATATTTCACTTCGCTCGGTCGGAAAGTTGATATTGATCACAGGCATGTAACGAGTTTAAACAATTTCTGGGCATGTTTGAAGCTACGGGACGAAACCGAGCGAGCGGAGAGAATTATTTAATACGTCACCGGCGCAATTAAAACTTTTTCGATGTTGTTACAGACGTATGGGACCCGTAAATCAATCTTTATATCTCCGCACTCGTATCCTATTGGTACCCGGCGCGTGTATTCATTTAGCGTGGCCCGATCGTGACTGCGTCGTTTCGGTTCGATGTTTAGATTAATGAGCCGAACGTAATCCAGTCCTGTAATTGGCCGGGCGAAACTGCGACGACACCGAAAACACCGATAAAGATGTATGCGCAATAATAAATTCGCGTTCGACCGATCCGATTTTTCGAGTGCTCAGCAGAAATTCTCAGGAATCGATTTCCTTAACGCGACAATATTCCGATTGTACATCGTTTTAGGCAAAGAATTTCAAGTGGGTCATTTTGATTAGTTTATGTTTCTATAAAGCATTATGTTGAAAATCGGTCAATAACGGCGAACACTCAATTCAAATCGGTCCGTTGTAATCCTCCTCATCAAGACGGCCAATGGAAGAGTCCGTTTTATGTCACAAACGATGACACATGTTAAATGCAATCACATTCCATAAAGTTTATATATTATCAATGTATAATTTAGTTTATAATGAGGTAGTATGTTAAACAATGCACATACATCAGAGGAACAATTCAATTAAAACACCAACGCATTAAATATGTAAAGGTTTGTTTAAAATAAAGTAAAATGAACACTACTAAGAGTTAATGAAGATTGTCGTGATACTTTAAATCGATTGAAACGTTCTATCTAAAAGCTTTCGATAAATGTCAACGTTCCTGGGTTACTCTGCAAGATAATTGCATAAATAGTGGGCTAATAATAGTGGAAGTAATAATTGGACTGTGAAAACCTTGAGATACACCAAATTTAATTCTCCAATATTCTTAAGTTTGTCTAATACAACCAGTTTGGTATTTCACCTTTCCGTCCTAAATGCACAAAATCGGTAGTTTGCTAATTATACTATATGAAAATAGGAATATACCAATCATTAACCTTAATATGAAGTTTCTATTTCTTAAAAACGAACAGATCGACCTGCACATGTACCAGAAAAGTTCCAATACGCCACTGCTCGCTTAACAACTGGCAGCAATTACAATTGACAATCGAACGACATTGTATTCATTTTAATAGCACCACCCAATTATATCGAATGTATCACAACCGCCATTTATCGTTCTCGGCGCGGCAGACAGTATTGTTATAAGTATAACGTAGTCGTACAGTTAATTAATTGAATATCTATCCATACATATCGCGCGATAATGTAAAATAGACCGCATAAGTAGAATTTCACAATACAGTTATTGATCATGTTATTAATCCGCAATAACGTGTACCCAGCCGTGTATACAGGGTGTTCAATTTTCATCTATAAATGCAATTAACTTCTGAATCACTGATCAACTGAAAGAAATGTTTCAAATAGAATTTGTCATTCTGGTGGGTAGTATTTCGTGATTAAAACACTTGATAACATTTGCATTCTGAAATCGGACAGTTAATAAAGCAGCTAAAATGAGCATATTTGTTTTTCTTTTACAGGAAGCTGCAGGGATTGAATGCCCGACAATGTTTCGTTGACAAGTGATCCTTGACACGTGTTCCTTTAACATTGCGGATCTCGGTGTGGATTAAAATCGAACTGTCCGTAACTCATCGACAGATCAAATTCGGTTTGTCGATTGGAATAAAGGGCATCGGGTGAGTGATCGGTAATAGGTAACGGGTCGGGACATCGTGTGGCTGGCGTCCCTTTAAATGTTAAAGTACGGGGATGGTATTTGGTCGGGCAGATAGGTCGGCCCGGCCGCGAAATAAATCATTTAAATTGGAGGAAAGAGAAATCCCGGCTAATAGCTTAGGATCCCGTGAAGGTGTGTCCCCTGATGCGATTGCGGCGATGAAGTAAGCCTGTAAGGCGAAACATTGGGACGCCCTAATAGGTTTCCAGGTCGGCTGGTCAAGCCGCTTTATGTGGTTTCGCCGAAAGGCAGCCGATCTTCATGATGAGAATTAGTGCTATAATATCAGAAGTTCGTGATAACCTCCAATAAATCCTTCTTAACTTGTATTACCGGCACCGGTGTAACTTACGGCAACTGCTGTATTAAGTACACCTATTCTAAAGCTAATCTAACGATTGCTTCCTCTTGATGGCCCCGGAATTTATGGCACAAACTCGCTCTCCCGACGTCGCGAGGCGCACGTTGCCTTCGACGGAGAATCGAAACTCGGTTCCCTAAAAGTTTCTGCAATTCACCACCCCTGGAACCGATGCTCGCTGATTAGAAGACGCCGTTCCTTATTTTTCTATGTCAACATCTTATTACATTAGCACCGAATTCATTATTCCGAGGGGGATGATGCTACATGTGAAAATAAGTGGAAGAAAGGAATAAAATGTTTTTGTTCGACGTCTCGTTTTCGGGCCATTCCATGCCAAATCGATCACTTTTTGCAGGCACCTCGAAATATATTGTAGTCCATGTGAAATTAGTGGGGGCTTTAAGTCATCATTCTGCTGGTTTCGAATATTTTTAGAAATGGCAGAACTTCAAAGTTTCCAATTTTTGCTCACTTACGAATTTTTATCTCGAGAATTGTTTGTCCGATTGAGCTATATTTGTTTTTGTTTTATTCGGAAAGGATTGGGCTATTACAAAATAATTTTTTCAACCTCGAAAATTAACTTTGTAATGTCGAAAAATGTAAACAAATTCTTTTTCTACGTTTTTTTGATGAGCGGTCAGAGTGATTTAAATTTTGAAAAAAATATGGTTATATTCCTTGAAGTTTCCCCTTTAAAATGAGCCCTTGAAAAAGATGGAGCCATAAAAATTAGCGTCACAATGAACTGGTAAAGGTCTCCAGATCTATGAAAATTCCATTGACAAAAATTTTTTTTAATATTTTTACAGTTGTTCTAATGCATAGCATTTTTTAAGGAAAATTGGTCTGCAGGTTCAGTTTAAAACTGAATCACATTAACGCGATTGCGATTTCGCTGACCGTTGCTACACAGTTAAAATTGCAAACTTTATTCGTCCCTTGTGGCAGTTTGACATATTTATCTCGCACAGTTTCCGTTCCGATAAATGTAAAAAACTATATTGTGAATATATCGATCTATCATTTACGAGCAATCTTATGCTAAATGTGCGAAAATTTAACTTTCTCAGTTTGAATGACAGAATTTGCGAATGTGCTGGTTTTAGTCGCGACCATCCAATGTTTTCGCAGAGCTTTCAATTAGCAGGAACCCGTCGCTCCTCGTTTTCTTAATCGTGTTGCGTATCTTCGATCGATTCGAATATTCGTATTTGTCAAATGAAATTTCGTGGTTCCGGAACGAATCTGGCTGGATACTAGAAGGCTGGCGGTGGGACCGACTATCAATATTAGAGGAAATAACGTCGCGCCAATCGTCTATTCACGGTGTATCGTTGGGACCCAGTGAAACGCCGAGGTTGTACACACAGTATTGCCGTGGAAGTACGAAGATCTGTCCTTTGGCTCGCAAGCAGAGAGAATTCCGGTTCCTACGGTAGCCAGCCCCACAAAACCACAGTCTGTTCTCTGACCAGTCCACCCAGAAACCTATTACAGGATTTCCTAACGTTTTGCCGCAGCGCGGCAAGCGTATTTCGCCCGACAATATTCCTGCCAGACATCTTTAAACGATTCGCTGTTTTAACACGTTCAACGACGCCCGAGATTTTCAGTATTCTTCGCCCTTTACCTGCACAACCGACGAATTTTCTGCTGCCCGATGCGGGTAATTAGCGACTATTTCATCGTAAACTGTCCAACTAAAGCCTTTCAGTCAGATTAGCACCGGCCATCGCTCTCGGAACTATTCCCGCTGTTTATATTTACGGAATACTAATTCTGCTGCTGAAACACCATTTCGAGATGCTACATTTCTTTGACCGTTCGGGAAATCTGTTTTAATTAGCCACGTATTTGACTAGACTGCGAATCTGTATGCAGAATACATGAAGAAAATCATATACCGATGTTCATAGATTCTTTGGTTCAACTTCACCCGAGGAAAGCAGAAATTTTTGACCGTTTTAAATATAATCCTGTAGATTTTGAAGAGAAAATGGCGAAAATCCGAGTCTTAATGTTAGGAATTCACTGGTTCAAATGTTCTAAGTGTTTAAAGTTCAACGATCTTGTCTGTCTTTGACAGGAAAGGGCGCCGCCGCTAGGTGGCACACAACCAATCTTTAATATTTTGAACGGGAGGTTATAGTTTACAATGAAAGAAAAAATTCTGGTGATATCGTGTTGCGACAATTGCGATTCACTAAGTACACAGTGTAAAGATTAATTTTCGTTTCGAATTACCGGAACGTGAGGCGACTTTAATGCGGAAGCGAAATATATATTGTACAATATAGAATGCTGTGGGATGTTATCTTATTAGAGCAGAAACACCGCATCCTTCTCGTCTATGAACGAAGAGAATTATACTTTTCGTGGACCGTACTTATCTCTTGGAAACCGCAGACTTGTAGGAAACTCCTGGGCAGACGACCCAAGAGGACACTCGGAAACCCCTAATGTCTTGCCTTGTAAGCTTATTTTATGTGAAGAAACACGGTACACCGTTTAAGTGTACCCCAAACGCTTCACAGCAGCTTCTACTCCCCAAGGAGAATCTCCACAATCGTTGATAATAAGTTAATCATCGACGTTCACCAGCGTTTTTTCACTTCGGAATCTTTTTATGGTGTCGTTAATGAATGGCATAATTAAAAATATTTTACGAGATTTTTGTTTATTTAATACAATATATCTGCAAACGTGGAAACATCAGATTTCAGGATGTATATGATATTTGATTCCATTTAGCTGTCGAAAGGTTTTCACAAAATATTGAGCTACTTCTAATGCTTTTCGAGAAAATTAAATACACCCGGGGATTCAGGTGTACATTGTAAAAACTTCTGAAAGCGAATTTATGCGCTGCGTTTACTCGGCTATTCAATACCTCGTAATCCAATCATGCCGCTCTTCTTTTATTTATACGCGTTTGCGGCAAATCCACCTACAATTTTCACTACGACAAAAATGTGTAACACCCGTACACGCGAAGCTGTTGTTCCCTTACTAAGCAGATTTCACGTATAATATCAAATTTGCACGGTTGAGGTCTGCATTTTAACAAACATCGATTACAATGGTGCTTATTACCACGTTTTTTATTAGCTCGCTTTCTTGTCTTACTGTTTGTTTGTCTGTCTGTTCGGTACAAATTTTGCAATTGATTTTAAACTAACTTATCGATGAGCTAGAGACTTGAAATTTTAAACACAGCTCAGAACTGGATGACAATGCAATATTTAAACAAAAATTTTTAGAAAGCCTATGTGTTTAGGAGATATGAACCATTAAATTTAACCGTTACGCCTCCCCGCGCGACGCACAGTGATCCCAAATCCCGAAAACACACGGCCAAAACCTCAAAAATCAACTTCCTTCTAGGAGTTTGTAATTCTAGGGTTAGGTAAAGTGATGTTATGACCCTGAATGCTACCAAGGAAAAAGGTAAAAAGTTTATGGTACGGTTCTGCAGTCAGTTCAAAGTTAGTCTTCGTTTGATGAGCATTTGTCGCGCGCATTAGTAGGAAATTGAACGCCCCCTTGTAAAGTGCATAACTTACAAAATAATGCATCAATTTCAATTCTGCAAAATGGATGCTGTTCCTGGAAGAAAGTAGAATGTTTACCTGTGTTTGTATCTCAAAAATTGTTAGTCATTACGTTACACGATGGCAATATTCTTTTGAGAACGTAGGAGGTAAAACTTGATGCGCGTGTTGTAGAAACGTAGACATAAGTTAAAAGTGCTGATACATTTATCTTTCAAAATTGATAAAAACCAACCTCCAATAGCCTCCTGTTTGCTCATACGAGGGTAAACTTTGTTTCATTTCTATGGATTTTAAATTGCGATTTTACAACTTTTAGTAATGGAAAGCAATTCGGATGATTAAAAAAAAAAAAAAGAAAAATTCCGACGTTTATATTATAATTACGTCGTTTTCGAACACCCTGCGTTCTTGCGATCAGACCCGATGCAGGCGAACGGCAGATCCGCTCGCAAAGTAGTTACCTCGTCGCAAATATTTCAGGTGTGTTAATCAATCGCGCGTTAAACTCGAACGTTAGGAATAGGTATGGCGTGATCGGGGCGCGAGCAGTTTTACACTGGCTGGAGAGTCGGTCAAAAGTTAGAAGTTAATCCGCACGAATCTAAATTAAGTCCCGCGAGCGAGGCGGAGTGGATAGATAGCTGCTGGGCACGTTTAGTCAGAGTAGAATAGTTTCCCTCCGTCCCTCCCAGCCCTAACTCCCTCCTTCCGCCGACTCCTAGTAGATTTAGCCCTTTAATTTTCCCGGCCGAAATATTCCGCAGAAGCAGGCCACATTTCCAAATAACTTTGCGAATGCGCTCGCCTCTATTCTGACCCTGTCTCATCGGACCGAGCTTCAGCCTTGCAAACACCGAAGAAAACGTCGAATGTCGCCAAGCGTTGATTCACTTTCTAATCTCTTGTTTTACTAGCTGTTCTTTAAACACTTTACCTACCGGAGGCCTTCGTATAATGATAATGACAGGATTGAAGGTATCATTTCATAGAATTTTTATGGTAACATGTACAAAGAAGTATATACTGAGAAAAGAATCCTGTCGAAACAAAAAGAAATATACATGTTGATTCAATAAGATGTACTATTGAATAATGCCAATATCATATGAACTTATTTTAATATTTAATACTATTGAATTTCAATAGCAAAACTAACTTCCGCCAATCATATAAGCCAATAGCTTGACCATCAATGTTTTCAAAAAAGTAAGATATGGCCTCGAACCAATTCCAGTATAAATCAATACATTTCTCAAATTTTTTTAACAACATATCTGATTGAAGGAAAAAAAGAAATATTACGAATAATAATATACGATATTGAATCAAATAATATTTTCAATCATTTCATGATAGACAATTCAAATACATCACGATTTGCTTCTAAATTTCATACTATGGAAAAGAATACATTGATATTCATCGAAGTAAAAAAATTACAATAACACGCGTGTTATTGAAGTAACAATTTTTTTTTTCTCAGTGTACGATACCAAAAGAAATATCTCAAGCAGAACAACGCTGGGATTTCGCGAGAAACGTTTAATTTCCGGCGATCCGATTAGAGTCGAAGCTCGCGCACGCCAATGAAACAGGAAACGGCTAATAAAGTTTTAAAAAGCGGCGCGTTCTCTCCGATGAAATATCGTTCAATAGAGTCGATAGACGAGACTTACGGCGCGGCGTGGCGCGGCGTAGGCTCGCCGAACGTTTCGCGAGTTCTTTGCAAATTGAAGCAGCCTCTCGCGGTGGCCTGCATTTATCGCGGCTGTCTGCGTTAATCAAACTGATTACAACTGCCGTAAATCACTGCCACCGGCGGAACAATTTCGGGGCCAGTTCACCTCTTCTGGGACAAATTGTTCGAAGCTTTATTTCGTTCCGCGCGCAATTCCGTCGCGCGTCGCTTCCAGAGGATCGCCCGGTGGAATCGGAGTAATTGTTTATGACGATACGAGCACAACGAATTTACGAGGAGGCTCCCGTCAAGAAACGCAGAAATTAGCACTACGTCATTGCTGCGCGTGGCACTAGCCGACTAGCCTCTCGCAACACAGTCCTTTCTCATTCAGTTCGCTTCGGTTCTGCTTCCAATATTTCACATCTTTCCAACCATTTCCAATCGCTGTTTAACATCGATATCGCTGTAGAATGCTGATTTGGAAAAGTAACGGCCCAACACACGTTTTTTTGTTAATTTTTCTGCGATCGTTATTCGCAGATTTATGTTTCCCATTTCAGGAAACTGAATATTACTTTATAAAGAACACGGTTACCATCTCTATAATCGTAAACGAAAAATGTTAAGAATGCGCAATTTCGTGACGTAAACCGAGCGTTAAGTAAATAAACGATTCCATTTCGAAGCGTCACCGATTTAATTCCTACGGATAACGATGACGTTAATGAAAGTTTTGAATAATACACAGCGCTCGAACGGCGGCAGATAGTTCGCCCCGGGAATTACAACAAACCGTCCGACGAATTTCTCGTTTTTATTATCCACACTCGAATCAGGAACGCCGCCACTTGCTTCTACAGATAAGAACTTTACGCGCATACTTTCTGCTGCAGTATTGGATTTCTGTCGCCTTTTACCTCTTACACGTTAAACTGCAGTTTACGATTTCTGGTTTACATCCTTTTTACGCCGCGCACTTTTTAGGCGGGCTATCGTGATTTATGATCGCGTTATCGTCTGCAACATCACGGCCGATGGATTCCTTCGAATAGCATCGACAGAGAAGCATTCCCCGCCGCGCCGCGCCGCGTCGTACCGAATCCGGTCGCCGACAGAAATGGAATCGTTCTTGGTCGGAGACAGGAAATATTCGTTTCCGCACGAATGAAAACTAATTACGGGAAGCTCGTCGCGATGGCTGTAACTCATCGGCTATATGGAAACGTACGGGGTGTATGAATGTAAGCCGAGACGAGAGGGCATCTCCGCTGTGGCTCTATAATTATGTTGCTGAGAATGATCGTGCTCGACCAAAAATGTCTCGTGCAAAATATCATTATACGAAATATTTGATCCAGTACTAAATTTCTTCATATTTACTAAATTCGGGTAAAGTTTACTTTACCGGACTCACAATTAGTACCTTTCTCCTACGAATTATGATGTATTTGGTATGTAAACCAGTAGATTTGTACCCGGGGCGGATGCAGATCGAAGTTTCAATCCTCTAGGATGAATAGTTGAGGAGCTACGATCGCTTAAAGTTGAGCATTTTTAACAGGTAAGGCTACCGCCATATTGCTTTGTAGTGATATTTGTAGTCAAGATATTGACAACAATTTATTTTCCCCAAAGCAAACGCGATTCAAATAAGTTTTGAAAAAGATCCAAACTAGGATCGAAACGTTGATTTTGTTTGACAATTAGCAAAATTGCTTTATAATTCGTAATAAAAGATCGAATTGTTGCGCTGGAAGCATTAAAAAATTTATAATTGAAATTGTCATTCTTCCTATGGTTGGGCATGTCCTAATTTAATACAATATTCTGATGTTATTGCTTTATTTCACTTTTTAAAGCTCTGGGAGATAAAAAAGAGAAATCTACATATCTGGCAACAAAAAAGTTGATTATCAATCGCGATCAAGCGTTCATTTTTTTTGGAAAAGAAGCTGTTAAGGCTATTAAACAAGTGTATGTTTCATTTACCTACGGTCTATTGCGGTCTTATGAGTTATCGCCATTTCCTTAGCGACCGATAATGTTCCGAAATGGCGATTTTGCCCTAAATCGTAGACAAAACTAATATTCGCAAATGTAAGGTACATTATTGTTATATATTGCAATCAAATGCTTCAGATAGTGAACAGTGTAAGATTTTAATGGTAAATATTGCACTTGAAACACCAATTTTGCTTTTCGTAATTTTGACATGAGATTCATAATCAGCGACCCGAAAAACCTCCATGGTATCTACTTTGCACTAAGTTGGAGTACTCCGTCACTACAAACCAATATGGCGGCGCCTTTATCTGTCAAAAATACTCAACTTTAAGCGACCATAGCTGCTCAACCATTGATCCTAGAGGATCGAAACTTCGATCCGAATTACATACCGAATACATCACAATTCGTAGGAGAAAGGCACAAATTTCGAGTCCGGTAAAGTAAAGAGCAGCCCTAAATTGTAGTAAATTTCACCAGTTGTGTATTAAATGAAAAGATCGAGTTCAACGGGCTTCTGGTAGGTACAGCGTCAGTTGCAATGTTTAGAAATGGTCTAAAAGAAATTTTCAATTGGGATCAAGCTCTCCAGAACGCTACAGGATGGTAACACGATCCTTCTCGCGAAGAACGCGATAATCGAATGTGGTCGTTGACGGTCGCGATCACGATTAATCACGTTGCGCCTACGAAAGAGCACGAGCGTCCGACGAAGCAGTTGAACTTGTTTCCCGCGGAGTTAATAAATCGCGCGTAATCAACCGACAATTAACCGCGCCTCGGTGAACGCACTCGAAGCGTCAGTTATTTCCATTCACGCGTTGCTATTCAAGTGTCGTACAACAGTGGGGTTGGGGATGGTTGGGGATGTTTGGGGGTGCAAGAGAGAGAGGAGGGACGAAAATGGGAAGGTGCTGGCAACGGTTAAGCACGCTTTCTGCGCAATAATGACCAGCTATTGCACAATTGGGAATTACGCGCTGAATTTGAGCCACCGCACGTTTAATTCACAGGCCAGAGATTATTAATCTGATTTCCCACCTCTGCCGCACGTAGGCGCGTTTAAAATTATCTGTCTGTGACCTATTGTACTACACCCCTTTCCTCCCCCTTGGATAAAACTGTTAATCGCCGTACTTTAATCAAATTTTAATCCCGGAGATCCTCAAATATTCGCGAGAGCGGCCCCAACGCGACGCGACGGATCGAACCAGTCCGGCACCCAGATCCTGCTGGAAATGTTTTTCACCAAACACGAACGTTCTTATGCAAGCGATAACGGACGAGCTATTTATGCTGTTCACTTCGGTGGTCATTCTTCGTGGCTGCGTTCATTCGAATTAAATTAATTCAATTATTTGAAACAGGTCACCTAGTTATCCTCTCCACCGACGAGAAACGTTTCTTGTGCTAGGGAGATTGTTTCGAGGAAGCGAATATGCTGCAAGACGAATGTTCGCGTTATTTTTATATACATTTAGATATATATTTTGAACGTACTAGAGAACACGCATAGTAACATTAACGTTAACCCTTTGCACTCGAAGCAATTTGAATTCCAATATCACGATATTTGTTTCAATCCAGATCATTTTTGTTCTATGTAATCGTTTTTACATTGTGCACATCAAATTGAACATGTTTTCTTATATAACAGTTGAGCTTTTTACAATTTATAGAATACAGACAAATTTAATAATGTTAAAACTGTTTTAAATAATGGTATGGCAAATTTTAGTAGCGCCTCAGATTCGTCATTCGAGTGCAAAGGGTCAACACGTTGACTGGCACAGCGGTCGTGCGCGGGTGTCGCAATTCCTCAAATAACAATGTTCAAGCTCGGATCGTTTCTAGGAACAAGGTATTCGATAGGCAAACGTTACCTAATAAAACTCGCCGTCTCCCGGCCACGTAAAAACAAAACCATTTGCACAGGAAGCAACAAAAATATTGCTCCCATTCCTCAAATCCAACCATCATAAAATATATGCTTCCAAATAGCGAACGATTTCGACAACATAAAAAACCGTAATAAAATTTGCCACGACAAATATCATGCGGCGATTGTGCACCTTTAAAGTCAAAGTCTCGAACGCCAAGCTGAAGTTCGATTTCGCATACACACGGAGATTGTGAAAAATAATACACAAACACTTTCAATATTAACAAGGGAGCCTGATGCGCTGGCCGGTCAAAGTTTTCTTTAGTTATTAAGTTTTTATAACTTGTAAAAAACGTTCGAATGTTCCTGACACGACTTATAAAAGGCAGAACTGTTAATCACACGATCACGAACAGGACATTAATCCGAAAACTGCGTTCGCAGAAAATGGCACGATAAAAAACGACGAGAAGAAGAGACTCGCTATGGGGGCCAGCGCGTCGAGCGAAAAAATCCATTACATCAAATAGTTTTAATTTCCGTGTTTCGCGAGGACCCTTTACATATTACTTCTACTCGGTCGCGCAATCAACGAAGGGGAATTCCTTATCAGCGACAGAATTAAAGGGGCGATCCCGTTTAAATAGGTACCCACCCGCCGAAAAGAAGCGTTGCGTGTCCAGCCCGGCGCAATGCACATTATCGCATCGCGCGACACCCGTAAAAATCCGTCGTAACGGCATATCTCGGCTCGGTATCGAAATGAAATCCCGTGGAAGCGTTTAAGGTGCTACGGCGCTATCGGATAGTTCAAATCAATGGTTCCTCCCGACTCACGAGTCCTATTGCTCTGATACGGTCTGATGAACGGAGCAATACTTTCCACGGTTAATTACGCTTGCGAGTAAAAAGGAAGAACGCTGTTGGATACAAATGTAAGTCTCAGAGAAGTTGCATTCGAATAAGGTTATTTAAGGATTATTAAAATGATTAAAAAGGGAAGGCAACTTATGTTACTTACAAATTAGTGATCAGACCGATACCAAATCAATACTATCGATACCAATCCGTAAGTTATGCTGCCGTATCGAATACGTATCAAAAGTAAAGTATCAAAAACATTGATACTTCTACGTAAGTACTACGTACCGATACCTGTTCAATACTTCTATGAACGTATCGATACCCGTTTGATACCACTGTCCAACAAATTTCAACTTTTTTTATGTTCCCTAATTACTGTTGGATCCTTCTCATATAGTTTTTTGCGCTGATTCAGAATCTGTTTTAATTTTTCTCCTAGATGCACAGTTTTTGAGAAACATGACTTAAAAAAAAACGTATTTTTCAACTTTAAACAAATATTGTGAGGTTATTATAAAAGATATTGAATTGGTCTTTGCAGAAAAAAATTCTGTAGACTTTCCCGAATACAGTGATATCCAATATTATTACGTTATGATTGTTTAAACATGTTTAAACAATGATTAAAGACGGAGAGACACCACTTTTGCATCAATTTTTAAGGATATTTTTCAATTTATCCCAAAAAATAAGGGTCCTGCGGAGAATCGAACTATACCACGCGATAGAGCAGACATTTGTTGTGGAACGAATTTGGTGTTGGACAGTGTACTTTACGAAAGATTCGATAACAGTTTGATACTTTACGAATGTTTAGATACCTGTTTGATACTTTACGAAAGTATTGATAATGTTTTGATACTTCACGAAAGTATCGATTACCAGTTCGATACCCATTTAATTAATTGAAACTCTTCTTCCTTCTTCTTACAAATCTTCTGAACTTTTTTTATACTTATTTACCGCACATTTCACCGGGAGGTTTATATTTTTCCGACATTTATCTAAATTAAAATACATACTTATCCGTTTTTGTCTCTAAACGACACAAGTAATACTAAAGTTTTGCTCAATATTGTTCATAAGCAAGATAAATTACTAATTCAAGGCAGCTGTAGCATTCAATAACACATTATTCATTATTCTTACGTTGTTTATTTATAGCTAATACATTCACCTTCTTCGGTCGTCGCCGTTTCGGAGGATGAGGCTGAATTTCATTCAAATTTAGGTGACAATGTTGACGAAAAAGAAAAATGCTGATCATGAAAATTTGCCAAACGTATTACATTATTCCGTAATGCTGCGAAATGCTTATCATTTGAAACGGATAACTCATCGTGGATACAGTAACGTAGCGATACCATACGTTTCATTTGTTTCAAGGTCACTGAAATATTTGTTCATTTGTGCTATCAATTCCACACGGAGTTGTTCTTGTATGCTGTGTTCCTCAGAAGTACAATTTAAAAGGGAACATAACTTGGTTCTTCATCAAAATAACTTTTGAAATAGTTATTCTTATCTCGGAACATATTTCTTCCGTTGCAAAAGGAAAGGGTTTCAAGAAAAGGGGTTATCATATTGCCTATTTAAGATAAGTGGTTAAAAGGGGTTCAGAAAAGTATGAAACAGGTATCGAAACATTCGTAAAGTAACAGGTATCGATACTTTCGTGGAAGTATCAAACGGGTATCGATCCATAAAGTATCAGTATCGAAAATTAATACCAAATACCTTACACTTCAATACGCATCGATACTTCCCATTGAATACATACTTTGGTATCGAATTGATTGAATATGATCAATAGTATCGGTATCGATCCGATCACAACTTACAATTGACTCGGACAATTTTTATTTCGCACTAAAGCGGCGTGGTTTGAAATAGCGTGTGCAGGATTCGCGGTTCCGAGGTCGATTATGAAAAAGGTGGCAGCTTCTTCGGCGAACTCGCGAAGATGAAAGGGGATTCCGCTCGCTAACGGGGCCCAAGTAAATTTCTCGCTTTGCGCGGAACGGATGTAACAATCAGAACGAACGAACGAACCAGGAAAGGGATCGATCGCGGCATAGCCATCTCCGAGATGATCCGGTTTGTCCTTCTCCCTGTTCCGGTCTTTCTATCGACAATAGCCACCGATCGGTTGAATTTCGAAGCAATAGCTCGCGGACGCAATCGTCTATACGGTCTGCGGGTAGCGAGCGTATTCAATGAAATTCGATTATCCCGCACGATCTTATCGCTCGAGGGCAGGTGCAAGATCGTAGCATGAACCTGGGTACATCCAATTTCCGGGGAAGAATTACCTCTCCCCCGGATCTAAGACACCGGGAAACGCAGTCGTAACCGCGACTTAACTCGTCGTCGTTCCAACGTTCCCTCAACCCTTTACCCTTCGTCGGACGCCCTTTTACCACGACGCGACGCACAGTGGCACGTTTCACCGAAATCCTGGTCAATAGCGAGTAACACGGAGCGAATGTGCTAAGCGTTATTAGAAGACTTTTTTTCCAGATTTTTGTAGGAAGATGATCGATTTTTTCCTCGGACTACATCAGGCTCCCTCTTTAAGACGAAAATGGTGCTGGGGGGACTTGAAAGCCGCGTCGCGTCGGAAGCAGAGAAAGATAATAAAATTACACTTGAGGCGATACACCTACTCGCTCGCTCCGAGTTTAGCGACAACGTGGCGCGAACAACGGCGAAACAGGAATAACGAGGAAAGAATTGACGGGGAAAGAAACGAGAAACATCGTAAGGGTGAAGGAGAAACGACGGCTGTTTCCCTGTGTGGAAGTTTTTCGGAGCGCTGCTTAAACGTAGAGGTGTGGGAAGAGGATGTGCTAAGACCGTTGGGGGTTTTTGATCGTTTCTGTGAAAAGACTCTTTCTTTCCCCTATCGAAATTTTGTTTCGTAGGAATGGTGTGTTGTATCGAAGTAATTTGCTCTGTGGTTTCGTTCGTTGTTGTGTCTGTTGCTAGGTGTAACCATCGTTTTGTGAATAAAATTTATTATTAACTAGCTTTCCCCCGCCACGCGTTGCTGTGGCTCAGTATTTTTTACAAGCATGTTTTCTACCTGTCACAGATGTGACATTTAAATGTTGTAATTAATCATTTAAAAATACTAACCAAATATTTCAATTCAAACGCAGATCATTCTACTCAGCTGAATTCCAATGCAATGAGAAACTTACGGAACAAATCACTCCGAATAGGTCAATCTTTCTATTTATATATATTTCACGATATAATTTGAAGCAGAATACCACTGAGAAGATTCTCGTCGTGACGCAATGGTTATAACGCGAATCAACACGAAACCATATCGATTATTCTACATCAATGTCACATTCACATAACTTGAAGTAAGCAGTTAGCGTTGTAGCCGGTGGAAAAAATCGACAAAACTCTTGAACGAATAGACTTTTTTGAATGCGGATTGTCCTAAAACCTTCCCGAAGAAACGCTACGTGTAATGGCTCAAACCCCAGCTTTCTACGTACAGCCGTTACGGAGATGTTCGATTACAAACAAACGGACAAACGGACATTTACATTTTTATTTATAAATAATAGAAAGCTTAGTTATGTATACTTTTTTCTGAATTAAAATACACTGTTAGCTGCTTCAACGATGCGATAAAATACCGGTAAAATTTGAGAAAGATTCGTTGAGCCCATTCGTTACAATAAATTCCCAAAAATTCATCGCCAACGGTTCAAGGGAAGCTCTTCTTAACCGCGCGGCTCCGCGCTGTTATTTAAGCTGCGTTTTACCTTTGCTTCCTTTTTTCCATCCCTTTACCGACCACCGACCCTTCTCCACTCCCGTGCACCCCTGTGAAAGCCCCCATGAACCCCGTGAAGCCGTGCCTGGCCCGCCTAGTTCTCGCCGTTCTTCTTTCCTAATACAGAGGCGCGGCGGAAGCTTCCCTTTTGCCGCGTTGAAATTATGCAAAGAAGGAGACGATGGCTATCCAAGCCCGCTGTGTTGCTTTTCGCCTTTGCCACCATCGCGCCGGTTGCCTCTGTGTGCACGTTCGACTGGTCCCGGACCGGTTTTAAGACTGCGCGTCGTGCGGATAAGGGTACGCGCCTCGCTCCTCGAGGTTTGCGCTACGGACGATTGAGAGAAAACGCTTCCGTGCCTAAGTGGCGGGAATATGGTGCACTTTTTTCGGGTGTACGCCGCGCGGAACCGTAAAAGGGAATTTTATTTTTATTTCGGCTCTTTCTTCCCCACGTTCCGTCCTCTCCTTTTTCGTTTCTTTGCCTCAACTTGCCTCGCCTCGCCTCGCATCGCCAATGGCGCATCTTTCGTCTCTGAGCCGTCCTGCCTCGCGAAATTGTTCTTCTCCTGCATTCACTGATCGATGAACTCGCCCCGGTAATTATTTGATGATTGCGAAACTTTTGCTTTTTAGTAAAATGATCTAATCTTGTATTTACCGACGAAGCTCAGCACTGATGTTAACAAGGTATAATCCAGAATTGGGAAATTCAAAAAATTATTCAACTCCGCGGGATATGTAGTGCATATGTAGGTACTTTTTACCGGACTTTTTCTGCTGCCCAAATTCACTTCGAGGGGGTGAAATCGACCCGTGAAAACTCGGCTATTTTTCGATTTTGCGATATTACTCGGAAAGTGTGAGGCTTGGGAAAAAAGTTTCCAGACTAAAGTTGGTCTTTTTAATGAGAGCTATCGACTGGTAGAACAAATTTTTGAGTTGTTTGTACAGGGTGGCCCAAAACTCCTGCAGAATCCGGAAATGGGAGGTCCCTGAGGTTATTTGAAGCGACATTTTCCATTGCAAAAATTAATTCCGCGGCTTTGTTTAGGAGTTATTAGCGAAGAACACGGACCAATCAGAGCGCGACCTAGACGCGAGTTGGCACAGTCGGCCAATAGACAGTTGGCGCGCCGCACAGTGGGCTAGAAACCGATCTTTTTGGACAAAAATCTGCCGACAACTCAGTCTTTCATCGATTCAATTGGAATTTTTTTAAAATGTTCGTGAAGGACTATACTTCGATGACGTGCTGCGCGAAGATCGTTAACTGTCACAATCAAGAAAGAAAAATTTATCCATGGTATAAACTACCTCCATCAGTTCATAAGGTACTGCAACATGGAGGTGAAGTACTTGCTACATTTGAACTGCCAATTGGTTTGTATTCAGAAGAGCCACAAGAGGCAAATAATAAAGTCTTCAGGAAATTATACGGCATATATTATGATAACTCATTATCATCCGATCCACTTATAAGCTCTCAAAGAATAAAGGATGGCAAGCACAAGGAAGTTCTTTCTCAAGAAGCGAAAACGCTGCTGTTGGATCAATAAATTAATGGCGAATCTCATAAGCGCCGAATGTAATTCTATTCATTTGTAATTCTCAGGGCCAGATTTACAGTTTAAAATTTTCAGTTTAGGGTTCAGGGTTAAGAAGTGTCGGCAACTCAGCTGGCACTTGCAAATTTATGGTATGGACGGATGAAGTATCGGAGTTATTCGGCTTTGTAGATAAGGATTCTTGATTATGACAGTTAACGATTTTCGCGCAGCACGTCATCAAAGTATAGTCCTTCACGAACATTTTAAAGAAATTCCAATTGAATCGATGAAAAACTGAGTTGTCGGCAGATTTTTATTTTAAATTTTTTTTCCCGAATTCGTAAGGGTCGATTTTACCCCTTAAACTAAATTTGGGCGGCAAAAAAAAAATAACTTGTAATTTTCTTATTTATTTATATTGGCTCCAGTAGAAAGATTAACTTAAATCTCAACGAATTGCTTTCAAGATCTTTGTTGCATACGAATGCGTAGGATATCTTTACGCGTTCGAAGCGATTCACTGATGAAAAAATCGAATGTCCCATGAAAGACTAAGCGTTAATCCGTTTTTACGGGGAAGTAAAGCCAGAAGAATCCAATAAATGGATTTCAATAGACTTATACGGAAACCTTTAGCGGGGGAAAAAGTCAGGAATGACAGAACTTTATTAAACTTTATGAAACTTCAGGCACGCGTAAACTTTCGGCTCGGAATCGTGAACGAAATTAATGACGTTCGAGTTAATTACGCAAATAATTAAAAAGCCCGATGAATTGTATCAGCAATACCTACTGTATAAATATCAAGATTTCGACGCGTTCGCGAACTCGCGACATTTAATTTCTTTATTACCTTATTCCGGAAATATTGCAATTCAATTTGCGACACGTTTCTACCTTTCATTTAATTAGTCTTGTATTTTTTCTACTCAAGGTCACACGAAGGTCACATAGTTATTACAAGTCGTACACGTTCCATTACCACAAATATGCGAGATATTTAAGATGCTCAACTCGGATGGGACACCCTGTATAAAACAAGTTGAACTAACTTGGAACGTTTTCTCGTCTATGGAGTAGAGCGTAGGGGATATTTTACGATGGCATCTACTTCTCGGCGCATAAATTTTGTAACGTGACCGTTATGAATAACATCGACGTCGAAACTGGGTTGTAGAATCCACGCAGATAGAATTCAAAACATTGTTCAATGTTTTACATGCATGTCTATCGCGTGATACAATTCAGTTTGCAACATCGCAGCGTAGAACCTGCCGGCGCGGCGAGACAAATGCGATAAAGTTATTTAAATAATTCTATATTCGCGAACTGCCGGGGAATTTTTATCGTGGCGCACCTACACCGTGTTAAGCTAACAAACAATTACTACGAGAACGATAACGGAACATTCAGTCACGCTAATCGATCGTATTCGCGAAACTGCCGATGGACGTTCAATAAAAAATATTCAATTGATTCGCTCATTATCGTGCCCTCCGCCGTTCATGGAAGTAGATTTTACCTCTTGCGGAGGTCGATATTTAACAAATGATAAATATTTCTCTGTGATATTACTTTCCGGAGGTAGCCCGACGTGCACGTAACGCGAAATAATTAGAAGAGTAATAAATCGCAATGAAAGCTGGTTCGAACGTGAGAGGATTTCGAAAAATAAGTTAGGTCCAATGAGCGAATCAGCAGAATCCATCGGAACTAAGAAGATAATCTTCGGCGGGAGATAGATCCTCGGTGAAAGTACCAAGGGAAACGATATTAGGGCGTACTCACAGTGCACTTGCAGCATCATCCGTTTGCTGACTGATGGTGGTACTCCGTTACTTGCGATGCATAGGTAGGCGCCCATCTCGCTCCTGGTTACTTTCGACAGACTCAGCGTTTCCCCTTGGGCGTTAGCTTCTGCAATACACAAGCGGATGGAAAGAATTTCAAAATCCGTTCGACCATACGCGGTTTAATGACTTTCCTAAACCACTATTCATTCAGCGCAGCCTCACAGGGATATTCTACAATCTCGTAAGCAGACTGCGGATCTTCTTGCGAAATAAGAATTTCTTCTCCTCGTACACCCCGGGACAAAAAGATAGCACATCATCTGTTTTTCCTCATTCGATACATTAAATTGAAGAAAATGAATGTTTTAATATGTCAACATATTCTGACATGATTCTGACACAATATTTACTTCAATCGAATTTTCGAAATGGAAACGTAAATATTGGGGCACACAAGCGGGACAAAATGATAGCACAAATAGCAGTTTTACATTTGTCAGTTGTGCAGTAGTTACTGAAGAGCAAACATTCATTGCAAAACGTAATTGATAAAGTGGGTACTAGCTTCTTTCGTGCTTATTTAATAAAACAACATACTAAAGTGTTAAGAATGGGTCGTGGAACAAAACTAAGTGTATGTGAAGTATATACGATATTGAAGTTAGAGGAAGAACAAGATTGAATTAGACAAATATCAAAAATTGTAAATAGATGTCGAAAAGTTATTATAAGCTTGTTAAAAGTCCTGAAAATTACGGGAATAAGAAGAGTTCTGAGCGCCTACAAAGTTTAACTGCCCTCGGAAAACGTACAACATTGAGAACAGCATCAAATTCGAGTCAAATAGCCGAAAGTGTTGGCCTGAACACTAACGGAAAGAATGTACCTTGTGTTTTACAAAAATGCAAGCACTTAGCCCGAAGAGAATTGCAGAAAAAACCTTGTTTAAAGAAGGAGCATAAAGCGTTCCGCTTACATTTTGCCTAAAAGCATATAAATATGAGGACAAAGTGGCGAAGAGTCATATTTACTGATGAGAAAAGATTTAATTTGGATGGTCCAGACGATATAAGCTATTGCTATCATGATTTGAATGAAGAACAGCAATTTTTTAGCCATCGCCAAAATGGGAGGCGGCTGTGCGATAATTTGGGCCGATATTGGATATTGGGGTAAAACAGAAATCTTGAATATTGAAATGATAAATGAACAACTAAACACTTATGCTGTATGAATTGCTGCAAATAAACACATTTTACAACAAGAGAATGTCGCAGTTCACGCGGCGAAAGCGGTCAAGAAATACTTTTCTTCAAAAATTATTCGAGTTTTGGAGTGGCCAGCAAGATCAACATTATTGAAAATTGTTGGGGACATCTTGTCAGAGCTGTGTACAAAAAGGGCAGACAATTCCAAAATATTAACGATTTAAAGTAGAGCATTTTGGATGAATGGGAAAATATTAGCCAAAGCATAAGTAAAAAATTGTATAAATATTTACCAAACCGAATGATTAAAGTCGTTAGCTGTAAAGGAGGTCCTACAAAATCTTGAGCATTGATTTTTATCGATTAATTCTGTGATATTTCAAGTTTTTCGTTAAGTGTGCTATCATTTTGTACCTCTATATTTCATGAATAATTCTACTTCATTCAATAAAAATAGATAAGATAATGAAGCTTCGTTTCATTCGTATATGTTAAGAAAGACACACTAAAAATATGTGTATAAAAAAACTTGAATTATATAAAAATTGTATAAAAATTTTGTATAAAAAAATTGAATGTTTAATAAATAGAAATTACATTAAATTAAAATCTGACGTTCCTTCTAAAAATATTGAGAAAATTCCAGTTGCAGTCACCTAATTGTTCGAACTTCCACATAACTCATCTCCATAAAAAGAAAACTAAACAGTTATTGCCTTCTTAAGAGCGTCCAAATATCAATAAAAACGAAATGTTTTTTTTTTATTTTGCGCAGACGTTGCACAGATTTTTTTCCAATTGCAGTTTCCATTGCCACGTACAGGGTTGGCGGGAGACGAACGCCGTGTAAGGTAAGTGTCAAATTGCTCTTTCACTCCTCGGCCAGGAATCTGCCGAAGCATTGTCGAGTATTTGCGTGATTCGTCGTAACACGAGGCAGCTCGGGGGGTGGTAAGCTTCGAAATACGAGCGGCGACAATCTCGTTCCTGCCGGGTCGGGAAACGAAAACTCCCGCGGATTCAACGGACAGAGGGATTGCCATGCGCGGTTCATTTTATCCAGACGCGACGCGACGCGACGTGAAACGCGAGAACAAGGGTAATCAGTTTAAAATTACCCGGCCGACTGGCAGCGTCACCGATTCGAAAATATTTCAAGCTGCCGCAACGGCGAACCGTTCCGAACAAAGAAACCGCTGGAATGAAAAAAAAAGGAAGATGCGCGCTGACAATGCCCGTAGAACTACGAGCTTATCCGCGTTAAATGAATTTCTACGTCGTATTGTTGGCGACTGTTTTGTTTACGCTCAACTGCCCGATTTGTTTGTGAATCGGAAACCATTTCTGCGTACACTGCCAATCAAAAAGGTATTTTTACACATCCTTTACCACTTAGGTACGCCTGTACACAAATTTTTCTAGCACACGCAACGAGCATCGTGCTTCGCAGTTTCTCAATTTTCCGACAACTTGGGTCAATCGATAAAATATATAAAAAAAAACTGTTTAAAAACCACGCTTATATTGAAATGCACTAAAAAGGAGAAAACTATTTTCTTAGACATTAGTGACTATAAGTAAAAGCGTGGAGCGCTAAACTATATTGATGTAATCCTCGTGGGCGCTCCACGCTTTTATTTAAAGTCACTAATATGCCTAAAAAAATTATTTTGTCCTTTTCAGTGCATTTTAATATAAGCGTGGTTTTTAAAATGTTTTTTATTATCTACTTTAGTCTTTTTTAAATGGAACACAAGACATAGTAATACTGAAATGAAGAATATGAAATAGTAAAATATAGAAACGCAAGATATGGGAATACGCGAAATAGAATGAGAGGATGACTCCGAGCGTCAAATTATCCGAAATGGAACTGAATGAACGGAACACCACAACCACACTGAGCTCCTTCGGTGCGAAGTGGGCCAGTGGAGTGGGGATGAGTCGGAGTGAGAACATGTAGTGGAGTAGGGAGCGCTGGCGTACGGAGTGGGGATCGCTAAACGCGATGACGTACTACCGAGCGTCGCGCGGCGAGGTGTCACGGTTAATACAAAAATTTTTTTTCTCGTAGACGCACAGTTTTTTTTTAAAATTTGTTTTTTAATATTGCATTGTCATCCAGTTCTAAGCTATGTTTAAAGTTTCAAGTCTCTGACTGATCGGGAAGTGGTTTAAAATTCGATTACAAGATTTGACACATACAACAAAAACAACGACAATTCGGCAAGTTAATATAAGCGTGGTAAAAAAGTAATCGCGTAAATCCAGTACCGATTTAAATGCGCTATAAACTATATAACAGCATTCTTAATCACCTCTCCAATAAAAAGATAAACGATCGATGCTGGTAATTGACATATCCATTACAAAATAATATAACTCACGCGGAAGCATGATCACCGAAATATTTACGCGATTTCGAACCTATGATGTGAGATTTATGGACTCGCGTTGTCGATCGAACAAATCTTTTTTCCGCGATTATTCGACGGAAAAAGATTTTCGAAAATACGTCATGACTTATGATTTTGCGCGCGTACGGCAGGATTGATGGGTAGATTTGATTTCGATATTACCCTGTTTTCAATCTCGATTTGATCGTTTACGAGCCATTCCATTTATATCGGGAATGTATTGCCATATTATATACGCATCATTGACACTGCCATTTGTCAATCCTTTAGCATGTTTGAACTATTTCCGCAAACAAATTGATCCCATTCCTATTGCATAATAGCTTGAAAAAAACAGTTGACTTGGGGAGTTTCCTGTTGTTTTACCGCAGATTAAAATTCTCCCCGCGTATTTCACAAACCGCACAGGCAGAATAATTCACAATTACAGAGAGCCAGCACTTACTTTTCGTTTTGCCACCGGAGAGGCCGTCCCGGGAAATAATTTCGGTGCCGTCTTCTCGTTTCCAAACGATCTCTGGTATTGGGTATCCGCGAGCTTTGCACACCAATTTTGCGGATGCGCCCTCGGGTACCATCAGATCGTTCGAGGTTTCCTCGGATATTATATCCGGCGGTATCACCACTTCCAGGAACGCCACCTGTAAGTTTATCGAGAAATTATCAATTACTTTTGCGAACTGGCATTTTTCATCGAAATATTTCCACTAATTGTAAGCGGGGACCCTAACTGTTACAACAAAAAAGAAAAAAAGTCATCGAATGACAAGTATTTCATCGACTAAAATCGGATTGGTTACAAACAAGAATTATAAGTAACCGAACATTTTTTCTCTAGTTGGTAAATGTTATCGTTGAGAGATATTCATTTTGATCACTTATAATTAGACTGCGCATCTTTATGCAAAATAAAAGTTGTCTGCATCGATTGCAAAAAATAGAAATCGAATTGCATGTTATTTGTTCCCTTAATTATTTTAATAGAGGAAAAATCATATATATTGACATGTTCAATTTTTAAAATATTCCAACAATTTTTTAAATTTCATCTATTCAATTTTGTTATAAATGCATAAAGATCCGCAGTCTACTTATAACAGGGTCATTCCATGCCAAATCGATCACTTTTTGCAGGCACCATCCTCGTTTTTGTTCTAAATGAAATAAGTTGTAGTCCATGTGAAATTAGGGGTGGTTTAAGTCATCATTTTGCCGGTTTCGAATTTTTTTAGAAATGGCAGGCCTTCAAAGTTTTTAATTTTTGCCCATTTCGACGAAAACGTGCCTCACTTACCAATTTTTATCTCAGGAACTATTTGTCCGATTTAGCTACATTTTCTTTTGTTTTATTCGAAAAGGATTGGGCTATTATAAAATAATTTTTTCAAGCCTGACAATCAACTTTATAATGTCGAAAAATTTAAACAAATTCTTTTTTCTTACGTTTTTTTCGATGCTGGGGCTCAGTGATTTAAAATTTTTCGACATTATAAAGTTGATTGTCAGGCTTGAAAAAATTATTTTGTAATAGTCCAATCCTTTCTAAATAAAACAAAAAAAAATGTAGCTCAATCGGACAAATAGTTCCTGAGATAAAAATTGGTAAGTGAGGCACGTTTTCGTCGAAATGGGCAAAAATTAAAAACTTTGAAGACCTGCCATTTCTAAAAAAATTCGAAACCGGCAAAGTGATGACTTAAACCCCCCCTAATTTCACATGGACTACAACTTATTTCATTTAGAACAAAATCGAGGATGGTGCCTGCAAAAAGTGATCGATTTGGCATGGAATGATCCCTTTTCCAGCTTTCTGACACTTTTAAATAACCTTTTCAACAGCGGATCATACGACCTGGCTTTTTTTGGGAAGTTGGAGAGATTAGTTTACTAATTGGAAAAATTTTTTAAATCGCAATTGGTCGGAATTCTTCTAATATGTTTACTGCTTTAAATTTCACGTTCTCATTCTTATCGTAAAATCGTAAAAATCCGCAATTACACATTAAATACTAAATTCATATATTATTCAGAATGCCACAGGCAGTATCTTTCCCGGGCCCGTATTATCAGCATCGAACGAAAAAATCGCGTTTCTGCCATCGAAAGGACCGACCGGAAAAAAAAACAATCAAGATAATTTTGTCACGGTATCAATGTATTCGATTTCACGGCTCAGCGTTTTGCGCAGATAAAACAAATATTGTTCTCGCGGTCGTTGAAACGATCGAATCATCAAGCGTATTTTAAACGAACGGGAACAACAACGGCGCCGGCGCGGCGAGCGGCGGGGACGTTGTCGTGTTTCTGACGATGGAAAATTTCAATGAAAATTTTTGAACATAACTTCCTCTGCAGCAACAGAGCGACGGGCCGCTGGAAACAAATACTTCCAGGCACAGAACGGATTTCGCTTTAAAATGAATGCCCTCCATGCGAAAGCATCGCGCACAATAAAAATCTGACCCGGATCTAGGGTAAAAAGATTCTCCACTTTTCCCGGGTATGTATTCTCCCTGTTTTCCTCTCCTGGTTTTTTATTGTGCGCCCGCCATTCCGAAAGATAGTCTTTTCCTTACCTGCTTCTTCATAGGATTCGTGTTGACCTGACACATATAAATGCCTCGATCTTCCGTGCGTACTCCGCGGATGTTCAGCGTCCACGTGTTGTAGTCGCTGTGTGTTACTGATAAACGCGCGTTGTTCGTGATCACGTGCTCCTGGATCGCCAGGACCGCCTTGGTGTCCGCTTTGATCCACGCCACCTGGCCTCACAAACCCATTTCTTAAAACGTAGTTCAATTTCGCAATCGCCCGCCTCCCTCCTTCGCTTCCGCTCATTAACAAGTTAACAATGTGCGCAGACTGGCTTGCCTCCGATGCCTTAATCTTAATCGAAAGCTTAATCGATAACTGAAATCGCGTTAGACCCTCGGCTGATCGGGGTCTAGGTCACAACTAACAACGGCAACGCACGATTATGGTATCACGACTTTCCGTGTTTCGCTCGCAACGCAACGACTTACCGAGGATGAACATGATCCGCGCTATACCTGGCAAGATGTATTGTATATTCGATCGTCTGGCGTTGTTAAGCTATGTCCACGCTGAAGCAACATGACGGTTTTTAATCGGTAAAAATGGAAGAAGGCAACACGAGGCAACGGAAAGTCGCTGGTTGCTGCTTCAGTGGAAACATAACTTTAATATTAATAGCATTCATTTTGGTACGAATAAATAGTAGTAAATTAATAACAATTATTAGGAACAGTAATGTCTGAATTGTCCAACTTTTGTAAAAATTACATATACGAGACATCTTTTTTCAACACAGAAAGTATCATTATACGGTGTACATTTTTGTCTCAATTTCGTAGTTTCTATTATTTATAAAACCAATTTTTACATGTTTAATTACAGAGAAAACCGTCCAGACAAATATTGGCTATAAAACGATTCCCTTTCTAGATAGTCACTTTCGGTTTAGAGCGCAGCCAATGTAGCGGCCGTTGGTAATCACACACGCTTCGGTGTGCCGTGTAATTAATTGTGCTAGGCTCATTTCAGCCTACTTTTAAAACGCTTTGATGAACTTTACTTTGGTCCAGATTGTACCACGAATTTGAAATGTGTGACGTCAAAGCATATTCGGTTTGCACGAGAGATCCGGGGACTATTATTTCCTAAAAATATAATAAGACACCTCTAGATTTCTAATGTTTCTCAATACCAATTGTATAGATCTGAATAGAGTATCCTCTGTTTAGTAACATACGAAGTAACTGCTTTTATTTACGTTGTGTCTTAGAAAAAAACACAACAATTTGGTGGAACCTTTTTCGAAAATGACGCTCGGCAGCGAACGTGTTAAAGTTGAACGGTTTTTGTTTAAATTCATGTTTCTCAGAAAGTGTGCATCCAAGAGAAAAATTAAGGGCAGATTTTCGGAATCAGCGCAAGAAACTCTATAAGAACCACCCAACAATTATTGTGGAACAAATTTGGTGCTGGACAATGTAATTAAATCACTATTCTTCTTCACCATGTCTTATCGTTTTGTCTTATCTAATGTGAAGTGATATTGTAACTCCTAAGACACAACGTAAATAATAGCAGTTACTTCGTACTTATATTACAAAACAGAGGATACACATCACATACACATCATTGTTATTGACAAACATTGGAAATCTAGATGGGTCTTATCGTTTTGTCGCGGAGTGTATATAACGATCCGTAACATTTTAATCATCGACCGTGATTTGATTCACTCGTGGTCGCAGCACAGCGATGTAGGGGTGGCTGGTGGAAGTTTCGCGAAAAAGCTGGTCGTATGGCGGTTCCGGAGGGAAGCTTCCGGCCCTTATTTCGCATAGATATTATTGGCATGAAATTGAACCGGCGCGGCGCGGCGGCATGTCGAATATTTGACCTCGCGTCGCTTTGAAAGGCTATCTATCAACCGACAAAAGAGGTCTGCGGTTCTTATCGATAACTCGAAAGCGGAGTGTACAGGGTTGCGGGGATGGGAGGTGAGACGCGAACCGCTAGATAGAACCAAGGGAGGGAAAGAGAGAGGCAAGGGAGGGCTTTGAGTGTTTGGTACTGACGGCCCTGTGAGTGCCTCCACTTATAATACATTATACGAGGATAGTAAACCCCTTCCCCCACCCCCGGACACCTACCCCTCTGGCGGCGTCCTTTTCCTTCTCTTCGTCCTCTAACGTCTCCCCCTCGAGACCCACCAAAAAACCAGTTCTCCTCGAGAACTGAAAAAGTCTCCTCGCGACAGATGCTCGCGACTCTGAAACATTTATGCCACTTTCCCTCCTTTCCCTCTCTTTCTGTCTCTTCCTCTTCTTCTGTCCCTGCCAGTCTTTCTACGCTCCAACGAGCCACCCCTTTCTTATTCCGGCCGATTCGTCGAATGATGATTAATGATCCGTGTCTTCGGAATTGACAACGTCGAGCGAAAGTCGACCTCTGCCGGCTAGGGGATTCTTCGTCGAGTCATCGCGCTCTCTTATGGGGTTACTTAGGACTAGGGGACCGTAAAAGTAGGGTTACGTTTCAGAATTCTTTCTTGGCGTATATTATGTTCTTCCGACCCGTCTGGATCTCCGAAGAATTTGCTTTCCGTCACTTGGTTTGAAATTATTTCGCGACTTTGTTTACCATAGACTGCAATGTTCCATTCGATAGAATATTTTTAGTCGAATTTGAATCGAAATAGTATAATGATACTTTCCAGCTTCATAGAATAAATCGTTATGCGATAATCTCCAGAAAGGTTCTTCGTTAAATTCTAGTGCTCTGATATCTTTAACATTCCGGATACAACTTGTCAAAATTGTAAGATCAAAGCTTAATCTCCATGTTTGTCTGAATATCTTCAAGTTCTCTAATCTTCTATTTACCCTGTACAGTGTTTCGAGTGTGATCATACTAATATAAATAGCAAGAAATAATTGATTCCATTTATTTTCTCTTCTGCTCGAACAAAAATATCCCTAATCCCGCGGCACACATACGGATACCCTGAATCCGAAGATCCGATGAAAGAAAAAGGGCGAATCCCGTCTTTCGTCCGTCGTCGACTCGGCAACCTGCTCGAGTGGCTCGAAATATTCATAGATTCTTGACTGGTGAAACGATCTTTACCTAATCCACTGTAGGAAAACCCTTTCCTCGTTCGAAAACACCGCGCGTCGCGTCGCGTCGCGTCGGTGGATCAGCTCTCTCCGGTGAAACTCTTCCTCAGGGTCTCTCGGTGGTGGGGTCCTGCCGCTATAATCCGTGGCGGCTCGTGTCCCCGCAAGAGATCGCAAATTTGCAGCACAATGAGAGCTACGACTTGAAGGGTCGCGGCACTATGGAAACGAGTTTATCTCGAGCGAAAGACGCCCCCTCGTCTAATGCAGTTTCCCTTACGCATTTTCAACTTACGATCGGCCCCGACCGTCTCGTAGCTTCACGAGCAAGACGGGGGAAAAAGAGGATGAGGGAAAAAGAAGAGGAGAAGGTGGAGGGTGCTTCTCGGAGGAGGATAAAGGGAAACACAGGTCAGGAAAACAGAAACCCGGGGAGAAAAATAGCCTCGGCGAGGGTAAGGTCGACGAAGCCGTAGAAAGACGGCGATAGACCTTGCCGGGAAAGATGAAGAAGAGAGAAATAAGTGTGGGACGGAGTGAGGAGGAGGAGGAGGAGGAGGAGGAGGAGTAGCGAGAGGGTGGCAGCGCGGAACCCTAGTCAGATATAATATCATACTACGTGCACCTATCTCTCGCGGTCTCTATTCTCGGCCCTCTTTCATATGCAAAACCATCGTCGGCGGTCTATTGTGGTGCATTGTGGGATCAGGAGCCTCGGTCCAGTCTACCACACCTCGTTTATTTCCCGCCATCTTCTCGTTCGCCCCGTTTTCGACCCTCTTTCTTGCGGCGCAACGGCAGCGGCGTGCCCCTTCGCCACCCTCCCGGGCCGCTGGCCCCGCGCCGCGCCGTTCTTCTTATTTCGCACAGCTTGACAGCCCACTTGTACATTCTTCGTCGATGTTTCTTTCCCTTCCACTTTTTATCTTGCCCATTTTCGACAGTAAGGCACAGCTGTTCTCTTCGACGGGGCACGCGGATAAATGGATAAGCTCGCTAATTAAAAGTTTCACGGTGCTGTGCAGCGGTGCCGCGGCAAATAATCCATTTTATAAACTTTCGATTTTCTGAAAAAATTAAAAAATAATCCACAAAGATGATTTCGACCGAGAAATACAATTTATCAAATTCCGTCGAATGGAGGACTCGAATTCGGATAATTGAGGGTAATTATCCGAGGGAGCAAAAGTCCACCGGTCACCCAGCCATCTCTCTGGCTCATCTAACGTCTGTTGTCTGCAGTTTTTCTTCGGGGGAGGATTTCTTTCAGCCTCGTTTGATGCTCCCTTTCCTGTTAGCGGTGGCTTTACGGCCCCGAGGTTCCAGGTGCACGCCGAGCAGCCATTATTCCGCGCCTTTTGTTTGCCGGTTTTCGCGGCCGCGAACCCGACGACAACTTTGAACGTTAGAATTTATTATCGCACGGCTCGTAGCCTGGTACAGTGAAACGCACTCAACCGCGCCGCGCCGGGCCCCGCGTTTATACACGCGGATCGTTTAACTAATCCGCGCGCGTGATGCGCAACAGACAGCTCGTCTGGTTCGTGACGAGAGGAATTATTTTTTCATTCGGCGTTGCCGGCCGACCGACCCGGCGAACGTGCGTTCGAAGGAAACGTGTTCCGGTCGGTTCGCGGATGATTGGAAGTTGGATTTTTTTCTCCCCACGATCGTTCCAACACCCCGGTGTGTGTTCCAGAGAAATTCGAAATTCGCTCGGAATTCCTGCCACCGGAAGGATTTCCCTAAGAAAATCGTGGAAAATATCGGATTTCGTTAACGCTTGCGTGGACCGCCGAAATGAAATTTAAAAATTGATCCTTTGATAAACATTTGTCGCTGATAATCAATTTAATGTGCAGCTGAGAATTGACTGAGTGGGAACGATAGGAGAGTAAGGCCTTCTGTCCACGATGCGTCGCGTCATGTAACCTTTAATTCTTACGAAGATGTCGAAAAATGGATCTCTGACTGGACGACCTCCAAAGATGACTCATTCTTTCGTCGCGGAATTCTCTTGCTGCCCGAAAGATGGGGAAAAGTCATCGCTAACGATGGACGATATTTTGATTAATTTACTTTTTCATTTTGTTTCTTAAATAAAGCTCTACTTTTTGTTAAAAATCGGACGTAAGTTTCCGATTGACCTAATATATTTTTTTGTTGGATGAGAAATGATGAGATCTTTTTCTGTGGGTTGTACTGTTGTATATTACATCTTCTACATCGATTACAATTATCCCTCTATATTCCATACAACATAAACAATAAAAATTATCATCTTTAAAGCACCTTTCACCAACGATGACATGTCTTAAAAATCGATTACACGTGTCATATTTTCAAATAAATCACTTCATATAAATAATAAAGATGCACGAAATATCTCGTCCATAGCATCGTTCCTCCGACATCGTGGAAACGAAATACATATCTCGTTTACCATTATTATTATCTTCTGATCATTCTTTTGCAGCTATAAACGTTCTGGAATCAATATTTCTCTGTATAAGAGGTCCACCTAGAATTCCCTTCTGTTTCGAATATAATTATATAGAATAAGCACGTCCCTATCGTCTCTCAAGATTCTCGTAATGATGCAAACTTTGCTGTACGTTTCGTGAATAAAAGAAGTGCGTGTACGCGTCTCTGACGCGACGCATCGTAGACAGAATCGAAACGTGCTTACGAGGGCCTTACAATACAACGGTAACGAATTTTAATTACCTTATGCAAACGAAGTATTTCCTTAAACGGTATGGTAATATTTTTAATGAGATCTCTTGTGCGCAGCAAGACGCTGTATAATTTTTTAATTCGTTCTTGCTTTAATGTATTCCACTCTTTCCTGCTCATTTACATTATCGAACTGTTTTGAATCTGCATTTAGAATTCTTTACAATTTGGGTCAGCCATTTTCAATGGCATTTAGGTAGAGCGTTCTAAATTATAATTCCAGCTGTACGACGCGATATTCGTATTGAGTTACGACTGGTTATCTGCTCTAGAGGTTTACAGAGAGATTATAGGATCGTCCCCGAAAAATGTTGTCGCACTCGGCAAGATTTATGTGCCGTCGTATAACAGTCACAACATCGTAGTTGATAAATATTTATGAATAGAAGATGCTGTGTGTGGGGGAGGGTGTGGTGGGCATTCTCTCTAAATCAAAGCATTTTGGTACAAATATGCTTTTTATATAAAATTACACCGGTATCGCAAATTTTCTGCTACGTTCCGTTTCGACCGAAATTTACAAATGTGATTACCGGTTACAGTAGCATCGAATGCTTCACGCCATCGTACAAATTACATCCCGGCGTGTGCGGCGGGAAGATATGAATTTTGAACTGTTTACTCTGATGCATGCATATTCCTCCGGGTAAAGGCTTAACTTAATCTTCCTGACTTTTCGACGTAATTTGTGTCACGAGCTAAACGAGCTGAAATTTCGCCGTATATAACGCGCGAATCTTTGCCGCTGACGTGCCTCATTTTTCAGGTTTGATTAACTGTTTAACGTTCTCGCTGGCCTGTAATTTAACGACTTTCCGCTACAGTTATGAACCGACTTTTAATGTAAATAGCCGTTTAAATCATCGCTTTATATTGAAACTGTTCCGTTGTTTGCGAACCACGGTGCACGCACACGCAACGAAATCTATTTCGTTTAATCTTTACAAATTTTTCGTACTTTGCACGCCGGCCAGAGTCCGATCTCTTAATTAAAAATTTGTTCCGATCGAAGTCGCGGCTATTCAATCGTGAATTTGTAAAAATTTATATTTTCATTCGGACGTTCACGGTCTTCCATTGTTAGGATATTTTATTAACTGAACCGTGTGTGCGTTTTTGCGAAATATGATCAGAGAATTCAACGAATATGTTTTACGAATAAATTAATAATGAAATTAATTTGTCTTTCCACGCGCGAAATAGAAGATCGCACTTGCGTTAAATTGCGAAATACATTATTCCGATTCAACGTAATACCAGCCACCTTTGTGCGGTAAATAAGAGAATCTTTCATCAAAGAAAGTAATTACTTTGCTTCTATTTAAATAAAGAGGAACGACGAAGAATTGAATAATAAGGCCTCCGATCCCTTTAAAGCTCGCGCATAAGTGGAGCAATGGGTATGCTAATAATAGGCGATAAACAATGGGGCCGAGATCTCGCAGTCTCTTACCAGCGAATTCAGGATTCTGCTTTAAGATTTTGTAATAATCAACGCGGCCGCGTAGTTTTTCAACGTTTCTCGAACAATCTCACACCCCCCGAGTGCGCTTTCTGCACTTTGATGCTCGAGTGCAGTTAATTGTTCCCGGTCGCTGCCGAGGTAATGCTCCTACGCCATTTGCGCGGGTACGGCACGGTCATCACCATAACTTGACCGATGGCAATCATTAACGCAGCTTTCGTACATATTTATTTGATTAATAATATTTTGTCTACTTTCGAAACACTGTACAGGTACAATTTCTAGCCCACTACACCTTAGAATAAAATGAACGATCGATTACGGCTTCTAGTCATGAAATGAGCCGAAATTTATTGTCGTACGATCAGTTTTTAACACGGTTTAAGTGTCGGCAGTTCTTCGAGAATTGCATTACTTAAATTTTTAAGAAAATGTCGAATTAAATTCCCCCGAAGCTAATTAAAACGAATAAACATGTTCAATAATCACAAGAGGAAACGTTGCGCGTCTCTCGGTCATGAGAGATTCAATTTCATTTTTCCGTACTGATCGAAAATGGCGCGCATCAACAACTAAATCGAAAACTGCTACTGATAAATAGCAGAGCGGTTTGTAATTTTCGAGCGAGCACGTCAATCTCTCAGCAGACACGTGCTCAACTGTGCATTCAATTGATCAGCTGACGTTCCGAGCGTTTGCTGTCGGAAAATATAACACACCACTACACGTATAACTTCGTTAGATACTATCTGATTCGCGCGGAAACGTTTATCAAACATTTTTATTCTCATTTCAATAATCACCGGTCTAGCCGAACATTTTTCGCGATTCTTTCAGCGCGCTCATTCAAATTGGTTCTGTCCAAGTTCCAGAGCTGAATGAACTTCCTCCACGTTGCCATTTTTTATTTCCCTATTCCGCGTCCATTGTTCTCTCGACTTTTTTTTTCAGGGACGCATCATTGTGCTCTGCTGCAGTTGAACATGTTGCGGAAAAGGCTCGCTCGAATCTTATAACTAGACTGCGGATTTTTATGCATTTATCACTGATAAGTAGAGAAGAAATCTTGTTCTTGCTTCGATTTTGATTAAATGGATCAAGCGAAAATTCTCTGCTTATTTTCATTTTTATTCAATGGTTTTGCAGACTGGGAAGTCGCATAAAGATCAGCAGTTAGTTTTAAACGTACCGGGTGTACCGTAGTGTTTGGAACCTATTGCAGCAGCGAGCGCGGGAAATGAGAAAAGTTCATGCAAATATCTTTCCCCTTTCACTTTCTTCCCGAGTTGTCGCCATTTTTGTACTCGACAGACTGTATACATTCCTCCTAAAGGTTCGTCTTCGTAGTAAACGGTGAGTCTCACTACCAGATCAATTTTCCTTCGCAAATACAACACAGAGAGTCAAATTCAAGTTGACAAAGCAACAAAATTGGTAAATAGTTCCCGAGAATTCGGATTTCCATATGAACTTTCCTCATTGTTCCAGATCCCTCGTTCGCCGGCGTACTTTATTTTTTCTCTACTATTTGCAAGCTTAATTACGCTCAGTCCGGGTCAATTAAATCAGCAGAAGGGATTACGCTGCGCTAATTAACCGGAATCAGAGTAATACACGTAACTAGACAGCGGGAGATTATGCAAGTCAATTAAAATTCGATTTGGAAGAACAAAAAATAATGTAAAAGTTTCGAAGAGTGCATAAAGTTCCGCAGTCCACGAACAACTGTGAAATAATGAATAATTTTCCATTTCGCTTGTACATAGATCACCAAAGTCTTAATCTTCAAGTTTCGTAGAGGTGATCATTTTAGTAATGTCGCATGTGTGAACATAGCCTGTTCACGATCGCTGTCGGTTATATATCATACGGAGCCTCTGTTCTAAGTTCTAACAGTGATCAAATCCATTTCCCTTATTCATCTAGATCAATGCTTATTCAAAAACATGCTCATGCAACCTCGTGTTCTTTCTCATCGTCATTTCTCATGCATCAGGGCATGCCTCGCGTTCGCAAGAATCCCGCGACGCGCTAAACAAAGGAAAAACAACACGACGACGATTATAAAAACGCGACATGGTCGTCGACCTCGCTATATTACTTACGACGGCATAACATATCTCAATATTGTGCACTCAATTCTCGTCCGATGCAGCTTGCATGTCAATATCTCATCCCACGAACAAATAGTCTCAAGTGTAGTGTGCATTGGTGTGAGGGGGAAAACGTTTTGTGCGATTGGTGATGAATCAACGCCGATCAATGGGAGCATATTACATGTTACATTTTTTATTCGAAAACCTGCTCGATCGATTCTTCGTCTAGCCATACGGGTACGTCGATTTTTAATCGAAACATTATCTGCACGATTTTTTTTATGCACTTGTAAACAGCACTTGAAACTATGGTCAAAATCGGAAATATTCGTTGACCAGCGGATATCAGCTAGACTCTGATGCTCGATGTTGTTCATGATCGAGCAATTTCATCGGCGAAGTGTCATTCTCCTCCGTTTCTGCAGCACTTAAGCGTCGAAGCTTAAATCTAAGAAGCCAACAAGCCATGTACCGGATTTCCAACCTTCCTCGCAGATGCTGGAACTCTATTATTACCATTCCGCGATATCGATCAATGGGGATATCACAATCTAATGCTCGTTCATGTTCGGGGGCAGTAAACAACTTTCAGGGATGTGAGAGTGCAGCAGCGGGAGATACGACTTATTATATTATATAATCCATTAATGCGCTTATCAGTAGGGATGGGATCAAGTTCAATATGCATGTGCTCACGAATCCGAGTCAATTTCAATAACCAAGTTTCATTTCATGGGTTTCGACTACTACTTAAAAGCAATAGCGTTTCAATGATTATATTTGAAAAGTATTCATTGTATACAAGTAGTTATCGAACCTCGGAATGAGTAGTACTTACAACTATCGAAAAGATATTTATAGGTACTTCGACGTTGAAAGGAATCGAATCTTTCACAAGTAGTACACGAATCTTGGAAAACAGAACTGTTTTAAGTATTTTCTTTATTGAATTCGTAACTATTTCAGAATAATATTTCCGATATATTGTGCAATTATAGTTGTACATACATGTTGAATTAAATTATGCATCAGAGGACAATATAATTGATTTTAAAGGAAACAAAAATAATGATTAGAAAAATCAGAGAATTTCCGGTACGATATTCCGAAAAGTTTCGAATCTGTTCGACAAGATTCGAATATATTTGCAAGTATTATTTCCGTTTAGTAGTTTAAAGTACTTGTAAAAGGTTCGAAACTGTCCGGCATAGGTTCGAGTATACTTAGGAGTACTATTTCTGTTTTTCGAAGTACTTGTAGAGAGTTCGAATTGAATCAATCAAAGTTCGAACCTGTTTGCGAAGTACTTGATCCTATCCCTACTTATCAGCCTCCTAAGAATGTCCTTTAGTATGCCTCTGTCTAAACAATATCGAAAATCACAAAAGATTCGATTCGTTCGACTCTTTTTTTTCGACTCTTATCTTGAAAAAAAAAGATATGTTGACGCGATTGCGACGCTGATCATAGCTGACGCACGTGCTGAAGACTTGTGCAAAATTAACGAAGAACTTCGCCGAGATGGAGAATCCATTTTTCGCAACAAGGAAACGTTCGGGGAATATTGAATGGGTCTTTAATTCACGGAACGCTGATTAAAAGCGCCGCCTAAGAGGCACTTTCAATTTTTCCCCGGGCTGGACGCGACGCGACGGGGGTGAAAAATAAATCGTGACGCGTCTCATTGTTAGCCCGCGGAACGGCGACAATGCGATGGAAACCGACGATCAAGAGTTCCCGCGGAAAAGCGAAATTGCTGTCGCGCGGAACTTGTATTTCTAACTGCCGTGGAATGTCGCTGCAGAAACGCGTTTATTGCAGGGTATTCATCGGCGCATGAATGGCAAGATTAAGCTTTTCGAGTACGCTTATTTAAGTTACTCGTCTTGCACGCCTCCGCGGCCGAGCGGGAGCCCACGAGGGAAGAATATTTAAAGAGACTTCCAAAACGGTGCGTAATGGATTATCCGAGTCGCACCGGTGAAAAATACGAGAACGCGGGACTGTGCCTGTGCCTGTACCTGTGCCTGTGCCCCGGGAACTTGACGCGGAAGAAACTCCCGGGGTAATCTCTCAGCAATATGCTCTTTTTTCCATTTTCTTTTCGCAGCACATCCACCTATTCCTCCCCTCCTAACGCTCTTAAACGAAACGCTGCTCCCGACGATTTATGAGATTATTTCGCGAGTCCCTTTTTGAATCAGTTAGCCAGAGACTCTGCCTTCTTCATAATACGATCGTTCAAATGAAATTTGCTCACACGAATGGAGAATCGCCCATTGGATTTCCCTTGCACCTGTTCCTTCAAACAAATTCATGGCAAAAGATGTTGGATTACTCATTGTCGTATCTGATTGATTGAGGTATCCTTGATTATACTTACGTTGTTCGTTTGTACAGGGTGTATGGAAATTATATGTCACGACCACCATAGCGTGATTCTACACCTCATGATCGGTGAAGATCGGTTAAAAACAGTTTCCGCAAAATTGTCCTCGACCTTGAATTTCGAGGTCAAATTTTTTAATTATTGCATTGTATTCTACGAATCATGTGGATGAAAAGTGTCAAAGGAACCATGGGTCAAAACTCAACCGTTTTGACAGAAATTGATGCATAAGTTCTGTCGGCTGTAAGATGAATTTTATTCATAGAAGGTGAAGATTTCAGATTGAAATGCTAGTTGTTGACATAAAAACAGTCGTGGAGTGAATGAAAACACACCGCTACAGCTTTAAAGGCTACATGAATACAGTTCGAGTGACCTCCACTATCGTGACTGTGATTGCTTTGCTTTGATTTAGGGCTCGGAATTATTTACTCGCGACGGCCGACTTTGGAAGGCTACGCCTCTCGATCCGTCCGCGCCCTGCTTTGATTGATGTCGCATTCGTATAGGGATACGCACGTGTGTGCTTGCACAATCGGCACAGCGCGGCGGTAACGCGCCACCTTGGTGCGCAGCATAGCTGCCAACCAAAGGATCCGATCCTGTCGTCCGAAAGGATCGCCGATCTCGTCATCGTAAAGCGGCAGCCAGCAAAGACACCGAAAACGTCCTTTGGTGATTTTCCGATTCCGGTAATTGTAAAGCAATGCAAGGGCGAGTACCGCTTTACGATGGCGGGATCGGCGATCCTTTCGGACGAAGGGATCGGATCCTTTGGACGGCAGCTATGTTACGCACTATGCAAATCGTGCACAAACACACACACACACGTGCGTATCCATACACAAATGTGATATCAATCAAAGCAACGCGCGGCCGGATCAGAGAGTATATCCTTTGAAAATCGGCCGTCGCGAGCAAATAATTCCGAGCCCTGAATCAAAGCAAAGCAATAAAAATCACGATAGTGGGGGTCACTCGAACTGTATTCATGTGGTCTTTAACGCTGTAGCGGTGTGTTTTCATTCTCGTCATAACTGTTTTTATGTTAACAACTAGCCTTCTATGAATAAAATTCATCATACAACCGACAAAACTTGTGCATCAATTTCTAACAGAACAGTTGAGTTTTGACCCATGGTTCCTTTGACACTTTTCATCCCCGTCATGCGTGGAATACAAAGCAATAATAAAAAAATTTGACCCTGAAATTCAAGATCAAGAACAATTTTGCGGAAACTGTTTTTAACCGATCTTCACCGATCATGAGGTGTAGAATCACGCTATGGTGGTTGTGACATATAATTTTCATACACCCTGTACACCAAACAATAGTATAATCAAATTTTCGTGGCTGAAAAATCATCAACTTTTGTCTCTGTTCATCTTTTAACCGACTTCGAGAAAGGATCGATCTGTATGTGCCTTTTTTTTCTTTTCTTCTCGCTTTTATTCTATGTATGTTCGCCGATTACGCCGAGATGGATGGACCAATCGGAACGAAACCTTTTGCATTTTGTAGGGTATGTCTCCCGATTGGCCCTTTCAAAACAAATTGTCCATTCTTTCATATGAAGCAGTCACTTTTTCGATTTTTGTCAATGGCTCGGCGCACTATGAGGCGGCGTGTAACTGAAAATTTTCCCAATGACAGATGTTCCTGATTATGATTTCATTGGAATATGGTGGACTTGGAAATCAGTAGGTGGGAAGAGAAGATACATTAATATGTGAAAGCATGTAGAAGAATTGAAGGATTTTCGTAATTTCCAGTGTCGAAAATTTTCAATTTTGCACCGCCTCCGAAAAGATTGTATTGTATTTAATTTCGCGTGTATTCGCATAAATTAAATCGAAATCATTTCATACTTTTTAGTGCGTTTTTTTAAAGTCGGTTCAATTTTTTTTACTCTGACGAAATTGTTACGGTCGACGGAATAGCTTTGGTGACGTATTTTATTGTGTACGTTTTTATAACACCGTGATGCATCCTCTTTCCTTATGGAAAACATAGTCGTTATGTTATTGTTTAATTCGCATTCGACATTCGTCGAACTAATTTTGTTGGTATAATGTTATAATATTTATTTGTCTTTATACAGAAAAGTTTTAACCAGTTGAGTTAAATAGCAGCGGGGCGAAAGGTGCTTCGCGTTCTTTAATTAAGCGAAACAGATTCCGTCGGTATTGTGCAAGTTTCGAGTTCGTTTGAGGCAACCACCGTCAATTAGACGAACTATCTATGATTGGCATAGGAAATTTCAAACGACCGGATGTTTGCCTTACCGTCAAAGGTCCTGGAAAATCCGTGTATTCATCTTTCTACAATTTTCTGTATAAAAAACTTTCGAATTGTCCATCTTGTCGTAATAATTATGTATGTAAAAACTATTGTTCTTTTTCTTAATTACTTACTTAACGTTGCTTCAACATCAAAGGTCATTAGCAATACGGTACATTTTCTTACAACATTTTCTACGTATTTGTTTATTATTTTTGTTCTGAAGACATGTGTACGATGGAATTTCTGCCATGAACTGAAATGAACAATTCACCTGTGGCTTCCGCCTCTGATCAACAGCCATTCGAGGGTTCATTAAAATATTGACGTTTCACTTAATCACTTAGCTGTATGTGTATACAAGTGTTATTTGCGAATATAATATTCGATTTGATTTGATTTGGAAAATATTTATGTGGTTTCATAATGTTGATATAATCTGTTAAGCCTAGACAACAATGTTCGTTATTGAATTTATTAATTGAAACATCTGACTGATCACATCTAGAGCTAGATCAACAGTAAGTATGTAAACTTTTCAAACTAAGAACCTTAGAAATTGAAACAACGTTTCATATTCTATATTTGAATATCTTTGAATGTTCATCTTAATTTAGTAGAAATATGTTTCATCGAATACCGTTCTTTGAAGCACAACACGAGTCCGATCGTTATCTGACTTTTACAGTCAGTTATATTGATTAAAGTTTTAATCCTTTTTCCATTGCTAACGAGCTACCACAAAGCTAGACTGCACGTAACAGGTTTTAATTAATAACTTTTGGTTTATACGAGCGAATTTCGATACGTATTCTATATCTGACAATAAGAAATTTTTTATAAAATTTTTATTGATACCGAGTGTTAACCTTCGGATGTCTGTACATCCCACGTTGTCAGGTAATCGAATGCCACGACTATTACTATAAATTAAATTTCAATACTTCGCGTAACGATATTAGGTTTCCGGACGAACTTTTAGAAAATCGATATTCATTACCGTCATTTATCGTTACAGTGAATGCACAAGATACTGGCTTTATTTTACGTATACAAATTTAGTGCATTAATATTATACTAATGGCAATTGTTTTTGATCGTATTTATTGCGAACATAATTCATTGTCTGCGTTAAACAGAATTTACGAATGCGAAATGGGGCGAGTTGAGCTCGAAATTAAATGAACGAAGGGCAGTCAATGTAATATTGTTTCAAATCATTAGGAATTGTTACGAATTACAAATATCCCGAAAATTCCGTAAAAATCAACTTCGGGAAACCGCTTATTATACAACCAAGAGAACTGACTTGAAATTGTTAGTCAAACATATGAAGCGCAATTAGTGGACGATAATTACACAGGCCCTCGTTATCGGAAGAATTATACCATCGATATCGGAACGCCTGCAATCGAATAAGATTCGAATAACGTGTCTGACCACTGCTAATTATTTCTACTAATTGTAATACGAACGCGTGGTCTTCGGACGAACAGCAAAAATCGACATCCCGGAGAACGCGAGGTCCACTCGATGAAATATTTTTCGCGTTTGTCTCGCATTTGTTGAACAGTTTCTTTTTTTATCGTGGCTCGAGTGACATCAGATGATTAAGTCGGAGTGATTTGTCAGTCACCGTATTCGTAAAGGGCAAAGATACTCGGCATGTTTACGCCTCGTATATATGCGCATACATTGGGCGCAAGACTTTACCGGGTCTCTTGATCATGAGAATGAAAATGAAAATGATAATTTGTCGTATACGAATCAGCAAGTCAAATACCGCGCGAGTTAGACGCGCCGCGGGAACAGAAAGAATGGTGATTTTTGCCAGAGGAACACGCGATAACTGAAATTATGCATGCATTTACGAAACATATTTTATCATTGTCTCTCCTCCGAGCCGCCTTTGGATCAATTTTATCTGTGTGCGGCCGCCGCGCTGCGCCGGGCGACCCACTCAGTCTCGTCAGAGGATAATCAAAATAAATATGAATGAGTCTCACAGTGAGATCCGACATAGCGAGTGTGAGACTGAGTAGTCGTGTTATAGCGGCAGTCGAGCGAATTCAAAGATCAAATTACAGTGGAACCTTGATTAACCGCGCGGTTCGATTGCCCTAAAACATTCAACATCTTCAATGATTTTCCTACACTTCAATCTCATTTCATGCCAAACACCCATCCCTGGAATCTTCAGTGTACAGGAAATGCTCATCATTCTTGTTCCACGATTAATTATATCCGTCCTGTTGACAAAAGTTCCCGTAATGAAGTGTGCGAAACAAGGAATTTAATAATTCCGTTTTATGGAGTCGCAGTGCAAGACCGTTATTCCGCCTGCGAGGGGGGTGTAAATGATTATAACTCGCCGAAGAGAATCGTTTCGGTCGAGTGGAAAATGGAAATCTGGATAGCGGCGCCCATTCGCCGGAAGAATCGTTTATTTCTCACGTTAGAAACTTTAAGGTCTCGGGGCTTAATTAAAATCTACAGGGCAAGTTTCGACAGAATCTGTTTCGAAAGAAATATTCCCCGCGCCGCGCTCGCCGCCGACTCGTTCATGTAGCAAGAAATCCGTTCAACAAGTGGGATCGTAAAACCGTCAAATATATTTCCCCGAGTTCCAGTTATGAAAACTTACTGTTTAGACGAAATAATTAAGTGTTCCTCGAAAAACGAGACGGCAAACTCTTTACTCCGTACGATCGCTATCCACCCTCGCGGGTCTTTTTACTTTCGTGGGAATTCTTTCGCGTTTCGTTACAGTTTCGAACAGTTGTCACGATTTTCTTACAGCTTTCCACTAAAAAAAAAACAGCTATAATTAGACCGATTACAAGAAGAAAATAAATTTTTCAATGAAGATGAATTGTGTTCAATTTTTTCGTGCAGTTATAAGTAACGTATGTGCTTGAGGCAAGATTACAGGATGCGATTGTTCTTTACTTTACCGGACTCAAAATTTGTGCCTTTCTCCTATAAATTATGATGAATATGGTATGTAAAATCCAGATTTTAAGGGCGCCGCCATATTGGTTTGTAGTGACAACCGCGAGCCGCTTACCCAGCAGAACCGCCGGCCCTACCCCCCCCCCCCCCATCTAATCTTCAACCAACTCGGAAAGCGGCGCGCGACCGTCACTACCAATATGGCGGCGCCCTTACCTGTCAAAAACACTACAGATTGCTCAACTTTAAGCAAGCATAGCTTCTGAATCATTGATCCTACAGGATCGAAACTTCGACCTGCAGCCGCCGCGGGTACAAATCTACTGGATTACATACCAAACAGAGTTGGGCAAAATGTAATTTCAATTACAATTGCAATTACTTGCCAATTACTGTAATTTGAAATTGCAGAAATAAAATTACGATTACATGTAATTGTGAAAGGAGTAATTGCAATTACTTAACACGCTTACAGTAATTGTCATTGAGTCTAACAATTACTTCAGTGTAATTGTTCGTTTAAACCACTAATTTTTATGTTGTGGATCATTTAACCGTTTTCTTATTGTAATTATAGTCCACTTTTGCACATGTAATTGAAGATGTAATTAAATACTCATGTAATTAATTACTGCCCAACTCTGATACCGAATATATCATCATTTATAGGAGAAAGGCAGAAATTTTGAGTCCGGTAAAGTAAAGTTTACCCCAGGATGCAAATATTTTATTTTTTATAAATTTCACTCACCGGCAACTGCTCAATGTGAATATTACTATCGAAAAAAAATGTGATCGATGCGGTGCTACGTCAAACCCGGATAGAATTTAATTTTTTAACAAGCGCCCGCCGTATGAAAGTATATCTGTGGTGAAAACAGCGTCCTGATTTCTCTGGAGTATTCCTCTATTTTTCAATGAACACTGCTAGCACGTGATAGTTGATAAATTGCCAATACTGACGACATTCGGCTTAGTCCCGCGAACGCTATCAGTAATTAAATAAATACCCTCGACCAATTAAACGAATCATTTGCGTGGCAATCCCATTATAATATATAATCTACTGCGCGTTATCAATTATGCAATAATTGCCGCATTAAATACTGGATGTCGATGTTGTGACTTCCGCCACAAAATTTTAAATGCCTGTCTGCCTCAACAAATTCCAGAAATACGCTTTGACATTAGAAATGGTGCTGCGCAAGTATTCAAATACTTGAATATCGAAATATTAAAATATTCAAGTGATTATTGGCGAGTACAATATCAAAGTTTTATTTTATGTGTAGTTTTAAAAGAGTAATTAAATTATTAATTTTTATTATATTCACGGATTCATCTCATCGTTCTCTCTTACGAGAAATGAATTTTCTTGGAAATTTTTCATGTAGCTTTCATTAAACATTTCGGAAAATTTAAAAAATGATTATTATTATTATTGGACTCGACACAATTAAAGGAAAGAAGATGCAACAAATGGGTACTTCTTGTCGTCGAATAAACGTAGGACTACTATAAAGCAACCTAACGGAAAGCACATGCTACTTCGGTAATTAAACCCAGCAGCGATTAGTAGGCCTGTCCGTACTCGCGTCTCGCGATCACTAAAAACGTATGATTCTATTCTAACTAATTCATTAGTGTCACAAATAATTATGTAGATGTACGACTAGGTTCAGGCTGCTTCGTAAATACGTGTCATAGAATCTCAGGCATACTACGATGAAGTAGGAAGAAGAGTAGGGAGCAGAAGTAGAAGATTTATTTCGGCCCCTTCACCTCGAACTTCTACTGTGTCAATGTGTTCAGTAATATGGAAGTAGTGCATTCTATCAGGTAACAAACTCATTATCTTCAATTTTATTGTATTCAAACATGAAACAAACGATCGTCTGATGGCTCGATAAGGTTACAATGTTCGTACTTTTGAAAAATGTACAGGGTATACAGACATTTGACGTACCTTTAAAAACAACCAAGGATATTCAAGGTGGTCAAGTTAGGTGAAATACCCCGTATATCCCTATCTGTCAGAATACAATTCGAAATATTTTATCTTGCACACTGGGCATCAGAATAATTTCTGAATTTCTTGTTGAAGCGATAGAGTTCAATATTTTGGTAAACCTTACGTTAAGGGGAGGCATCTCGGATGACCTTGACCTTGACATATGAATTTGACATTGAATAATAATTATTATATTAATAAACACGTAGTCGGTATTGTGAATTATGTTTTATTTACTTTACTGAAATATTTCAAAGTAATTTTTACACAAAATGTCAATTTTTTTCCTCGCACAATAATTAATTCGCACTAGAACTGACTTCTAAATCACTGTGGAACGGGGGAAGGGGGCGCACGAATACGAAAAATTCATTTCAGTACTAGCAATAGCTTTTTGCAATTATCTCGGAAACTAAGTCCGATCGCCGGATATATGTATAGAGAAAAGTTGTTCAGGATGTTGTCATCGACAACATATATCAATGTCAAGGTCATCCGAGATGCCTTCCCTTAACGTAAGGTGTACCAATATTTTATTTAACCTACTAAGAGTTTCGACTAAGCTGTTCAGGGCCGGTTCGACAATTGCCAAGAGGAGAATGGAAACTGCGAAAGGTATCGAAACTGCACTACTACTTCCATATCCGGCAAAACCGGGACTACTCTGCAACCGCACGAGCCTAACACGCCTGCGAGTCGGTCAACAGAAGGTAACAGGGTCGTCACCGTACAAGGAGGGAACAATATGCAAGACGTTCTCGCAAGCTATCGTCGGCTATTCCGCAAGCAGTTCTTTCTGTCTGCCTTTTCTTTCCGCTTGTTTTCGTTTTTTCGTTTCGTTCCTTTGTTTTGTTTGTTCCTCCTTCTCTCGTTACGGGGAGGCTTTCGCGCCGAGAAAGTTGAAAGTAGATAGGGATGAGGAGGAGGAGGAGGAGGAGGAGAAGGTGGAGGAGGGGGTTGCAACAGGAAAGAAGAGGAAAGAGGAGGAAAGAAAAAGGAGGGTGGATAGGAGGAAACTGTGCCGAAGTTGAAGTTCGCGGCTGGTACGTTCGTGTGCGGCCGTTCTATCGGTTGATGGGTGAAAATGGATGTCGTACAGAGAACGGAGAGAGATAGAGATAGAAAATGATACAGCGCGCATCATAAATATACCAAGCCTCCTTAAAATTGCTGAGAACACACACACACTGCTAAAAATATTCAGAGGTGTTCCATTGCTTTGTTATGCTATTTGAATTTTTTTATAATTTGTTCGGAGAGCTAGACGGTATTTGTCAAATGTAGTACTATACTATTATTCATATTTAATACCCGCTCGAATAGTTCGTTCAACAATTCACGATTTCCACCGTATATTTTCTGCCAGGTGCAATATTCTTCAATATCTACGTATCGATAAAAAAAATAGAATTTTATTTCAGTCTAAAAAGAATTAATAATGCAATAAAAATTCTTAAAATCCCTTTTTTTCACTGCCGCACAGTGGGTTGTGAAGTTCGCAGTAAGTGAAGTTCCAAAGGTTCGCAGTATCTATTGAATGCGAACCATTATTTTGAGCAATAATATTCAAAATTGAAATTGAAAATAAAGACAAAGTCCAAATATTTTAAATATTCTTAAAATAAAATACTAGTTTCAACAATTTCTGCAACAAGTAAAATATTTTATTTTCAAAAATCACTGCATCAAATAAAATATTTTATTTTCGGAAATTACTGCATCAAATAATATATTTCATTTTCACAGTTGTACAGACACTGTAAAATAAATGGGATTATTTACTATTCACTATTTCAAATACTATTTTCCCCAGCTCTGGTTTCAACCCACTGTGCACCGTTAGGATTAAATTAAATTAAATAAAAGCCCCTCAAGGGTTAAATTGGAAAGTATTAAAATATTTCTGTGGAGGTATATCCGCGATACGCACTGTAAATACATGGAAAAAGAAAGAGAGGAAAAGAGGGGGACAGACATGGTTTGATGGTAGTGGCGGCTGCTGGCGGTGGTTGTTCTTTTTCATAGCTGGCATTGGTGCAGTTAAATGCAGTGCTGTGAGGTGCAGGCACACGCGCATATAAGTAGTGCAGTAGTAGTAGGTAGTAGTAGTAGTGATGATAGTAGTAGTAGTAGGTTTAGTAGTAGTAGATAAGGTAGTCCATTACAGGCGGACACAGGTTAATGGTAAAATAGTTACCCGGGCCTTGGCGCCGCCAGAGTGATCTCCGCTCGCGGAGGAGGAAGGACTCACCCGGTTTCCACCGAGGTTGTTCACCACGCAGGTGAAGCTAGCGTCTCGACCCTGCGCGACCGTTACGTTCTCCAACGGGTAAACGAAGTCTGGCTCTAGCCCCGTCACTGGAACAGTTAAGCGGTAATTTTATATTAAAGTCTGTTGTCGAGCGCTGTAAACGGGTCGGAGACATCAAGTGCTCCCAGCGTGCCTCTCAGAAATTCGTTTATTGCCGAACAAAGCGGACTGACCGACCCTCTCCCGCTGTCATCGCTACCCCGATGGATTCGTTATACAGCTCACTCGAATTCGTAAACTTTGCGATCCCGGAGTCAAATTCCTGCGTTCCAAGCTCTCTCGCCACAATCAACTCAAGCTCGACAGAGTAAGGGAATAGATACAGCGAGCGAAAGTATAAGTGATAGATAAATATAATATTAACCCTTCAAATAATATTAGACATATAAATTTTCATACTAATTTAATAATATTCCTAAATTCTATATAAAATTTATAAATATTAATCCCTCAAATAATATTAGATATATAAGTTTTCATATTAATTTAATAATATTTTTAAATTCTATATAAAATTTATAAATATTAACCCCTCAAATAATATTAGATATATACATTTTTACACTAATCTTAATAATATTCCTAAATTCTATATAAAATGAATTTATGAATTTTACCTCCTCAAATAATATCAGATACATAAATTTTCATATTAATTTAATATTATTACACTACAGTATAATAATATAATCATGCTTATGTTTCTAATTTTGTTGTGGAACATTGTCTATGAAACTAGTCCGATTTATGTCGTGTTTGGACTCATTTTAACTGGAAGAATCTCGGCAATCCATTGGCATTGCGGTTGTAAAGAGTAAAGGATGTTTTAAAATTGTGCGTTCAATGCTGCCAATTGTAAAGATATGTATAAAAAAAACTTTAAGGAAGATGTATCACAATGAAATAACGAGAATGTATTTCGAAGTTAAACGATCGATAGAACGTCTGTTTGCAGTATATTAAAATCGACTGCAAAGGAAACGCAGTGTTGATGGATGCTTGTGTCTTCAAGTTTTCGCGGGAAAGCTTGGGCAAAGTTTCGCAAGTCTCGTTCAGTTAATTACTAAATAATTTAACTAGTTTCCTTCAATAATATCCCACTTTTCCAACACTGTTGCACCCCCGGTCTCTCCGGCGGGGCTTACGTATTAAAGGAGTTCGGTCTGGAACGAGATAACTCGCGTTTATCACATCGAATGGCACTTCGCTTTATGAGATCGCGTTTATCAGACAGAACTCCGCGGTTTATGCGCGAGTGGAAAAATGGAATTGAATGGTATGCAGTGGTGCTCCGACGAAATGTTTTCAATGAATTGAAACAGAGTTTAATAGGGCACTCGATGGGGGAACCGGGAGATGCTAGTTATCTTGAATGAAAGCTCGTTCTCCAATATACATTTTCTTGAAATCCGCGGAGAGAATGTCGCCACGTACTGCGAGAAAATACAAAATGTTACACGTTATTAGCAGACCTGCGGATGTTTTATTGTATCCTATTTCCCATTCTGTTCACTCATATTCTATTACGTAAATTTGAAAATGTCAGAAATGCATAAATATAGTTTTTTTAATTCTTACATTTTCTAATTTGCGTTTTAATTTCTAAGAGGACATTCTAAAAAGATAAGAAGAACACATCGAATTTGAACGGTATGTACTAAAACAGTGAAATAACAAATATGGAACTCGTTGAGCTTCACTGTTTTATTTGTAAGAGAGGTAATCGTCGTTTCCATGGTACTAACATGGACCCAATTCGGAATATTAATCCCGAATACGAGAATTGTCATGAAAACAAGTTTTACGACATGCAGCGAGAAAAGAATCGATTCTGTTCGTGTCTAGCCGTTTATCCACCGTCCCGGTTATTGTTTTACCTCTTTGCACTCAGCTTCACGAATATCGTAGCCGTTGCACGTTGTTTTCATAGAAGCCAAGAAACAATTCACTGGATATTTCGCTGTTTAATCTCATTGACAAAATTGCTTGATTATTTCCCTGTCAGTTCTTTTTACTATAATTCGTTGTACCGTTAAGTCTTGATCTAACAAAACCGACGCGTCGAGTCCGTGCTGTTTCTTAGATGGTGTAGTTCCACTACACTCCTCCTGGTATATCGAAATGTTATTGAAATTGAAGAAACGAAAGAAGTGCCTTGAAGAGAAAGAAACGCTCTTTCTATTGCTTTTTGCACAAGATTCTACGATAATTTGTTCGCTTTCTGGAGCCAGTTAAAGTTAAAAAGCCCATATTTACTTCAATGTTGAATAACTCGAATTAAAAAAATCGCACAATATTCAACAACCACACAATTTACACAGCAAAGATAGCCCTTCCAAATAATATTAACGCGATTTATCAAAAAAATTTGGTGCTCCCCGTGTGATGTTCCAAAGTTGCACAAAATTTTTGTTAACCGTCAATGTTGTCTTCATCTCGCTATAACTTTGTTGAAAACCAACATAGCAACAATTTGAAACAGAGCATCTGAAACTAGAGGTTTCAGGCTTTCAAACCATTGTTTAACGATATCGATACGGCAATTTTTGACGGAGTTCTAATCACGTAAAGTGGGACAAATTTTTCGGGTTCGCACAAGTGATCCCTTAATTCTTTTGAGGAGTGTATTTTTGCGTGACCTCGCCGACCTGACAAATTGGATTTCGCATAAAAATCCGCAGTCTGGTTATTACTTTTCGTAATAAGAGCACGCGTGTAGAACCGTCCGTGAGCTGATAAACTCGCGTCCGTATTAGACTGTCGTGGAGAGAGTGAAAATTAAACGAATCGAATTGGTGGGGGAAGAATGTCCCCGGTGAAAAAAAACGCACCGGAGATAACATTACTCCAAGTCGTAGAGAAGTAAGATAACAGCGTGCATAACTAATGTTCAGGGTTATGGATTAAAGTATCCGCTGCGATAATCGTTGCATTTCTCTTTTTCCTTTCGCCGGACGGGGGGCCGGTTAAATTTCAGTCAAATCTCAGTCTCTTCCCGGAGTGTCCAATTCCCGAGAAATTAATGGAGGTTTGAACATGTTGGGCTTACCATCCGCCCTGTTCTACCTTTCTAACAAAATTTATTCAATTACGTTTATAGAGGTTGAATCTTGTAGAATTAAAAACTAAGTAGATTGTATTACAATACAGAGTTACAACTCTTCCTAATTGGATTGCAGATTTTTATGCGCTTATGGCTTATGAAAGTTTCCAAATAACACTAAAGCGTAAAGCCTGATAGAATTTAACCGAGTTTTAATTTGATCTACCGAAACCACTGCCTTCGGGGGGTAGAATTTTGCATTATTCCATTTTCTTGAAATCTATTTATGACAACGGGGATTTACACCAGTGCCGGACGCGGTTGGGCCCCTTAAACATTTGCTTCCCCCGCCAGCTTTTCTACGAAGGCGCGTACGGCGCTACTTGAAGAGGACATTGAGCGCTACGGTCGGGACGATTTTATCTCGATTCAAGCAAATGCGCCCACCACTGATTTACACTTTTTACACGCACAACTGCAGTGTGCTTATAATATTGAACTTTGCTTTTTAATTTATTCAAAGGATCTGAAAATAAAGCTGCTACATATTTACTGTTGATTTCTAGCGTGTTGAGCACATATTCAAAGACAAAATTGGCCGTATGAATGGCGGATGTGAAATGAGAATCGCCAGGGAATTGTTATTCGAGAGAATAATTCGGATTCTGTATAATGTAGAGATAATAAAATAATATCAGCGGCACGATGATATCGTTTACGATAAAGGGGACCGTAATTAAAGATTAAACAAACCGCTACTTTTCGATCAAATGGAATGACTACACTTTAATCGAGTGTGTAATTCACTCCAGGAGTACCAACCGAATAATTTATTTCGTATTTATTCGTCGGCCGTCTGCCTTTTGAAGTTACCGACACGAAAAACGTGCTGCGCAACCGGCACGGATGCATTTGTTCAACGAGTGATTGTTAACCATGGAGAACCGCGTTACGTGTTATAATTACCTCTGATAAATCTGAAATAAATTTCACGCAGGGAAAGCAGACTGTCGAACAATTAAAGTTGTATATGTTTTCACTTCATATTTACCGGCGCGGCGCGCTCGATTGTTCTCCTCGGTTTACATGTACCGCGCATGCACTTTTACTTCGCATCAGTTAATAGTGTAATTATAATCGCTGGATTTCATGCATTCATGGGAGAAATAAATAATGTACCATTGAAAATATGTTTCGAAAACGTATATATATTTTCTGAAGAGAAACAGAAATTTTTCTTCGATTCCCGTTTTTCGTAACTAACGCGGACACTTTTTATTTTGCATAAAGATCCGCAATCTAGTTATTATGTACGATTGAAAAAGACTGAAAGTTTCGCACATAAATTATGTAAATTACGGTCACGTTGCTCGAATTTCATTTTCATCGGGCGCGATAAGAACGTCCGCGGAAAGTGCGGCATTGAGACGTCCCGTAAATCGTATTACTATGAAAAATTAGGAAGAGGTCGTCCTCCGTATTCGTAACGCACTCCCAGCGGTTATGCGATCGAGCATATATCACGATCCGCCGCGAAATAAAGGTGCGCTCGGCAAAAACGCTGGAACTCGATGCGCCAGACAGAAACTGATTCCGCCGGGCGAGAGAAAGGGAGGGATCGAGAACCAGGCCAGAAGAAGATTTTTTGATCAGTTTCATGAAAAACCTAAGCGTGGTGAGCAGAAATTTGCCGAGGAACGACTGGCTCGTGGCGATACCATGCAACAAGAAACTCAATTCTGCTGGAAATGTCTGACGGTTAGGCGAAACTTTTTGTCACGAGGATTTCAATCGTACGAGTGTCCGACTCTTTTTAGATTGATATTCAAACTCCACGTTCTCTGTAGTTTCAGCACAGTACCTGTGCTTATCGACCAAAGAAGTTTGTTTAACGGGAAACAGAAAAATCGTCTTGGAAAATAGGGTTACCATGGGTTCGTCGACAACTCATTTGATCGACAGTGTTTTGATCAACACGAATTGACTGACAATAACTTTCGTCGACACTATGTTTTCCTCGACATTGTGAAATGGTCGACAAATAATTTGACCGACACTATGTTTTCGTCGACGTATTAGAAAAATACTAGAGAGCCGAGAAATGTACAGTGATATGGCTCTTTTAAAGACTTTAGCACAAAATATATCGCCTTGATTTCATTACTTGATATTTATGTAATTATTGTACAATTCTGTTATGTTTTGTAATCTGTATATGTATTGTAATCTGTATATAGCATTCGTTTTGTTCATTCAAATTATGTATATGTATTTACTCAATTATGTTTGAAATTAAATGAAATATTATTATTATTTATTAAGTAATTTTTTCATGTATCTTTTCTGTATAACAATTTATTGCAAGTGAATGTAGAAGTGCTAAGTATGTTGACTTTATTAGTAACATTATTTCTGATAAAAAAAAATTTGAATTATATTGTTTGATCTACATTTTAATAGGAATAATTTTCTGTTACTTATCTTCGCTAATTTTTTGTTGGACGAGTCCTTGAGAACCTTCAAGGTTTCGAATCCAAACTGTCTTGACATAGATTGATAAAAACTTTCGTTTGTTGTGAGTGTTTCGCCATCCATGATGAATATTTCCTTATATCGATCGTAGAGTTGTTAACAAATAAAAAAATTGCTATTGCTGTACTATTTTCCGTCAGAATGTAATTTCAGCAAAATTTCGGACGCACTACAAAAATTCCCTTGATGAAATTTCGCCGTTGTTTTGGTAGAATGCCCATGCTTTTATGAATTTCAATCAACATCGGCACCGAGACTGATAGAAAATTTCTATTGTTTTAAAGCGACGATCGCGTGTATAATTGAAGTCTGCTTGATATTCCGCGTTCCCGAGGCTACCTGTTCGATTAATGCGAATTATGATTGCGCGACACAGTTCTGTTCCGTTACGATCGTGTCGAGCATGTGTCTCGTTTCCAATTTTTGCGAACGGGACTGAAACGGTCGAACAGGATAGTTTCGCATTTAAAGGAAGTAATTCCTGGAGTAATTCGTGTGCTTCGACTGTTCCAGTTACATTCAAGGATAACACGGCGGTCCGGTCTTTTTTAAACGAAACTCAATTGATGGGGACGAGAGAAAAATAAACGGGGAACGTTTTCTGAAATATCAAATGTCGTTTATGGGAGCGCGGGTCAGCAGTTCATGACAGTTCGCGTGAAGGAACGCAACCATTAAAAACTCTTTCAACTACAAAAATCGTTTCCAATATTTTCCGAGGGCTAAAATTCCGATAGACACACACCCGAAGGAAAAGTGTGTTCCCGCGAGTGCACAGTTACTGCCTTTGCCGTCCAATAGAACGTTCGGAACGTAAACGGGCAATAATCATTAATGCAATTAATGGCTCAACGATAAAATCCTCGTGCTAGAAACTTTAAAACGAAAGCACACCGTTTTGTGTTTTATTTTTTTGTAAGAACAAGCCAGGTATTGTAGTTTTCCGTGCAGAATTTGGTGCATCAAACAGATTTATTGAATCATTTTTTCGACACCTTCGGTAGAAGTAGCGTTAAATATCGCGTCTCTCGAAAGCGTGAAATTGCGCAGATACTTTTTGGTGGCACTGTAATTCCGCGGGATGTTTCTCGCGTAAATGCGGACGGTAGGGGTAAGCGAGGGAGGTTGGTGGTGGGTATGGGGGAATGGGAAAGGGGGACGGGGAACAAAATAAATAATCGCGAAGCCGTAAACGTGGCACGGAAATATAAATATTTACACTTCATTGCGGCGGCAAGAAGCAGCACGCTCGTTTTTCGTTCGGCTGCGGGGGGAACACGACAGCCGGCACTGACGAAATAAATTTTTACCTGGGCTCACACCGGCATGCTTGAACTGCGCCGCGGGCGAAACTGCTCGAGTTTTGAACTTTCAACTGCTCGCGCTCTACGCGAATTTGTAGTTCGTAACGTTGAACGCGATGCTGCATACCTCACGGGATCTTCAGGGCCAATCAAAAAGTTTCCGGATTCATTGAAATTTTCATTACAAACTTCTGACAAGAAGGAGTGGCCGACCGGTGTGCATAAGCTAGCTTTTTAATACCTGCTGTTACACGTCGAGCATTGTACTCTCGAACGCACGTTTCCTCTAATGTCGATCATTCGCGATTCATCGATATCATCGTTCCACCGATACGATTCCGCCGCAACGGCAAGACATTTTCCAGGCAATATTTCTGTTCTTCCTTTCGTGTACTACCTACTCTAATAAATAGCGGACTTATACATTTGTTGCGAGCCAGGGCCGCGAGCATTGCGAGTAGCCGGCGAAGGGTTGTTACCCTAGGAATATGGTCTCAATTTGTTAGTTAAGGTACACGGACGAACCCAATGCGAGATTGGGGAGCCGCTAGGATTATAGACAGCGAGGACGAACCTGACGCGAAGTCAGGGAGCCACTAGGAATGGAGTCAAACGCAGACAAACCTGATGTAATCAGAAAGCTACTAGGAAGGTGAAACATCGTGAACGAACCCAATACGAAATTGGGGAGCCACTAGGTTGGATAAATCTCTGTTTGGACGATTGCAATGTCGCAGACTAACTTGATGCGCAATCAGGGAGCTACTAGGAAGGTGAACCTTGGAGAACGAACTCATTGCGAAAATGGGGAGTCACTAGGAACGACGCGCAGACGAACCCGATGCGAATCGGAGAGCTGCTAGGAGGTTGTAGAACAGCGCGGGCAAACCCAATGTGAAATTGGGGAGCCACTGGGACTATGGATGAGAGCACAGACGAACCTGATGCGAAATCAGGGAGCTGTTAGGATGCTGACAAACCTGATGCGTAAACAGGGAGCCGCTAGGATGGTATAGTTTTCGCCGACGAATCCAATGCGGAATTGGGGAGCCGCTGGGAGGATGGATAAGAGCACAGACGAACCTGGTGCGAAATCAGGCAGCTGTTAGGATGCGGACAAACCTGATGCGTAAACAAGGAGCCGCTAGGATGGTATAGTTTTCGTGGACGACCCCAATGCGAAATTGAGGAGCCACTAGGTTGGATAAATCTCTGTTTAGACGATTGGAATGTCGCGAACGAACCTGATGCGTAATCAGGGAGTCGCCAGGATTGTTAGTGGGCTTCGTAACTAGTATAATTTAACACTTTACCTACTGGAAGCCTATTAATAGGATTTTCAATAATTGTGCTGTACCAAAAGAAAGCATGGAAATTTTCTTTCACATTGCAATCTTAAATGGAAGTATTAGATGACGTTATTGAGTTACTTGATAGTTCACAATGAAAATTGCTGTTGCTATCGAAGGTTCCATTGAAAAGTGTTTAGCCATGTACCATAGATTTTTCAAAATTATACAATAATAACCGGTCGGTAATGTATAATTTGATACAATCCGTGCGGTAAGATTGTATCACGTGGGAACGTTCAATTACTAGATTAGGTTTTTGGAAGAATAATAATGGGTTAAGTAATTAGCACGAATTTACCAATAAACACAAATATATTCTGATGATAAGTGAATATGTTACAATTGTGTACTTTTCGCGACTGAATAAGATGGAATGAAAGAAAGTATTATTATCTATGTTGACCTACTGGCAATGCGGGGTCTCGGAGCAACTTTACGAATGCCTAATAGATTTTGAACCGAACTCGCGGAATCTATATGGTTGACTTTGATACGAAAGGGAACTTTAGTCAGATCTCACTAACAAGTTGACTCTACGAGATGCAGCACGACGCGACGTGACGCGATTCGTGTCTACCAAAGTACTAGCCCCCGAGAATAAGAATCTAAGGGTTTATATACCCCTACAATGAATGGAATGCTCTGTTCATAATCTAATCGCACTTAGAGCCAGACTCTCGTTTTTTGTCACTTCCAATTAAATCGAGCCAGAGCTCGGTCTTCGTTAAAAGGTTCAACTATGATACGAAAAGGTTATCTAGGACGCTTCCTGCCAGAGACGATCTTGAAGAGATCCCTGTGAGAAAGTCGAACGGAATTTGTCCTCTATCCGTAACACATTTATGACAAAAATGGGTAAGTACAACTTCAAGTGATGGACATTTGAAAAACGTTTGAGGACGGTTTCAGATAAAATAAGACAATTAAAAGAAGAAAGAAATCTTCATTTCGCTCCTATTAATAAATCGTGGTTTTATTTTTCATCGATGTTCATGGATTATTTCAATGAAGCAATTTATGGGAAAGCTAGAGTTTCAACGCGACTGTTTCGAAATATAGTCCGTGAATTATACAGGTAAAGTCTATTACTGTTTAGGATCGAAGGAGTATCAAGTCCAGGTCAAATTGGTGAATTCAGAGGATTCAATGTTTAAGACGTGTACCGTATGTGACCGTTGCATCTGTTTCACCGGTACGGAACGGTTTCTCGATGGTCCGCACCGGTACACAGCATTCAAACTATGCGTCGCGTCGCGTCGAGTCGTGCACCGACCAAACCCGGACACACTGTGTGCCCCTTAAACCACGAAAGTCTGTCATCAGGACTTTGCCCGCGGATATTCGGATTCCCTCTTTCACCGGAGTCAAATTGTGTACTCTTTCATTGTCTTCGTGAGACTGTTCATGCCATTTATACCGCTCGGATATCGGAGGTACATCGCCGGTGACCTCCATTCGCGATCTTCGTGAAATATCGCTCGCTGACGATTGAAATATGCTCGTTGGCAATTTAGCCATTCTAATCATTTTCATGGAAAAGATCCACTTACCGAGACATCAATGAACCGATCAATACCGGGTACGCAAACATTTACGGGTACGTGACATTTTCTTCGTGTTGTTCGTTTAGAATCAGCTGAAGCACATACTTGAAAATAAACTTTATTGTTTTTTGCACATTCGTGCTCAAATGAATAGACAGTCACCAATCGATTTTTATTAGTTGCACAAAGTAGGTTTTAATAGTCTCAAGATCGTTACCAATTTGCATGCATGTGTCTGAATACAAGCAATTCCCTTGCTTGTATTGCTGTTTGCATGCGATGCTGTTGGAAACGTACGAATGGTAGTGTAGAGAAAGGAGAGGTAGAGACTCTCCAGTAGAACTTCGTATTGTTCGGGGATTCCTGGACATCGGGTGTTTGTACAGTTGTCCAAGAACTCCGGTTTATGATGTTTTGAGCCTGCACTAGTGGACTTTGAGCTTCCAGTGGTGCGGCGATTCTTGACTACCCGCGTTTCGGGGGAACGATTGTGTAAAGATTTCGGTAACACTACCTTCGGAAATTATAATATTTTTATATTCACTGGAAAAATAGGAGTTAGCTATACAGTCAAACCTGCTTTGTGCGGTAGATAGGGACCACAGAAAAAAAACCGCACAAAAAAATATTCACAAACTTCATAGATAGCTGTAATAAATATTATAATTTTTCACAACATATGAAAGAAAATTTTTTTTGCGGTGGAGAGGGTCCTCGTAAAAAAGGTCTCACTTAGAAAATATATCGAAGCTTTACGAAATAGCGAGAAAGTGCTTTCCAAAGAAAATAAATAAGTAAATTACACATGGGAAACATTTTAAAAGATTTCAATTACTCATTTTAACCCTTCGTGGGTGGGGTGATCTCGCATCCTTATTCGGGTGGGGCGGTGCACTCGGTGCGCCAGGCTGTTTTGGGTCAGTTTTACTCAGTTTTGACTTTATATCATCAGGTATTCAGACAAATCCATGTAGGTACATTACTAAATATAATTCAGACATTATCAAAAGAACGGTTTTATTGAAAATGAGCACAAAATAACTCTCGATCTTCTCGTTAAAATTCGATCGTTGGCGCACTCAGTGCACCAGCCCCACCCTCGAAGGGTTAAACAGGGAGAGATTTTCAAAATGTACATAATTCAGCCGCTGTACGTGGCGCGATAATTTCTGCGAAGCACTTTTAGCAATGCTGTTAGTCACAGCTCTAAGTAATCGTTAGTTATTGCTTATTAGTGAATTAGTAGTTGATGTTCAGTCATCAATCACTATTATGCGAGCAACATACATTAATATCATTAATTAGTTATCACTAATTAATAAAAAATGTTTGACTAATGATTATTTTGCTATGACTAACATGCAAAAAGACATATTAGTCATTTGTAAATATTAGTTGATTATTGCCCTACTCTGCCAGCCTGTACACAGCAGGTAGAAGCAACAGAGTGTGAGTCCAGGGTTTGCCTCGGTGGCCGGTATCAACAATATCTTGGGCGCGATGTGACGTGGCCTGGCATGGCGTGCCGTGCCGCCACGCGCAACGGTGCGGTGGTCTGACGTTGGCATGGCGTAGCATGGCATGGTGTTCCGTGGTGTGGCATGCTAAGAGGTGAGAGAGGCGGCAACAGTGCCGACTGAATTTTACGAGGATATTTACATGGGCGCAATATTTTATAGAGCACTTAATGCCAGGTCACGTTCTGTCCCTCAGTCGCGAGGCGGCCACCTATGAATCAAAGTACGCTTTAAAGATTTCTTTCTCATCCCGGCACCGAGGCGGATAAGGAACACGCTCGGGTTTCGTACCTCGCGTGGAATATCTTACGCGGTATCTCCGCGGGCTTCCTTATCTCTCTGGGGGTTTTCTCTCCCACTGTCACCCTTATCCGAGAACCCTCTCTACGAGCCCTTCTTTTACCCCCTCCCGTTCGAGCGGTGTGTTCTTCCACCGGGTTTCTCTTTTCAACAGGCCTTCGCTTGTCTTTATTCATAATGCATGCACTCGAACCGGAACCGATTCCATACGAAAGCGGAGCCACTTGAAATTGGAAACGCGCCCAGGAACGTCTCCGGTTGCGTCACGCGACATTCCGTTAGGGGATGATCTCTGCGAAACTGAATAATGCCGCGGGATGTTAACGTTTCGAACGATATAACGAGACACCGTGCGGCGTAGTCATGTTTCGTGTATGTATTTATTAAATTGCCTGGACGAACTTGAACCCGACCGAATCCCGTGATTTCAGATAGCGTACAGTGATCGACTCAAATCTTCTTATAGCAAGTTCAGACGTACCTTGTACTGTACTTTCAACTCGCAATTTTATACTGGTTGGAAGACTGTCAGAATTTCTGTGTTTTCAAATTGTCATCTCATAAGAACTTAGTTAAATGAAATACCCAATATCCTGGGGAATCCGAGAAATCTTGTCTGCATATGTTTGAATTCGAGCACAATGCTTTCTGCCAGGGCTAATCTACCGTCCGTGTAGCCGGCAAAGTGTCCAGAAACAGAAACCTTAGGGCAAGTAACCGCGCGCGAAACACGTCGGCGAAGCTGTTCGGTGAAATAGCGATCCATTGTGCGGCCGGTGACATTGCCATCGAATTTATCAAAATCAGGGGGACAGGTCGAAAGGGAAACGGGTCGCGGTTGCTTTTCCGCATCGCTTTGAGATCTGGGCGGCGCGGCGAGCAGGTCGGAAGGCAGCTTGCCTAAACCGCGGAAAAAGATTCATTAATCAAAGGAACAATTACACGTTGCGCCGGTTTACCGTTCTATGGAATTAATAATGTGCAACCAGGCAAACGGGAAGCGCCTCCGCGGCGTTTTCTGTCTTCGAAACGTCCAGAACCACGGCCGCGTTAGCGTCGCTGCATTAACCTCTTCCCCGTTCTTAGTCCAGTCAATGAATGCTCATGAGGGAGGCGTAGAGGGAAATGGAAGGAACACAATTTTTAACTTTGGGACTTTGTTTGGAATAGTTAGGAGGTAAACATACTAAAAGTCCCTGCTCCTAGGAGGTGAGCGGGCTACAGGGGGCACGTAGAAGTCACCTTTTTCGGTTTTCCTCTTATATCTCGGAAACTGTCCTAGCGATAATACCATTCCATACAAAATTAAAGCTGACGAAATGTGCTATAAGATTGATTCCATTCAGTTCTTCGCTATCTCGCATAGTTTCCGAGATATCCGGACTCAAAGTTCACTAATTGTGAAAAAGAAATTTTTGCCTCACGTTTTTTGCCTTACTTGACTAGCTAACTTTTCAGCACAATTAGTGAACTTTGAGCGCGGATATCTCGGAAACTATGCGGGATAGTAAAAAACTGAATCGAATCAATCCTGTGACACATTTTGTCAGTTTTAATTTTGTATGGAATGGTCTTATCGGTGGGACGCATAGTTTCCGAAATATAAGCGGAAAACCGAAAAAGGGGACCAAAGTTAAAAATTGTGTTCCTTTCATTTCCCTCTATGTACAACTTTTCGTTGACTGAACTATTCTCACAGGAACCGATTTTGCGTGCGTCGAATTGTTGCCGAGCGCAGACGAAATACACTGAAATTCGCTAATCTGCTCTCGAGGAAGCTGACAGAGTTGCCTCGTAGTCTCTCTCGGCGAAAAGAAATCGTAAAAATCATGGAAAAAATGTCGTTTAAAACCAGAATGCCCCGCGTTAATTGCAGCAAGGATGGTTGCATCAGCGACTCGATCGCAAGAAGCCCAGGATAGTATGCGGCAATAAACGCTTGTCGGAGCATTCTTGAGCACCGGTTACTTCGTCTTCCTCTTGCAGCCTGACACCGGCCGGGACGAACCCGCGTGGGCGGAAGCGACGTGGCAGGTAACGCCGTTGCATCGTTGCAGCGTCGCTTCTTCCAGCGTTCGTTTCGGCGTAGAATCGAAGAACGAGACACTGGCTCGCCTTCTCGGGTCGAGCGGGTTTTCTTTGGGACACGTCGCGTCGCGTCTTGTCGCGAACGAACTCGTTCTCGTACCTCTCCACCCTCTTGCACGGAATGAACCTTTGCGATCCTCCTTCTTGTTCATTCCTTCGTTCCGTTCGCCCGACGTCTTACAACCCCGGCGACCTTCTTTCCGGATAATCGCGTTAACAATTACGTGCCGGTTCCACGGCGAGTTGTCTAAATTGATTGCGAGAGTAATTCCATTCGCCTCCGAGGTTCCTCCGCGCGAAATTAAAGCGCGAGTTTATCGTAGCAGGATCCCGTCCGCCGCGATATTTACACCGCTGCGTACCGGGATTTCGTGGGATTACGTTTTTTCGACGGATGCCTCTGGTTCCCCGGATCTGCTTCCGATTCTGGTTCTGGTTTTGGTTCCAGCTCTCTGCACTCTGGTTCTCGGTTCTACGTGTTCTTAACGCACTCGCTCTCCGTTCTCCATTACTCCGTTCGATTTAACTGGGGTAATATGCGGAACTTCCGACAGGCTTCCGTGAGAACCACGCTGCCCTACTCTGCCGTTCGAGCCGCGGCAACGCTATCTTGTCGAACAGCTGGCTGCTGGCCGCTGACAGAATGTTCTTCGATGGGCTTCACGTGCTAACTTTCGCACTGGCCGGGCTGGCAGCCCGCGATTCGGAAAACTTCGGACAGCTGCAGTCACACCCACTCCTTGTCGACTGTTGTTTCTGTGTTTTTAGCGGTTCGTCTGCGTTTCAGAGAAATTGTTGAATCGAGATACTACCACGGTGTCTGATTTGCTAAAATATATTTTATAGGTCGCCCTAAAAATGTCGTCAGGTGGAGTGGGCTAAGTGCGCACTAGTTTTTGCAAAGTTGGACTTTAAACTGATGTATTTTCAGTCTGGTGTGTAAAAACATTAGCTAAGCTGACCTTGAACACTTTTATCTTGAAAACCACTTGATAGCAGAGTTGTGCTAATTCAATTACATTGTATTTCAATTATATAAATTTAATTATCTATTATCAATTAACTGAATTACATAATTCAAACCTTTCAATTAATTCAATTACTACGTATTTTAATCAGATGTGTAATTGATATAATATATGTATAATTGAAATACATTATAACTGAAATAAATAGAATATAATTGAAACACAATATAATTAAAATACAGCTCTCCAAATTGGTCTCCAAATTAGTTGATACTAACTTATACTACATTAATAAATAAAAGCTAGAGAAATTTCGTTCATTTCAGAATAAAAATAACCAATTAACGCACTTGCCCCGTTCACGCACTTATACTCCACCATATTTCAGACGCGTTACGAACAGCGATACACTTGGTTCTTCCGGATGAACCGATTGACGGTACAATTTTCCCGGATGAAAAATGCACGGGACCCATTTTTGCAATCGACAAAACCGTTCGGTTTTCTTGCTCTGGGAACGCTGGAAAATATATCCCGACGACTCCCTCGGCACACGGGAATATTTATTCAATTTGCTGTACGGTCCCGCACAGATCGAAACACACGACAGCACTCGGTTTGCCAGCGCGTGGCTCTTCTTAATACGATTCGAAACGAGGAAATATCGCGGCGCCGCGCCGCACCGCACCGGTGCTGAGCGCCAGAAGTATTTGCTAAAATAACCACGGAACCGGCAGCTCTCCATCAATGCGTGGAAGGTAATTGCTGCCGTTTCCTCCCTCCCCTCTCACGCTATTGACCATTTAGTAATGTTCCGCGGCAGGTAAATGAATCGTGATAGATTAACAGCAACACTTCGTTCGGTCCAATTTCGACTCGGTTTTCATTGCTCCGTTCACGTTGGAGGAGTTATCGGTTGTTTACGAACCAGGTGGCATTCAGCCCGTGAACTCGTTTCATCTTTCTCGTATTGCGTCTCTAAAATAAACACATTCAGTGCACTAGATTGTTGACTCGTTTTCAGCCCGAAGAAACGCTTACTCTCTATGCGCAGCGATAGTTTATTATCTCTCGCATGCGAGAGCTCAAAGTTTGGCGGCTTGACAAGTCTGAAAAATTTGAAACTGTGCACAGTAGTTAACATGATGCTAATGGACTAGACTGTGAAATTCTGTTAAGCAAAAATTGGATGTGTTAATTGTAAGAAACAGAAGCTAGCAAAAGATAGCACATTATACAAATAAATGCCTTTTTTAGCTTTTCATGTAGTATATTATATTGTTTGTAACCTGGATACTGGGTAATAAGAATAACAATTTTATTTAGAAATATATAACGTTAAACGAAAAATTGGTGCGTCAAAACGATAGCACACATTTCATAAAATAACTAAAAAATAAAGTATATGTATAAAAAAATAGTCTTAATATTTTGTAACTCCGCCTTTTATTTGTATAACTTGGAATGAACGTTTCGGTATAGATTTATATAATTTTTTAACCACGTTTCTGCTTAACGATACCCAGCTTGGTTCAATACGTGTTTATAATTCGTCGAGGGTTGTCCTCCGCCGGCATATACCGATTTGAGTAAATGGGCCCAGGACACAATTTTCTGTAATATTTCAATCTGGAGACCTGGCTGGTCACTCTAAAATTTGTATATTTTCCCGTGTAAAATATTCTTTTACAATCTTTGTGCCCACAATTTTTACAGCATGTCTCTTCAATTGTTCGTCGATTAAACTAATGTACTTTGCACTATTCATTTTTCACACCCACACCATTACTCCACCACCACCGATGAATTGTCGACTGCATAAAATTATTTGTTCTTTACGCAAATCGTGAAAATATAACAACGGTAGCCATCCGGTCCATCTAACGTAAATCTCTTCTCATCACTACAAATAATTTTTCGCCATTTTTTTTTCTTCCAATGAACATCTTATGTTTTTTTCGATGATTTCTTTTTTTAATCAACGATTGACGATTAACTTCATCATTCGATTGATCCAATTGTCGATTTTTCGGTGATTTCCTTTTTTTAATCGTACAAATTAATCAATCAATCATGATTAATGTACTTTGCACTATTCATTTTTCCACTTATAAACTTAATTTCCGTGTTTCCATAGTGCCCAATTCCCGCCCATACCATTACTCCACCACCACCGAATTGTCGACTGCATAAAATTATTTGTTCTAACGTAAATCTCTTCTCATCGCTACAGATAACTTTCTTGAAGTTAGTAATTCTTGTGAATTAAACTAGTAGTAGCAATGCACAATACCAGCAAAAATATCGATCGTTTCCCTACGCATCGTAAATGCATTGCGTCATTAAGAAATTCGAAACATAAATTCAGTGTAAAGTTCAACATTCTCACCGGGGAGCAGCAAATTTATGATCTGTCTTTCCATTGTCCTGTAACATTTGCATTTACATGTCCTGAACCGTGGCAGCTTTTGCGCAGCGACCTAACACGCCTGGTACGTGTTTAAAAATAAAACGCGGGAAATATGGAGGCGATTTGTGCGGGATACGACGTAACACGTAAGTACACATGGAGGAACAAAAATTGTAAACTTTTTCATAAAACATTCGCATGTGGTCAAATATTCCAGAGAACGATAAAAACACGTCTACGCGATTATTATCACTGACCGACGAACCACGATCCCGACAAATCCGACAAAAGCAAAATAATCTGGTTGATGCGGAACCGAAATTGGAAAGTGTTTCCGAGGACGTTAAAAACACGGCAACAATTTATTTCGAAGACTTTTTAAATATTTTTCAGTCGATAAAGCTATCGATACGTCGCGGATGGCCGAACTACTTCTTCGGCTTCTCAAAAATGAAGACAGACAGCGGGACGCACTCGGGGGAGTACAGAAGTCTTCGTACTGTTCAAATTAGTGTTTGAATACGACGGATGGTCATTGAAATTACCGGAATGTTTGTTTACTCTCCCGAGGACGTTCGCCGGACCGACACGGTCCATCGGGGAATCAATCTTGACAGCGGAAATTCAACGAAAAACAAATCGCTTTGCTCTCCCCTCTCCTCTCCACAGCTCCACCCGTAAAACGATTATTTCAACTTGCGTTTTATTTCGCGTATGAAGCTTTCCTCGACCGGCTGATGTTTCTTGCAGCATATCGTTATTATGCGAGCAAGAAAAATATATGAAGTCTGTACTCCTGACTCTTGAAAATCTTCTTAATCCTTCACAGGTGCACTTCTCACCTAATGTCATTTGTTATTTCCATTTTTCAGAATCATCAGACTACAGGGAAAATTGAGGTTAAACTTTACACTTTACCGGACTCAAAATTAGTACCTTCCTCCTACGAATTATGATGTATTTGGTATGTAATCCGGTAGATTTGTAGCCGGCGCGGATGCAGATCGAAATTTCGATCATCTAGGATCAATAGTTGAGGAGCTATGGTCGCTTAAAGTTGAGCATTTTTGACAGGTAAGGGCGCCGCCAAACGAGCCAAGAACAGGTGTGGAGGAGAGCCCGAGCCGAAGCCGAGAGAAATGCGAGAAGCGGGGCCTCGGACTTCAACGGCTTGGGCACTAGAGAAATAGAGGGGCGCCTCATGAGTCGTCCCGGGAGTGGATTGGTTTTTAGTGGGTATGGGTCGCCGAACATCTGCGACCTGAGCCCCACACTACGTGCGTAATGCATTTTTTTGACCACTCTCTTATAAAAAAGAAAAAGGTAAGGGCGGCGCCATATTGATTTGTACTGACGACCGCGAGCCGCTTACCTTGCCGCCCTCCCCCCCCCCCGACCTAATCCTAAACAACTCGATAAGCGGCGTGCGAAACTGGAAATTGCTCAACTTTAAGCGACCATATCTCCTCAACTATTGATACTAGTGGTCCGAAAGTTTGATCTGCATCCGCGTCGGGTACAAATCTACTGAATTACATTCAAATACATCATAATTCGTAGGAGAAAGGCACAAATTTTGAGTCCGGTATAGTAAAGAGCAGCCAAAATTGAGAAAGGAGCTCATCCGATGGAAAATTTCATATTCTTTGGTGCTGAATAAAATTCATACATAATTCGATGAAAATTGAAACGACGGAAATATTTGTTTCATTGACTAAAGGATTTCTTGCGGTAAAACTAAAATATTCATTTTCGTCGGGAGACACGTTTCTCATAACCCGTACTCTAAAAGGATTAATAAAATATCTGTCCGCTTGTTGCCTGTCAGAAGGCGAAGGATCTCTGACCCGAGGAACGTTACTAAAAAATTTCGTAAATCGAAGTAATGAAGCTCAGGTGCACACGCGGTTTCTTCGTTTCTGATCAAACTAAATCGGGATGTTTCTTCCCGAGACATGCGCGAGAGGACGTCGAATATATTTTGAAGCTGCAATATTTACCTTGTAGTACGTATCTCGAAATAAATTACGATACGATCGTTTCATAATTTCTCTCGGAAAGCGACTTTTTCAACTGCCCCCGGCATGAAACGGGTGCGTGTGTGCGTTGGTTCGTTGGTGCGGGAATATTAAAATCGATAAAAGAACATCTTCGGCCGGGGGTCACGTGAAAAACTCATTAAACTCGTAGTCAGTGTTGGGCAAATTTTATTTTGAATGATAAATAAACGTGTGATTTTAATTGCAAATAATGACTGAACTTTTTATTTAAATACAATTTTATTTCTTATTTGCAAATAAAAGATTATTTATTATTTAGATTGAGAGGTGGAAATCAAATAAATAGTTCTTGGTCTTCTCTTATTTCTTTTCAGGTATACCGCCAGTGGTCGGGCCCGTCCGGAGCAGAGTTGGACAAAAATTTAATTAACGACTGTCGATTTTTCTACTTCAATCATGAATCGCAATTAACGATTATTAATCGTCAATCGGATAATTGATTAATGATTAACTGCTGAAATTTCGAAATGAAATACGGAATCAAAACTGTACGAATACTGAAAAAAATGTAACCTGAATTTAGGCGTATTGTTATTTGGTCTATAATATAAACTCTGTTTACGTGCTTTTATATTTTTTTCGATGATTTCTTTTTTTAATCGTACACAATACAACTCTGGTCCGGAGGGTCTAGCTGCCTATAAAAAAAAATGCAATTTAATTTATTATTTGTCAATACAAATAATAACTGAAATTGCATTTGTAAATAACAATTCACTCTATTATTGTAAATAATTCATTATTAGACTTGCTCAAATAATAAATAATTATTTTTGCTTTTCATTTGAATATCCAAATAACAAATAACTTGTTATTTAAATTTTCATATAAATAAATGTATTTATTGCCCAACACTGCTCGTAGTCAGTCGGTTAAACAAAGTGATAAGTTCCCTCCGTGGCACCCGTTGCTGCGGCATCCCTCGGCGGCATGGCATGGCACCACCGCACACCAAATCAGTTTAAATTCATTAATTTTAATTAGAATCTGCTTGTAGCGTCGCCTTATCGATATTCATGATTAAAAGACACATTAATTTTCACGGGTTACACTTAATAGAAACCCGTCCGACATATTAATTTCAGAATTAATTCCTCGTCGGCTTCGATTATGTGTTTCGCGCAAATACGAATCGTATGAATATTTAATGAAGACGGTACTGTTTCGCCGATGAATCGCTCGGCGAACGTTCACCGATGACGTTTAAAATCGCTCGCGAAACTGTATCACATTTATAGCAATAAACTTTTATTTAAAAATCGTATAAAATATCCGCACCGTGATTCGACTGCCGCGTCGCGATCGACGTTTTCAATGTTTCATCTCTGCACGGTATTATACATATATGTTATTGGTAGACTGCGGATTTTTATGCAAATAGACATATACGGGAACAAATTTCGAGAAACAGGAATAGAATAATAATTTCTGCACGCTATTAGATTTTTTAGTACATATTTCGATGAAGGTACACGATTTCGGAATAATTACAATGTTAAACACTTGATTTGTTCGATCAGAATACATTTTTGCCAAGGCTAGTAGTTACCCTCATTCCACGAGTGTTCGAAACCGCGAGTGCTCGCGAAAATAATGTGATTTGTCGGGGAACTGTCGGCACGGACCGATTTTCTGTAATAATAATTAAACGTTATCCGCTAACAATCATTCGCCGGAAATTCAGACATTGCAATTAAAATAATTCAGTCGTGTTGTCATTCGGTCTCATTAGAACTGATAATAACATGTTTGCGGGGAACGGGAGGCTGGCAAAACGTTGGGATCCGGAAAGTTTGGTTAACGAATTCGATAATAATTATTACGCGCGTCCGACTTAGACAGAGCGAACAGAACAGACTGTGCAGCGTGCTGTTTCGCGGCGCAGGCTACGTAGGAACCGTCACGCATTTCAATTTAAAAATGCAATTATCTCGAAACGGTTGCCGTGATTGCCTTTTTGCTTGTCAAGGCGGACATATAAAAAGAATTGCCTATGTATAGAGAGAATAAACCAGAGGAACAGTCGAACGGAAGGGAAAGGAAAGGATGGAAACAGTTGTCGCGCGTATCTACGTATGCATTTCAAAACTAAATAGAATCGTAACATCATAAACGATGGGTTCAACACGGCAATTTCTTGGCGTCGCGTTATACATACGTATGTATAATTGTATCGGAAATTTCGCTGACGAAACGGCATGGCCGTAGTTTTTCTAAAATTTTTACTTCACCTAATATTAGCTTGCCGAGTTGTTGTTGTATGCGTCAAATCTTTTAATCGAATTCGTCAACATAGTTCAGCGCTCCACGCTTTTATTTATAGTCACTAAATGTCTAAAAAAATTATTTTCTCCTTTTTAGTGCATTTTAATATAAGCGTGCTTTTTAAAAAGTTTTTTTAACATATTTTTAATTTTCTGTTTGTCACATTCGTCGAAACTGCTCTCGTATATGTACACCTATTATAGTTAAATTTAGTTTTGATCATGCAATTTTGATAATGTCTCTTCAGTACCCTACAATCGATTGCGACTGAGGAAACTGGAAAATCATTTGCGATTGCTAAACATAGTGTAAACTTGTCGAACTCTTAATTACTCGATCGATATTATGGGTGGAGTATTCTTGGCAGGCTAATTTCGTTTCGCTAGTATTATTTATGGTGATATCGATACCAATATTAGTTTGATCGGCGACTGTCGTACAACTGCAGGAAAATTGGAAAAATATATTATAGTATACCTTGCAATTAACTCAAAGACACATTACGTTCTTGAATCATCATTAGTTTATGCATACTGCTTTTCGTTAAAGAGTGCTGTATTCGTCTAGATAGTTGCTCTATCGATTAAAAGCTTGGAATAGCTCAATGATTTTCAGTAAAATTTGTTCGCGTGACAAAGTACCATTTGCAAAACATCTATAAAATTACCCAGACCAAATTGCTTCAAACTTTACACATTAAATAGACCTGTGTGTGTCTGATATCGATTCAATGGTATTTTTATAAAGTTCGGAAACTTCGCTCGACAGAATTCTCTATTACTTCTTTTGCTTATAACACACGAGAATATAATTATAACATCGTCGCTAATGGTCGATGGACTAAATCGATGCTGCGTAAAACAGGGAAGATGATGAGGATGAAGAACAAGAAGAGAAAGAAGATGTTTCGCATTAGCAAGCTGAACCAATCAGATACAATTCCGCGTGCAGGTCTGAGCCGCGAGTAGCTCGGCGGGTTCGAGTTGTCTGAATCATCCCGTCGCGTCATCGGGGAAAGAAACATTTACTGGTGGTGGATATCCAGGAAACTCGGAGTCGGGAGAAACGGCGTCGTGCACGTGGAGGCTCGTGGAATAACACGATCTAGATTCCTCCCGCTGGTCGACCGGTTAGTTTTCGTTGGTGAGCGGGGGTGGGTTTGAGTTTGTTTCAACGACATCGGGAATAGTGGCACTCACGGGAGAAAAGTAGACGTGTAAGAACGGGGCAGCCGAGAAAACGTTTGAAGAAGGGTCAGAGCTGATCGGCAGCAATACTCTCTTGCCAACGATGGCCTCGGTGGTCAGATCCCCGTGGGAGACGTGGGATAGCACGTTATTCGCTTGCGACTCCTTATACCCGAGGACACGACACGACCCTTGACCCACGGTCACGTCTCTTCTCTCTCTCTCTCTCTCTCTCTGTCTCCTCCCCATGCTTTTTCTATTTTTCTCTTCGATCTTTCTCGCCTCCACTTCACTCGATTCCCCTCGCTCCGCTTCATTTCTTCCTCTCTTTTTCCAGATCTCGCTTTTCGTTCCTCTCTCTTCGATGTACGTTCTTCTTCTCTCCCTCGCTCCCCGTCTTAGTCTCTGTCTTTCTCTGTTTTTCCTGCGCGGTCCTGCCCTTCCGCTCCGCTCGATTTCCGCTTCGACTCTCCTTCTCGTCCCGCGCGACTTTCTCCTTTTTCTCCCCCAGCGCGGCGCAGCGCGGCGCGTCTAGTCCACCCGTTTTTCCTCCACTCGTACTGTTTCTCTTCATCATGCTGTCTCTTTTTCCCCAGTTATACGACTATCTGCGGATGGTCATAAACGTTCCTCCCGCGTTACCGCGCAGACCCCCCTGCCAGAGAGCGCTCTTAGCTCCCAGCGACAATTATTGCTAGCGGGGTAGCGGTTAAAATAACTGACGATTCTTGCTGAGCACGTGCTACTTGACGCCTGACGTAAAGACTGAAACAGGGTGGTTGGCAAAGAGAGAGAGAGAGACAGAGAGAGAGAGAGAGAGGGGGGACAGAGATACGCGCGTCGTTCCCTTTACCTCGCGTGCGATTACGCGTTATCGAGGCACTTACCGAGTTTTCGACTTCGCCCTCCACCCTCGTGCCCCCTGGGGCCCAAACGACTTTTCGGGGAAAAAGAAGTTGCCGCGGCGCGCGGCGGGAAGACCGTGTTCCGTTAGCGACCGTAACAGCGTCGTAATTGTGGATGCGTCACGAAAAGTGTTGTCATAGCGTTTCTCCTCCCTCCTAGGTCATTCGAGACCGCCGCGAACTTCGGCTTCACTCCGGAAAAGTTTTCTAGCCGAACCCCTACACCGTACTCTCATTACTTTGCTCCGAAATCATTTTTCGAGGTTATTAATTTCTTTGATTCTTAAAATAAATGGATAAAACGTTCTGGATAGATCGATTTATCTTCGGCCATGTTAAGACTAGACTGTAGGATTTTTATGAAACATACGGATTCTACAAACCGATTGTACGGAACAGACGTATTTGTTACTTTCGAAATTCTTCTTGAGTAAACATTTCCCAGCTTTAGACTTATCGCTTAACGTCAGCTTCGAAGTTGTGTCGGCAACCTTCGGCGCACACAGAAACTACCGAAATCTATTATATTATTAACGTACAAAGTTCCCAGCAACGGAAGCAGTCACTAAAGACACAGAAGTAATCACTCTTCTCTTTCCATTAGAGACGGTGTGGTACCTATAGTTGTACGAAGTTTTTTTTTCAAATTGAATCACCAGATTTGAAATATTAGGTGCGCACAATGCAAGTTCAAATTAGTTTTCCGCAGAAAGAAAATCCAGAGGTGGGCATTATTTGGCGAAACAAATATTTCAAATACATACTATTTAATATTTTAGATTTTAGTTTGCTTAAAGAAAATAGTATTTTAAATAAGATATACAATTTTGAAAATAAAATATTTCTATTTTAACAACCACAGAAACACGAAATAAAATATTAGGTTGGGGAAACAGAAATCCATTATTTCTCCGCTTGAGATAACGTAAAAATAATGGATTTCTTTTTCCCCAACCTAATATTTCACTCTTTGCATTGTTATAATACTCTGAGAAACCGCACAAACATACAGTCTATCTCATCGTTAAGAAACGATTTACACTCATAAATGTATTGAATCCGAATCATTATTTTCAGCAATAATATTTAAAATTGAAATTGAAAATAAAGACAAAATATAAGTATTTTCAATATCCTTCAAATAAAATACTATTCTCAACAAAATTACTGCCTGAAATAAATTATTTTATTTCCCAAAATTACTGCATCAAATAAATTATTTTATTTCCAAAAATTACAGCATCAAATAAAACATTTTATTTTCAAAGTTGTACACATACTTTAAAATAAATAGGATTATTTACTATTTAAAATCGCGTGGTTGCGTAGAAACCCACCGATTTGATAGAAGGAAATAATGAAGCTTCAACAAAAGTGTTCTTTAACAATATTAAACGTGCACACTTTTAAGTTTTTGACGAGCACCCAATACTTGTTGAACTCGAAAGAAAATGACAAAATTTCGTCGAATTATCAGTTATCTCGTCATCCTCGGTTAAAGAATGAAAGAATATAGGATATTGATTGAAGTGTCTGAATTTTATGGAAAAGCTTCTTTACCAAAAAGCTTCCAGAATGAATTTTCCGGAGCGACAAGCTTTTAAGTTTTATTTTCACTGATTTTCATACCACTGAGTTAGGTTGTAAAGCAGCTCCCGTTACGCTTTGTCCGCTGTGCAAATCCTTCCGACAGTCGTCGCTTACACGGCACGAGCGACTAAAGGAAGATTGTACCATCGCGAAATCAAAGCTGCGGGGATTGTCTCCTCAATCCTATTAAGGAAGCTATGGACTAATAATCTTCACTATGGTCACAGTAAATTTTTCATTACAATTTCCATTATAAATCGTACACGAACTATACATAATCTCTACAATTTATAAATTATATTCAGTATGCACTCACTATAATATCTAGCGATCGTAAATGCGGTTAGAAATAATTACAAAACAAATGCGATCTTGAAAAGCGAAAGGGAACTCTCTGATAAGCGTTTGATTCGTGACTTATCGTCCGTCAAATTAAAATTAGGTGGTTGATTCGACGCGGCCCGACAAAGCGGGCTATGGAATGACTGTCGGGCGAGAAATTCGATATTTTTCAATTGAATGCTTCGACAGGTTTCGAATGAATGCTTCGCGGATGTTTCCAAACGTTATTTTCGACTGGATTTGTGATCGTTGTTGCGCGAATGCTTTTGAACTAGCGTGGACTATTCTCGGAAGAAAGTTAAAGACACGATTCGATTGGCGCGTTTCCTCTCGTGGGCGGTTTACCGAATTCGAACTTCTAATTGATTTCACCCCGAACGCCTGGAGATACACGCCAATGTTCCCAGTGAACAATACTCGAGAAAGTCTTTTCTTTGAGCAATGCACGAGTGTCAACTTCGTGGAAAAATAGACTATTATTTGAAGACACGATTACACCGAGCTGTCAAGCAGAGTTGTGCAGAATTACAATTGAATTACTCCAGGAATTATAATTACGAAGTAATTCAATTACATTGTAATTCAGTTATATTGTATTTTACAATTCAGATCTTCATTCAATTAAATTACAATGTAATTCGTAATTGCAATTGTAGTACAATTATAAAATACAATGTAATTCGTAATTGCAATTAGAGTACAATTATAAAATACTTTGTAATTAAATTACATTAATTACGTATTGCGATGTTATTAAAGTTCTGGACTATAATTTGGAGAGCTGTATTTCAATTATATTATATTTCAGTTATAATTTATTTCAATTATATCATATTTCAATTACACATCTGATTAAAGTACTTACAATTAGTAATTGAATTAATTAGAAGGTTTGAATTATGACATTCAGTTACGACATAATTGAATTACAATGTAATTAAATTAGCACGACTGTGTAATTAAATTAGAATGTAATCGAATTAGCACAACTCTGCTATCAAGTACCTTCCAAGATAAAAGTGTTCAAGATCAGCTTAGTTAGCTAATGTTTTAGCTTATTTAGATAGATTTGTTTGAAATACCATTGACGTTTAGCAAATCATCGAAATACTGAGGGATTCGGCAAAGTGTGGTCGATTTCCCCCAACAATAGTTTCAGTATTTAGCTAATTAATGCTCTTTGCCTAAAGTACTATTTCAAATAGCTCCGAATTTTTAATCACCCCTATAATAACAGTAAGAGGATTACAAGTCTAACTTTGTTAGTTTTCAATTGCTACTTCAAATATTTGAATGCAAATGGTTTGCGTGAACTAGACAGACTGTTTCTTCTAAATCAAACATCTAAATTATTTCCGTTAGCATTAAAGGTAGAAGAAAGCGAGGAAGATGGATTTGAATAGTTTCAAGACGTACAATCGTGATAAGAAAAAATTCTTCCAAGGTCATAATGATGGTTGAAGGTTAGAAAGTACCTTGAAAATGAAACAAGTCCGGCAATGCTTGCATCGATTCTACTTGAGATAGGAAATTATCGTTTTCAAAGTCCCTAACACCGAGTCGCGAAAAGTCCCATAGTCAATGGGACTTCTCTAATCACCGACCACCATTGTCGTCGGCGCAGAAACAACTTCCTCTGGCGAAAACGTGCGGGCGTTGCAGCTCGGCTCGCGGTTTACGACGTTGTTAACAAGTTCGCTATTATGTGTCGGTAAATCCCCCGCGCTCATGATAGGGATACTCAATTAAATTTCCGGTTGAGGAATGGAATGGGGGGCCCGATCGTTCATTAAATTTGAGAAGAGGGGGAGTGTAGGGAGATTGCCTTAACATTTCGTAAGATTCCGCGACGAGACGCGACCCTCGTAATCCAAGATTTCTATATTTACTGCGGTAATTGCAGACTTAAGCGCGAATTATTATAGCAGGCGCAGGTGGTTACTTGTTGTACGGGCTAGTATGAATATTAACGCTGCGGCGTGCGCGCACACAGAACCATTTCCATATATGTATACATTTATGATCCGAGTACAGGGGAATTCTTACGATTTGGACACTGTGCGCGAAGCTCGACGGTCCTCGCATTGAATATTCCAGACGTATTCGTGGACCGCCACTTTTGCGTACACTCTGCCACAATACTGCGAGACGCTGCGCAAACTCATGTGAATCTGTGTTATTAGTGGAACGGAGATTTTCCTGCAACGTAAAAAATGTTTCTCTCGATCCCAGGAGACTGGGAATTAAAATAGGAACTTAAGGGGCATTCTAAAGGGGCAATTTTTAACAATTTTGAAGTCAATTTTGAATTTGAAGTACATGTGTGATTCTTTTTAAGTAAAAATAATCAGAATGAAATTAGAAACTTTTATTCAAAATCGGACGGTTTAAAGTTTTCCACGTTTTCCCGAGAATAATGTTAAAAGCATAACCATTTAGCAGGTACACAGCAAATTTAAAGGTTAGTTTAGCGTCGGCAACACGATACGGACGAGGAAAAACGAAAAAATAATATCCGGGAATGAGTGAAACGGAAGATAACAGGATTAAACGTGGTACAAAGTGTTAATGCTGGAGCCCGGCCCGTTGAAACTCTGGAACCGAATTGAAACCGTTTTCTTTCATACACCGGTCCCACCGACCACTTAATCCCACTGCTATAATTCGTACACGCGCCTGGACCACTGTATTTAAACATTCGCTGATGACTTCACTGTCTTTTCCCAGCGGGGTGTGGACTGGCCGCGAGCTTAAAGGGATTAAATCGCGAGTCGTAAAGTTGGATAGATTGTCCGGCTCGGCCGTTGTATTTCCCTTGTAAATTTTCGGTTACGTGGGAATATATATGCGGCAGAGAGGAAATAACACAAAGTCTGAGCTAGGTCCTGGGTCACCTGTCTACAAGCGTATTCGCCATGGTGGTCGTGCAATCCGCAACAATACTATAAGATGCTGCATAAAACCGTCGTCTCCCTGTACCTGATGGGTTAAATCGGAAGTTTAGACACGATACGGCGTTCATTTCTGGCCTTGTACTTTTAATTACTGCGACACGGGTCCAGTCAATGAATGCTCATAAGGGAGGCGTAGAGGGAAATGGAAGGAACACAATTTTTAACTTTGGGACTTTGTTTGGACTAGTTAGGAGGTAAACATACTAAAAGTCCTTGCTCCTAGGAGATGAGTTTTTTTCGGTTTTCCGCTTATATCCCGGAAACTATGTGTCCTAGCGATAATACCATTCCACACAAAATTGAAGCTGACAAAATGTGCTATAAGATTGATTCGATTGAGTTTTTCGCTATCTCGCATAGTTTCCGAGATATCCGAGCTCAAAGTTAACTAATTGTGAAAAAGAAATTTTTGCCTCACGTTTTTTGCCTTACTTGACTAGCTATTTTTTCAGCACAGTTAGTGAACTTTGAGCGCGGATATCTCGAAAACTATGCGAGATATTGAAAAACTGAGTCGAATCAATCTTGTGGCACATTTTGTCAGCTTTAATTTTGTATGGAATGGTATTATCGCTAGGACAGTTTCCGAGATATAAGAGGAAAACCGAAAAAGGTGACTTCTACGTGCCCCCCTGCACCCCGCTGACCTTCTAGGAGTGGGGACTTTTAGTATGTATACCTCCTAACTAGTCCAAACAAAGACCCAAATTTAAAAATTGTGTTCCTTTCATTTCCTTTTAGCTTTTAGTTAGTTAGCTTTTAGTTAGCTAGTTCAGGTATCCGGTCGCAGGTTATCAAAGAACTTCGCAGGCGCGTGTTTCGCGCGATGATCAAGAACAGTCGTCTGTAACAATTCGAACGCGCTGACGAGGTATTTTCAATTCGAATAGTAACATTACGCGACCGCCGGTACACGACAAAAGGTTCAGGAACAGTTTATTGGTTGTTTCGTCTTTCTTGTCAGTCGAGATACCGCGTGACAGATCCGACCAGCCAATCCGTTTCACAATGTGTCGTGCTCTGTGTGCCCGCTACAAAAGCTCGCAATCCGGTACGCAGCCTCCATTCCAACGTTTTCACCGTGCTCTGTACTTCTCTCTCTCTCGCCTCATCTCTTCAACTATTCTATTCTTCTCCACCCCTTCTGCTCTCTATCTCTCTCTCTCTCTCTTGCCTGCTCTGTCCGTTCCCTCTTTTTCTGTCGCTCTCTTTTTTTAACAAGCGCATTTTTACATCACCGCGTCAAAAAGCGCTTCACGCGTATAAGCATGTGTAATTGAACACAGGATACATAGGAAGCGGCTTAAATTTCAATCTTTACCAGTCAGCCTGACGTTTTCCCGTCGGATGGACCGGCCGCGTCGCGACGCGTCGCGTCGGTTATATTACTTCACGCGGGAATACACAATAACTCTGGTTAGCCAGATGTAACAACACGTTCGAGGATTTCGCTGGGAGTTATCCCGCTGAAAAATAAAAATTGAACACCGCTCGCTGGGAAAAAGGACAACCGAGAATGCCGACGAAAATGTTTGAACCTCCCGCCAGCCCCCCCCGATTCGCATACTTCGTTACCGCGGTCCCGCGAACTTTTCCCCTTTCTTCCCTCTCGCTAAACTGGTTTTTAAACAGGACGTTTCCGTTTAGTTTTTTTAAACCTGACAATACCTGGCTACAATTCTTCTTTTACTGGACAAGCATTTCCAAAAACGGACTCCGTTCGCGGAAATAATGTCCCGCCCGATTCGAGTCACGAGACGCTCGTCGTTGAATGAATTACGACTGTCTTTAGTCCGCTTAAAGGTCGTCGCACACTAGAACGCATCGTTGCGCCGCCTGACCTGCATCGCACCCAGTGTTGGGCAATAAATAAATTTATTTAAATGAATAATTATGTAAATCAAAATTTAAATAACAAGTTATTTGTTATTTGGATATTCAAATAAAACGCAAAAACAATTATTTATTATTTGAGCAAGTCTAAATGAATTTATTTAAAATAATGAAGTTAATTGTTATTTACAAATACAATTTGCAATTATTATTTATATTATAAATAATAAATTAAATTGTGACATCGGTGTATGGCCCCGAGAAGATAAATATTGAGATATACTCTTCAGAAGTAAGCTTGAATTCGGAAAGGAAACATCCGAGCTGGAATGAAACGTCTGAGCAATAATAATATTTTCGTTGCAAAATGCCGAAATAAAAAATGCCCGAGCAACAGCAGTTCTTTTGCTATAAAGTTTTAAAGAACGCCAGGGCAACAGTAATTTTTTCGGTGGAAGATCTTAAAAAACGACTGCGTAACAGCAGTTGTTTCGCAGTGAAATCTGAAAAAATGTGCGAATAAGAGCCTCGCGCGCGGCAATTCCGAAAGTGAAGGTAAAAAGCTACATTATCCGGCATTCGCGGAGCTGCCGGGTTGCGAGGAGGATTTTAAGGAGGTCAGTAGAAAGTGAATGAAAAGTGCATTACGATAAATACAAAACCGCATTCTTAAGCACAGCGGGTGACGTTGAACAATCGCGCCTCGCCGGACGACCCAGTTACTTCGTTCTTCTTTGTTTGCAACGTAAGAAATGATCCCCCGCGCTCGGAAGCAACTGCACCCCAGACGCAAAACGTGTTCGGAATGGTACTCGTGAAATGTTGCCCGAAATTTCTCATTCCCGCCGCTATTTAACGGCAAAATTGCGCAACACACCTTTTTCACGCACGAAAGCCCCATCAATAATCGGAGGACAAGCGGAATACAAATGTGAAATGAAGAAAATTAACACTTGCCCGTGTAGAACGAAGCTGCGGCTCGTAATTCAAGATACCGTTAAGGGCTCGTGCCTTACAGTTAACTATTTCAACAGATCTTCCAGAAGTTATCGTTGAACAAATCGATGCAGCTATTTTTCGAAACGAGTACCTTAGTTACAACTGTGTACGTTGCACAATTTGCACTTTTCCAATTCACGAGAAACGAAAGATTAATAGTTGAATTTTGGAAAACATTTAATTTGACTCCTGAATACATTTCCAAAGGTTTGATCAATTTCTAAAAGTACTGGGATACTGCATTTACATACAGACTGTTCATAATTTATTTACCGTGTATTTGCTTCGATTAATTAGCTACCTGTGGAATAATGAAAATGAAACACATGTTTGGCTATTCTATTATTAATTACCTAATAGCAAATAAATAGTCGATTGCTGTTCGTATTTGTAGACAGTTACAATTGAGCATTCTAATTATAGACATTTATCAACAACGTGCGTTAATTATTTTTCATTGCATACATTTTTCTAGGCTCAACATTTTTGTCAGCCACAGATAACCAGTTTGTCATGAAATTCAAGACAGAATAAACATGCAGCCCGTCGTGCCACTATGTTTTAATTACTTCTAGGAGCACCGGTTTTAATCGCAGACAAAAATGGAATATATAGCGACCGCCTATTTTATTACACGCGCGGCATTAAACGTTCATAAGTATAAACGGACGCACTTTATCTTCCTTTGTTTAGGGCGAAAGAAAAAACATGGCGGTGAGAAAAAAAGAAGATAATTCTCGCATTATTAAAGACAACACGAGTTGCGTCGTAAAGCATGCGTGAAAATAAGTGGGCGGGTTGTTCAAAGAACACCGACGCGACGTAATTCGCAGCGACTTTATTTCCATGACACGGGAAAGCGAACGTGTAAAATTCTCGCTGCAACTAATGAGCTTACTGTTGTTCTCTTTAATAGTCAGGGACCATTGTTCCCTCGTGTAATGATCAAGTTCTCAAAAGTTGAGAACGCGACACTTAATCATTTACCTTTTTCATTGTGTTGCTTAAGGAATTCTTATTGAAAGGATCGAAATAGAAGCAATTTTTAAAAATCAAATATTACACTTATAGTAAAACTTATTCCTAATTAATGTAGAGTTGCAGAGATCGAGTAAAATTAGCAGAGCTAATCAAAAGCTGTGTCTGTCACTGGTGGCGCTCATAAATTATGAGCCGGCGCCTAAGTTATCCATTTTCCGGAGAGACTATGTTGTTAACTAATTTTGTTTGTTAATAGGAGAGCGGGGAAGCGCATTCGTGTTGCCGTAAGTGATCAACGGCTGGCGTGGCCATTGCTGTATTGTTTGATTGCAAAGCTCGACAAGGCAAACAGATATTGCGAAATTTGCATTATGGTATATGGAAATAATTCTAATTCATTAACAAACAACTCGAGCTTGAAAATGCAGCGAATACACGTGCTGTTGCATAGGAATCGTCTGATGCGTCTGACCATGATCAACCAATTCTATTATACTTTGTGCATATAAGGTGAAATGCCCTAATTGTAAGTGTGGTCAAGCCAAAAGTGATTCCTAAATCTGGACAATTGAATTTTTATAGTAAAACCAATAATTAAGAGATTGAATGATTATTTTATATATTCTGAGGCCTTAGCTACAAGTAGGTGTGAATATTATTTGATTAAGACATCAATTGAAATTTCAAAGTAAATTCAAAGTTTATCTGAAAACAGTATACAATTTGTAGTTTGATCTTTTATTAGAAAAAAAAGATATAATTTAAGCAGTTAAACAAAAAATAATTATCACGCATAATAATATTGATATTTTAAAATAAATTGGCAATCAAACTTAACTTAAATAATAATTATTAATTCAAATATTACGATTAAATAGATGTCCAAATTTAGGACTGTTTTGAAATAATATAAGTACTCCATACTGGGACACGATGGCAGTAGCTCTGTAAAAAGTTGTGAGATCAAACAAAATACGGCCAAGTTCGTTAGCTTAGAAATACCTCTTGCAATACGGCCATAAAAACAGTGGCTCCAGTTTACAGGCTGTTTTTGTTGGCTATGTAAATCCATAAAATTGTGGACGACAAAATGATTTCATAGTATCAATCGACAAATCCGAACCAAGTAGATTTGCACTCGACTCGTAAAAATTAGTATTAGCAATTTCACAGTTGATTTGGGAATTTTTCGAGGCACGTTACAATGGCGTGCGAGCTGAATGCCGCAAGTAAGGAACGGCGTCATTATAGGTGAAAGCTATTTCGACCTAAGCTTCGTAATTACAAGGACATAAACGCGTGATAACTTGCAGATTCGGCTTATAACAAACATTTAAACTTCCGCGGGGCGTTAAAATTAATTGGAACAATTTCACGAAATTATCAGATAAACAGGTGCTCCGCGTTTAAAGTTTGCAGCAGGTGTTCCGTAACCGGAAAATTAAACCACCATGAGTTATACATCACTACATTCGCGCACGATTTTGAGTTTGCACTATTTCGCCGAAAGTAAACACGGCGCAATAGAATCGTACGATCATTTACTCGCTGCTATCTATCGCCCGGTCTGCATATTCGAACCCGGAAACTAGTGGCTTTATGAATTGTACATCAAATCGTAATTGCTAATTCGAAGTGCCGCCCTATAATCGACAAAAAGACTGCTTTAATACCTTCAATTTTGACTGTTCAAAAACCATGAATATTTTCCTTCTTCCGGCGGAAAAACAGGCTTGTTTAATCTACATAATTTCCTTTTGGATTTTAATTTCGCAGAAACATGTCGCCGCCAATTTTCTCGCGTTTACCTTTCATCTTCTTCTCCCGAAAACAATTATAAGGCGAATAGAAGGAAAACATTCGGGAAACAGGAGTAGAAACGAAAGTAGATTCTTTAGCGTTTATCTTCACGCTATTCTGTTGCAAGCGTTTCTCCATTTCACTCGACTCTTTTATCGTTATGCCAAATAACAATTTACTCCATCGATCAAACATTCTTTGTCTGCTAATCGCGTTAAGAATTTCGAAAGACTCTGTATAATGGTATATAGCCCTGCCGAAAAACGACACGACCGAGTCGGCAGTCGAATATATTCCCAATAAAATCTAGAATAAAGAAACAACAAAACCGAGGTGAAGAGGCGAGGCGATGCGAGAAACGCCGCGGTGGAAACAGGAAAAGGGGATTGACATCCTGGAGAGAAAGAGAGAGAGAGAGAGAGAGAGAGAGAGAGAAAGAGAGTGGAAGTATAAATGTGAGGACGTACTAGGTAGCGGAAGGAATCCCAATGGCATTGGAACCGGAAACAGAAGTGGAAGAACGACATGGTGGAGGATTGGGGTGAGGTTGGTGGACCGAGGTTCGCGTGACATGTGGGATGATGCTTGGACACACCGGCAGACGTAGTGGATTTCCTGGCTAGGAACTCCTGTTTGCTTACACCCAATCAACTCCAACCTTTCCCCATTTCTTCTCGTTCCGATGCTACGTACACACACATACACACATGTGCATACACAGAAATACGCCCACACACGTGTGCTAGAGGTCTCTCCCGATGCGTATTCCTTCGTCGGTGTTTTCGTGTGTGTGTGAATTGTGCACACACTCGACGTATTCTTAGATGGCCAGCCCTTCCATGAGGGGTAGCAGTAGCTACGCTTAAGGTTACCCTTATGTCTGTTGTTCAACGGGCAGACGTTATCTGAAGGACCCACGTACGCCCGCGCCGATGAACACACGCCAGATCGTTAGATGGATTACCGTTAGCCGGAGCCGATGATAGTTGCGTTGTCCATGATAACGCCCGGCCGTGATAATGGGATGACGATTGCCAGATAACGCCTCTCAACGAAGTTGCTCGCGTGCCCACGGGCTGAATGGCCCGCGCAAATTACACGAAGGGCTCTAGCTCCGTTAAGGGGGCCCCGGTTCAAGATGCCGGGAATAAAGGGTTTCACGGAGCAACGCGAACTTTACGCCGGCGGATGCTCGTCAGGATGGATTGTGTCAGGTACAGAGGGTTCGTTCTTCGTAATTGCGATTTCGGCGCGCGAGAAACATCTTGGGGCAATACTTCGCTCATCTTTGATTTTCGCACTCGAAATATACCATACTTGTTATTGGACGCAAATGAGTGCAATGTCTCACGTAGTAGACTAATTAAAAGAATTTTCGAATATCAATGTTTCAGGTTCAGCTTATTAGCTTTACACAGTATTTTATCCATAAATGTCCCAAATGTCCCAGAACTATCCCCACTACTGCGGGTTGTACCCCCTTGAGGTGCCATGAAACTCGAGAGGCCTCGGTCGCCGAGAAGTATGACTCATACGGCTTGGGTATATCGGTGAGACCACACTAATCCGAATGTCACACACAACTTCTTTATTTTTCATTATTTTTTTTTTTATGGAACTTTCATCAACATGTTCGTGACATTTTTCTCATGCAAAATGGTACCAAATATGATATAGTTCCGATGAAATTTACTTGTGTAATGGACGATGAAAGTTCCGAACGCAAGGAGGAACAGCGCATGGGAAGTTCTTTGAACTATCCCGGCGCGCTGCGACTCTCTGCGTCTCTTTCTTTCGCACACGCTATGCTTCTTTGTGTCGAAACCTTTCATCGTTCATTACTAGACTGCGGATCTTTATGCAAAATAAAAAATGTTTACATAATTTGCAAGGCACAGGTGCCAAATAAAAAATTGCTTCATCATTTAATCATCTTATTAAAGTGAAACTAATACACTCATGTCCTTAAATCTTTTTAATATGACCACTGCTTTAAATTGTGCATAGCCATTTTTATCATAAATGCATAAAATCCGCAGTCTATTCATTACACAAGTAAATATCATCGGAATTATATCGTATTTGGTATTTAGTTTTCCATTAGAAAAGTGCCACGAATATGTTGGTGAAAATCTCATAAAAAATAAGTAATAATCAGACTGCGGATCTTTATGCAGAATAAAAATTTTCTGCATCGATTGCAAGAAAGAGAAAGTAGATCGAATGTTATTTCTTCCCCTAATGATTTTAATAGAGGAGAAATCATATATTGACATCTTCGATTTCTTAAATTTCACAATTTTGAGAGAGAATTTCATCTACTGAATTTTGCTATAAATGCATGAAGATCCGCAGTCTAGTAATAATAAAGAAGTTTCTCCTTGGTATTACTGAGAACGCGAGAACGTTTGAAATGTGCCGGCAATTGCGACTCTCCCCGTCTCTTCCTTTCTCATACGCTGTCCTTCCTTGCGCCCGAAACTTTCATCGTCGATTAAACCACTAAATACAGTTGAAATTATATCGTGTTTGGTATCATTTTGCATTAGAAAAATGCCACGAATATTTTGATGAAAGTTTCATAAAAAAATAATTAAAAATAAACAAGTCTGCCATCGGATTAGTTATGTTTACACTTCTCGACGACCGAGGCCTCACGAGCTCGGCTGTCCTTTTCTTCGTTCGGCAAAACTCAAAGAACGGGCTGACCCGTGTTGGGGACTTCTATCGACAAAATACTGTAATAGTCTATACCGAACGCAGCGGTAATACGTTCTATTTCACCGCGAACGCGACAGACGTCGCAAAGTGATTTGCATTTTAGACCAATCGCGAAATTAGACGGATCCGCGTTACGTTTACGCGAATCCAATTCGTTGCCGCTCAACCATCAGATATCTCCTCCCAACTTTTCTCATCTGGATTCGTTCGCCCCCCTCTCGCCCTTCTTCCACATAGTAAATTCCCTCCTACTTTTCCGCTTTTGTTCTTCGGCGTAGCTCCATTTCCTCTCCGGTTTTTGTCCACGGTTTACTTTGATCGCCCGTAACGAAACATAGTAGAGCGCGGCGCGTGGAGTTGCACGAAAGGAGATCGCACGGTCGCGGCATTAAAAGGGATTTCTAGATGGCACACGATGACGAATCCCGGTCGCGATCAAACTGTTCGGTGGTCCCCTTTTTCGCGTCTCTGTCTCCGCGGTGTTCAGCTTTTGTCTCGCATATAATGCGCGCGGGAATCGTTAGAGTCACGGTTTTCGTCAGGCCGCTCGCGCGACTCCTACGGTGCGGCGCGGCGTTTCGAATTCAATTTAAATTCGCGGCTACGAGACACGCACGGCAAGAACCTTTCGAGTAAATTGAATATTAAACGCGAAATGGAAAAGGCTTTGAAAAAGACGCATTAGCAAACCACCCGGGAAAATGAAACACGTTGGAAAACGTTCCGGCGCGTGGTTTGCGAAGAATCTTTGCTTGAAACCAAGAAATTCAATTCTCTTGAAGCAGATTCTAATAATGCGTGTTAAAAGAAAAATTTCTCCTTAACATTTACTCGTTGCGTATTTATTTCTTGTAAAATTGGAAGTGAACTAGTTTGTCTATTAAGCGTGTGCACTCGGTCAATCAAGCCTCGTAAAAAATAGCGGTTGATACGATATTCAATGATATCGTTTCCTGGTTAACTTGGTCCCATTGTACACTGTTCACGGTTCGTCCGTGAAGTCCAATCCAAAGGATGAAACATGGGATGGGTAACGGTGATAACCGCACGTACGGAAGTTAGTATAGAAACGGCATCGTTATCGAATACTATCTATCCATCTCTATTTCCTAGAGCCGCGCATAGTCCCTCCAGTTGAGGCGAAGTTGCCGCTTGTTAGTTCCTGCAACCAGTGGCTTTCTTTTCGTCGATATATGGCAGCCAGAAACCTGACAGTACATCTGTTAATTTATTCCGGGAAACTGTGCGCGCAACAGATAAATTATTGTCCATAGAAATGTCTGTTCCGTCGTATCCTTCGAGAGGCTGCTTAATGGGCTGCTCTTTGCTTTATCGGACTCAAAATTTGTGCCTTTCTCCTACGAATTATGATGTATTTGGTATGTAATCCAGTAGATTTGTAACCGGCACGGATGCAGATCAACGTTTCGGACCTCTAGTATCAATAGTTGAGGAGATATGGTCGCTTAAAGTTGAGCATATTTCCAGTTTCTTGACAGGTAAGGGCGCCGCCATATTGGTTTGTAGTGACGGTCGCACGCCGCTTACTGAGTTGGTAGGATTAGGTTGAGGAGGGGAGGCTACAACACTACAAATTAATATGGCGGCGCCCTTACCTGTCGAAAACACTGCATATTATTCAACTTTATGCGACCATGGCTGCTCAACTATTGATCCTAGAGGATCGAAACTTTGATCTGCACTCGCGCCGGGTACAAATCTACTGGATTACATACCAAATACCCGCTTAATGGATTGTTTCGTCATTTTTAGCGAATCTACTTTCGCGGACACCGAGCAATCTGACGAAATGAATTTTTCATTGTATATATTGCTATTATTCGAAACGAAATGCCATTTTTAAATCTCAACGCAGGATAGAACCAGATTGCAAACGAAGGTTATGGAATTAGATTTATCCGCAGACAAAATTGATAGTTTGTAGTCTCTGAAAGACCTCCTCCTTGGGCCATAAACGAGCCTAGGTCGCTGCTATCAGCGACCTTACTACGCGGCCTAACATGTGGTTTCCAACCATCCGGTTGTCTAACACCATGGCATCGTCATTTATAACAAGTAATATAACGCATTATTTATAACTAACGCCAATACGATAACTACAAAAAACGGCATTCTGTTCGTAACAATATAGTGATCTTAATTAACCTTTCTACATAACTAATGAGGGTTTTTCGAAGAAACATTATAATAAACATTTTACAAAAGGAAATTCCTAAATGCGTTTATGGACGTCGAAGCTGCGAAAACATAAAAAAACGCCATTCTATCCGCAACACACTTCAAATGTGCTTTTCATCGGTTCACGACAAATACCTTTGCAGACGACTGTGGCACATCTGCCACTTTTTCATTCAGATCTAATAAAAAATAATCGTGTTAATAGTTTGTGGAATATTCATCTGGTTTCGAAGGATCTTTTGGTTCGAGCTCGATATGCAGTCTGATACGAGTAAGTGTTTCGAGATTTTCATTATTCACGAGCTAGTATTATCAATTTAAATTTAATACACGGATCGATCGTAGAACGAAAACAAAAATTGTTTTCGCAGGTTGCCGTTCAGAAATTCGAACACTGTCCAATATACCGGGGGTTTATTTGTAATGCGGCTTAATTCGCAGGTGATTAAAGTCAGACTGTGTGCCATTACCTGCTGCTAGACCTCGGTGAAAATTGCTACGAACCATATGCTAACCCTCAATTCCATTTTCCCTGCATGAATTCGCTGATCGATTTAATAAATCCGACTGTTTACACCGTACGTACGTAAATCCAGTTTTAATACAGATTGCTTAAAGAATGTAAGTGTACGGTGACTTTATGCGGGAAAGTGGTTATTTAAAATGAAACTATCAACCCACGCAAAAAGAGAAAATTCCTTAGCGTAGAAAATATCTTGAAGCTTCCGGGAACGTTTATAATTTTTTCCGGTACATCTTTCATTCACCTCGCCTTTCTTTTATCCGTTTTCTTTCGGAACGCGTTTCTCGCCTCGAGAATGCAGCTTTTTCGCTACGGTACCTTCGGCCCCCACCTCCGCCACCTGTCCTCGAGCGGCGTTCCTCGGTCGCCATGTTGAAAATCCTAATGAGATCTTGAAAGTCTAAGATCTGATATTCAGCTCCTTTTACCTGACTTTGTTTGCAGCTGGCTCACGAAATCGTTGCGCGACGAAACGCTACCGACAGAGACGATATATTTACAAACGAATCGTGAAATTCAAATGAAATCTTGTTGGAAGCGCTATTGCAATGAACCCGAGTCTCATTTAATCCAGTGTTCCAGTTTTTATTTAAGACAACACAAGTTCTTTATTTAAGAACACAACGCTTCGTATAACAAATATAATATAATATTTCATACCAATCAGTGATATTAAATGTCGTAATACAACATGTTGGCTAACACAAGAGTAAACTATTGTGCTGGTGCATCGAGTACAACAAAGGATGTAGCTTGGTAAAGGCTCGAAAACGTTTTAGATTGATGAAAAAAAATAGTTCCATGAAAAATTCTAACCTTCCGTCGCGGGGATCATGTTGAACGTTAAACATCTGCCACTTCGCGCGGTAAACTTTTTATATGTTTTACCGTTAATCTTTAAATTACCGTCGACAAGGGTCTCGAAAAGTCGAACGTTTAGTTACATGTTACATTATGACCACCGCAACGCCTGGCCCTCACGCCATTGTCATCCTCAAGGCCCGTGAGGGTCCGAGGCACGTATTCACACCCCCTTTGGCCATCAGGTCGGACTAAAAAGCGGTATTGGTCATTAGTAGGGGTGTGCGAGAACCCGAAATATCGGGAACCCGATGGTCGGGACGAGTCGAGAAGAGGTCGAGTCGGGTCGGGTCGGGTTCCCGAAAATTTGGAGAATATGACATAACAGAGAGACACTCTTGAAAAGAATTCGTGATGGACAACATTCTTTCAATTTCGAAAACATCTAGAATAAAAAATCCGAAACCATGAATGTATTCATTAAAACGAATATAAATGATTACTGGGTTCTCGGAATTTTCGGAAATCCCGATTCTTTCGGGAATCCCGCGATAAATTCGAGAATCTCGAAATTATAACATATTTAAATTTCATCAAAATCGGAGAGGAGTACCTCCTTAAATAATTACAGTTTTTGCAAATATCTCGGTAACCGTTCATTTCCGCAAAATAATCCTTTGGGTTTCGTATCACCCTCCTCCCCCCTAACCATACGCGCCTAACAACCACCACTGCAGGCGTTGTCGCTATACGAAACCGCCGCCGAATATTTTTCCAAGAACTACCTCCCACTAAAGTTTCATTGAAATCGGCTTACATAACTAGAACATGTTACTTCGTGAGCCACACTCTAGAAGATAGACTGCATCCTAATTGATCGACAGCATTCCGCGTTCTAAATAATGATCTCGATGTTCCGAAGAACTGAATAAAGTAAGCAAAAATACGTGATTGCGTTCTGACTCTGCTTTCGCATCTTTATTTATTGAAGGACGCTCAAGTATGAACCATTATCGGGGAATGTCGGGCATCAAGGATGACAGGATCGCGACACCGAGCAGTCTGAAAGCCGAATTACATGCAGATTGCACGTTATTCCCGTTTTACAATTCTATTCACCCATTTTCCTCGATTTCCCCCGCCATGCGCCACCGTCGCGTCGACGCGTTCTGCTCCTCGATCGTTTCTTCCGCTCACGATTTTGCTCGTGCTGGTCGACTTCGGGGCGCCGATGAGGTCTCGAATGCTAGACAGCCAGCAACCAAACGTCTTCTCGGTCGTGTCGCGCGGCAAGTGAAAACGAGAGCCTCTTACCGGACGTGATATATTCAATGGCGGATCGGTGGAACTCGACGCGAACGCTTGACAGCTTCCGCTACCTTCCGGGAGACGTTTTACCCAACTTCTCCTACCGAAGGAATCGATAAATCCTTCTTTCACGGTGCGCTCGGAAACGGTTCCGTCGTGTTCGGTGTTTTCAGCAACCTTTGTAAAGCGCGCGACCTGCTACGACGACTCCCGGAATTTTTATTTAGCGCGGTTTGTCACGGACCAAGGAAAATTGCTGTTTCGTTCGAGGCCGTTTCTTCGTCTCTCGACCTCTTCTTCATATTTGTCTTTCTCGTTGTCTTTCTTGGTTCCTTCTTTATCTTTTTTTCTTTAGATCGATATTAACGATATTAGTTAACGATTTTCGCGCAGCACGTCATCAAAGTATAGTCCTTCACGAACATTCAAAAAAAAAAAATTTCTATTGAATCGATGAAAAACTGAGTTGTCGGCAGATTTTTGTCCAAAAAGATCGGTTTCCTTGTAGACTCAAAGGGAAGGACCCCAAGTGTCCGACTTCGATTTTGATAATTCTTTGTGAGATAATGGTATATGGATCCCTAATTATGTATGCAAAATATTAGGTGTAGTTACTTAATAGTTTTAAAGATATACACAATTCAAGTTTCAAACAACTCAAATCATGGTATATCAACAAGGTATGAAACTTTAATTGTTTATATCTGGAAAACTACTGAGTTACTACATCTAATATTTTGCATACATAATTAGGGATCCATATACCATCGTCTCACGAAAAATGATCGAAATCGAAGTTGGACACTTGGGGTCCATTGCTTGTCAGTAAAATAAGACTCCGTACACCCTTTAAAACAGAATAACTTTTTTATATTTATACCAAATGACCTGATGTTTCGTAAGCAATCAGAAGCATTGGTTTACTAGATGACCTGCAAAAAAGATTTCCCAAAAATTACAATTGATCAGGTTACATGCAAAAATAAAAAAAGCATTTTTTTAAACTTTTTCATTTGGGTCCCCACAACGAAAATTTAAAATATATGTTTTGTAGATCTATGTTAGTTATACACATGTTGAAAATTTCATGGAATCGGTTGACGCAGAATAAAACGACACGAAATCGAAAAATGTACGATTCTGTGGATTTTCTGTCAATCGATTTCGATGAAATTTTCAGCATGTGTATAACTAACATAGATCTACAAAACATATATTTTAAATTTTCGTTGTGGGGACCCAAATAAAAAAGTTTAAAAAAATGCTTTTTTTAGTTTTGCATGTAACCTGATCAATTGTAATTTTTGGAAAATCTTTTTTGCACGTCATCTAGTAAACCAATGCTTGTAATTGCTTACAAATAGTCAGATCGTTTGTGGTACAATTATAAAAAAGTCAGTTGTATTCTGTTTTAAAGGGTGTACGAGTAAAGCGGAAAATAAACTATATCTTTTATGATTAAAATATAGACGCGTTATTTTCAATAAGATCATTTTCGAGATCCTTTCCTTAACACCCTTCCCTTCTTTCTCTTTTTCGTTTTTAGTCTTCTTTCTCTTCCTTCAGATTATTTCCTAAAAATTTCATCCACTCGTGTTTTCGAACGACGAGCTCTTCGGTAATCTTATATTATCGAGAAAATGGATTCATTGGACCCATCTAGAAACACTATAGGAGAAGTTCTCGTCCGTCGAGAGTCAAGAGGATTAGGTCTACCGTAAGAGAACGAGATCGATTTTATTAGAGGAACTTGCTACCAGTAAAATCTGACGGCGATGTTGCAATGACCCGAATCGATCACCGATAGTTATCCGAGTTCGAAGAGGATCTTATGATCCACTGTTTCGACGTGCAATCATAGTAGCAACAGGACTGGTTACGAAGAAAGAGGCGGATATGTAGGTGTCCCAGTGGGAGCTTATCGATCCGCAACTGGGGATCCTGCGATATGAACTTGAATTACAGGAACGTCGGCCGAGGGACATGGAAAATCCCCACCGTTCCTTACACGATTGGAGCGTGTACCGTGAAGCGGCTTCTCCCGCGGGACAAAACGCCACTACTTTTTCGCTAATTTGACACGAAACGTTGTCTTACCGTATCGCCGGAGTAAGGGCTCCGGATGCGGCCAGGGATATCGGCGCACCGTGTTCTGGGGATTTCTTCGGAATCGTTCACCGGGAGAGACAACTTGAAATGCTCGAAACCCTATTGGACGGGAAACGGGACAGGGAGGTTCGACCAGACGCGGTAAACGACGAAAACGAATAAGCATATCGCTCCTCTCCCCCGAAAACCATTCCATCGAGCCTTTATCAACGCAATAATTCATGTTTTTCACTGATTTTCTTACTTGGTAATTTGTTTTAGCAAAATACTCTACACCACCAGTGGACCAAGTTCTCCCACATTTATAATAGAAATTCGGCTCACGTTTGCGTTAATCCAAACGTGTCCGATTTATCGGTCACGCATCATGTATGCAGCAGGTCGGACGAGCTCAACAATTCGTAAATTAATATAAATGTGTACGTATTAAACCCGCGGATAAATATGTTATTGTTGGCTTTTGCTTAGCAAGGTAATTTTGTAATAAAGAAAAAGACAGATGTCTTTTGAACGATATTTATACAGATGCTCTCTCTTCCAAAGCTAGGCTTTAACTGACTTACACTCCGCGACAAAACTATAAGACATGTGCGAAATTCCATGAAAATCCTATGTAAGTCTTGAGTTTTGTCTTCCTTCATTCATAGTATTATTGTTTACATTATATAGAAGTATATTCTACAGTTCTACGAAATATCGAAGGTTACAACTCCAGGAATTTGGGAAATCTATGTAAAAATGCTATTCTCGTCGCGACAAAACTATAAGACAGTAGCTTTTGGTCAGTCGATCTGATACTCTAATCGCAGTCATAGTGTTAGAAGTAATTGTGTACTTGAAATTAAACATTTGTAATTTTGTTCTTACATAATATAACTACAATGCCGCGTGGGAAAAAGCTGACAGACAGTGAAATAAGAGTGATCGTAAATTAAAAAGGAAAGAATACTTCTATTTCAGAAATTTCAAGAGTGGCTGGGCGAAGTCGATGTGCCGTGCACAATTATTTAAAAAGTCGAGAGAATTATGGAAAAAACATCCTGGTGGACGTCCAGAAGCGACAACCGAGCGACAACGACGAGCTATTCTGAGGGTGGCGTCGAATTCTAGCTTGACAGCGCGGCAAATTGCAGCGTAAGCTGGCGTTCCCACCAATATTCTTATTAAGATTTAATAAACATGTCATTTAAAACAGCAGAAACATTAAAAGAATTTAAAAATATGTTATCAAGCAATTATCAAAGCGTAAAACTGTCTATCGTAGGCGCGTTAGAAGCCGACACTGTTTTCTCTGAGAGCAATACAATATGCGAGCATATTTTCTGCATCGCAGATCCCCATTGACTTCTAGCAAGCTGTCGGATAGAAATTACTGCCGTGGAGAATCCAGCATTGGACGCGAGTTACTGTTCGTAATCGTAAAGTTTCATGTCATGACCCACCACAGCACCTCCGGTGCGAAGAACTTATACGTATGTCGCGCGGAAGTAGGTTCAAGTGTTATTATGCGCCGAGGGCAACGTGTTCTTCATGCGAACGTGAAAGGGTCGAATGATTTCGTCCGCAGAAATTAAATTCACGATCATCAAGCAGCTTTACAGCTAAGCAGAACATTTTCGCAAACGAAAAAGTTATTTTACATTCTGTCAAAAAAGTACCGGGAATTGGTCAATGAAACACAAAATATGTATTCTTCATCCAAATTTATTGTATCGCCTTCAAAGCAGGCCCCTTTCGAAATAATACACTTATGTCAACGAATAACCCAATCATCAAAACATTTTTTAAACGCGCTTTTTGGAATCAACTTCACTACTCGCCACGAATTCTCTTTTATGTCATCTATCGACTGAAAACGGGTGCCTCGAAGTGGTAATTTGAGTTTTAGAGAAAGAAAAAAGTCGGCCGGAGCCATATCAGGGGAATACGGTGGCTGCTCGATAAGATTTGTTGAGTTTTTGGCCAGAAATTCGTTCACAATGATAGCCTTGTGAGATGGTGCGTTATCATGGTGCAAAATCCATGAGTTTTCTTTCCGCAAATCTGGTCTTTTCCGACGAATTTGCTCTCTCAAACGCCGCGTAACGCTCAGATAATATTCTTTATTTACTGTCTCACTTTGTGGCAAGAGTTCCGAGTCACAATACCGCGGTAATCGAAAAAAACTGTCAACATCACCTTCACTTTTGATCGACTTTGACGTGCTTTTTTCGGTTTCGGCTCAATTGGAAGGCGCCATTCCGAAGTTTGTTGACTGGTTTGCATGTGAAACTCGTAAACCCATGTCTCGTCACCAGTTACAATGCGTTTTATGAATGTGGGGTCGGAATTGACTCGTTCTAACATGTCTTCAGCGACCTTAACGCGATTGAGTTTTTGCTCAAAACACACTTGAGATGAACTGACAACATGGCGCACTGCAAACAAACTGAATGGCAAGTGACGTTCAAACTCCGCGTGAGTATAGAGGACTGTTGTGCCAACTTAGCGACAAAAAGAATTTCAACAATCCCTTTAAGCGGGCTTTTTAAATGATCGATTCCCGGTACTTTCTTGACAGAATGTAAATGTCCTCAGGAATCACTCCTTTCAAAGAAGTACAAGTACAATATGTTTGGGTAACCCTGTGTAGGAACTAGTCCGATTGTATCACGATTTCGGGGACACCCTGTGTAAGAACGTTCGGAAGTTCTTTTCCACGAATATCGGAGCGGCCGTCTATTTTGTTAGCGAGTATTCGCGCAAATAAAATAAGGATTATCGTCGTTCGGAACGTTATCGGACAGCCAAGTCCGATGAAAGTGGATACAAGGAGGCTATACCTGAGCAGGATGTAAAGATTTCCTTGGAACGTCTTCCATCAAGTTTCGTTAAGAGGTTTAAAGGTAAGGCGTATGGAAAGATAGCAGGAAGAACGCTCGTGTGCATACGGAAGTGCGTCTCTTGTGTTAGGTAATAAGGAGATATATCATAAACCTATTATATCTTCACTTAAGAATTTAAATCGGCTTCCATAGGCAACTGATCCCGGAAAATAGCTACAAAATATTCAAGTATTTATTTGCTTTAGCCTATCTGCGAACTGCATGCTTTTCTCAGGCAGTTTTTATAGAAATCCAGTCAAATATGATCTCAAGTAAGAAACAGATATTCTAGAAAAATGTAGTCCTTCTGTTAATGGTTTTAATCAATTCTAAGTCAGAAAAAATGTATTCTTTTTGTTTTACGCAGTATCGCAAAGTTAATAAAAAGCTTGGATTTTCTGACGTTCTTCATCTTCTCATTTTATTTCTACTTTCACTTTCTTGTTCTCCTAACTATCGCGAAAAGTTTCCCGGAAAAAAAACGCGAGTTCTATTAGTTCGCAATTACGATAACGATTACCAATTATCAAGCACCATCTACGGAGTAGTTAAAAATAGTTCGCCACTGCTGGAATCGAGTTTAATACGGCAAGTTTGCTTTCGCGAACATTGAACTACAATTCACTTGCCTAAATCAATTGTTTCGTAAGTTGGGTAAAGCGTCTCGCGTTAAGCAAATCGGAAAACAAGAAAATATTGCCCATCGCAGCGTAAGTTATGCTGTCATGGCGGAAACTTCGTGGAAATAATCTGCTTTCCCGTTTGCTGATTTACTAACTAAGAAGGCGAACGCTGTCGCGTCTGTCTTCATTTATTAGAAGAATGAATTTAGATCGCAATTTCCATCAAGAATTCTATCTGGTACATCTTGTTCGTGCGAACGGGAGTGACGATTGATAAAGCAGGAGAATAGCTTTAATTCCAAGATAGTCTTCAGAAAATGTGTTCCATTTCACAATTTGTTTAAAGAATTAAGAAACAGAAGATACGTACAACTTTGAAAAAACGTCGGAAAAAATGTTTTTCAACCATTAGGAACCCTAGAAAAATATTGTAAATATTTCTCTCGTCTTTTTCATTTCTTACAACCAGAGCTTGTAAGTAAAAAGTCGGAAGAAACTGTGAAATATATGGTTTGTTGCAGGGACCCTAACTATTATAACCAACAAGAATGATGTAGAATAATCGATATGGTTTCGTGTTGATCCGCGACATAACCAATGCGTCACGACGAGAACCTTCTCAGTGGTATTCTTCTTCAAATTATATCGTAAAATCCATATAAATAGAAAGATTGACCTATTCGGAGTGATTTGTTCTGTAAGTTTCTCATCGCATTGGAATTCAGCTGAGTAGATTGATCTGCGTTTGAATTGATATATTTGGTTAGTATTTTAAAATTATCAAGTTTTTTTTCCTTTGTTTTTTTCCGTATTTAATGTTTAGCAATGTTAGATGTTATTGATATAACTTTCTTTCGACTTTAGTACGTAAAAAGAATGACTTGCAGAAAAGCAAACTTAGGCCGTGGTACTCGCGGAACGGAAGCAGAGCGACGATTAAGATCAAATCAAATTGAGGAGAATGGTTCAAATACGTGCCAGACTTGAGGATGCACGGTTGCGAGCACGGCGATCAGGTTCTGCAGCTTCAGATCTGCATCAAACTCAACAGAATGAACGCGACAGGCTGAAAGACGACAACGAGAAACAGCGGACCAGCGTCAAACACAACTACATGATCAGCAATCACGTGATTAAAATGTAATATCTGTGACAGGTACAAAACCATGCTTTTAAAAAATACTGAGCCACAGCAAGGCGCGGCGGGGGAAAGCTAGTTGTTTTAATAAAATACAATGGTGCCATGCGTTATCGGTGATGATCCCCTTAAGTTGAACGGGGCAGCACGGAAGGCATTCGAGGGTATCACTTAGACGGTCGGATTCCGATCACGTATCGATCCGTGATTACTCGGCTGAAACGGCGCGGCGGTCTACTAAATTCGTTTTAGTAGGTGGCGGCTCCAGGAAACAGATACAACCGCGGTGTAAAGCATCATCGTGAATGGAGTGGCTCGCTGGGGGAAATCATAAGCGTCGGGAAAGGATTTCGCATGAAGAGGTTCACGTAGCGCAAATAAACGCGAGCACAAGAAGAGTTGATTCACGTGAAGCGATTACAGGGAGCCGAGGTAGTAGCGGCCGAGGGCTGGGATCCCGTGTATGTATGTGTGAGTCTGGATGCTAGTCAATCGGTTGAAATGGAGAGATATGAAAGAGCATTGATAATCACCACTTTGCTCGAGGAGCTTGGTCCTCGCTGGGAGCGCACTTTCGGGCTCGAAGAATCGGGAATCAAGCCAGCTTTCGCTTAAGTAATCGATCACATTAGCGATCACATTAGTAAGATGAACGGTTGCTGTGGGAATAATGGGCCGAGAAATACTGTTCGCTCTGTTAACGCCGGCTCTGAAGCCTAATGTAGCCGAATTAGGCCGATCATACGTTGGTTTGATCTTCCCGGCGACATGCGACAGTGGTCTAATGGGTCCTCGCGGTTCAATTAAATTTTTCTATTAATCCCTTAGATCTGCTACGATTTATCGTAGGGTCGCAACGATTAGAACTCCTGTACGTACACGTACCTATATGTTGTCTAATAGCTGTACAATTAACAACAACAGAATAGAATTTTGGTTCTGTTAAAAGGGATTTAATAACCAGACTAAGTCGATGAAATATTTCCATCGACGTGACATTATTCTTAACAAATAGTTGGCCATTTAATTCGCTGAGGATGAGGAGTTCGAGCAAGCGAAACATCGCAATTTGTTGGCATTAGGTTTCTCTTGGTGAATGATGGAATTCACCGAATCTACACTGGCACAGCAGATGGGCCGATGAGCTTACTCTTGGAATCCCCTTGATACGATCTTATGAGAAAACTTTTCCGCGAATTAAAACCGACTGCTTAACGAGCTCGATGAAATCACGAATCGTGCTAATAGAGTAACTCGAGTAAGGACGAATTCCTGTGCTCGTAACAATGGAGAACCACGATATCTTCAGGATGAAGTGCTTCCATTTTCCGTCGATTTTTATCTAAATCAAACGAGAACCATATTGAAGAATGAAGGGACCTTAAATCTCCGAAAATCCTCCACCTACAAAAGGACTTCTGAATTCTAAAAAGAAATATGCCAGTATGCTGAGAACTTGTTTACGGAAGAAAGTCGAACGAACGAGACGAAGTACGCAAATAAGGAGAGAAACCATGTTAGGAATGCGAAAGCATTTCCGGAAATGATGGAACAATCGCTGAAACAGTTGCACAAAGGCTAAATATCCGATTCTGTATCAGCAGTACCTACGCAATTCCTACGCGGAACATGGTTCGCACGGAGAACATTGATTCACCGAATTCAGTAATTCCTCCCAGAGCGAGCCATTTTTCATTTCGATAAGTAGCCGCATCCCCTGAACATTGTTCCGAAAGCACCGTTCTAATATATGGTCTAACTACGGCGGAAAGCTACTAAAGCAAATGTTTTATTCATAAAACGTTGATATGATATACCACCGGGGAGGAATATCACGCGGGTTTGTTTGTATTCCATTCCGTATTACCCGGCCTTCCCATTATGCGAAAATGATACAGTACGCTGTCTATAGCGAGCACGCAGATATTACCGGGGACGCATCGACAACAACCGGAAAAAAACCATTATGCGGCCTCCGCGCAAGGCTGCGACGACGTCTGACAATGCGCCAACCTCGTCAAAGGTCACTCTCTACATGATAGTGCGCGCGGAATCACTGACCTATCGGAGAAGCCTGACGTTTATGTTAGGGAGATACGGGCTTCTTTAGGACGAACCTGACATTTAGGTTTTAATGACGGACTTGATGAGCGGAAGCTTTACACGAGGTAGGGTTGCCAGATCTATATTTAATATGAGTCTTCTATATTTGAACTTGATCTCCTATGTCATATTTGAATTTTCAAAAATCTTTGTTTGAATAGAAAAGTTTAAAACGTGCTGTGTACTTCTTTTACTTGAACTCCTATATTTTAAGCCTATCTCATATATATATATATATATATATATATATATATATAATTGCTGTTTTCATTACTTACACGGGGTAATTCAAGCGGTAACATAATTCAGCAATTTTGTTTAAGGAAGATCGCCGCAAAATTGTACGGGATATCTTAAATTAGAATCTTCCCGAAATGTCAATTCTGCAAAAACTCCATTTACGTTTTAATACACGATTGGGGTAAACTTTACTATACCGGACTCAAAATTACTTTTCTCCTACGAATTATGATGTATTTGGTATGTAATCCAGTAGATTTGTACCCGGCGCGGATGCAGATCGAAGTTTCGATCCTCCAGGATCAATAGTTGAGGAGCTATGGTCGCTTAAAGTTGAGCAATTTGCAGGGTTTTTGGCAGGTAAGGGCGCCGCCATATTGGTTTGTAGTGACGACCGCGAGCCGCTTACCTTGCCCCCCCCCCCGGAACCTAATCCTAACTAACTCAGTAAGCGGCGTGCGACCGTCATTACAAACCAATATGGCGGCGCCCTTACCTGTCAAAAACACTGCAGATTGCTCAACTTTAAGCAAGTATAGCTCCTGAACCATTGACCCTATAGGATGGAAACTTCGATCTGCAACCGCCCCGTGTACAAATCTACTGGATTACATACCGTATACATCATAATCTATAGGAGAAAGGCACAAATGTTGAGTCCGGTGAAGTAAAGAGCAGTCCACGATTGTTTATATGCGATGTCTAATACGAAATTTTTTAATTCAGACAATCTTCCAAATATTTTGTGGTATACTGATTTTGGAAAGATTCACTTACCTCGAAGATATATAAATCCAGAAATGTTATGAACGTCGAAAGAGAACTTTCGGAGAGTATTCCAAGAAGATCATACGAATAAAATGTAGCACGGTTAAAATATTTAGCGTGGTTAAATACGGAAGAACAAATATGGAAGAACATTTTTAGTTGTAATTTCTCTTTGAGAAAGTTCCTCGTTAAAAAGTCCCTTTATTCGAGATTTTTCTTAAAATGACACATGCGGCTTGGCCGAGAATAAGCGCTCTCTTGTCGCATAAAAGCACGAACACAGTATCCATAAATAAAAAGCACGGGCAAAGAAAGCTATTCTAGCGTACCTAAGATGTAGAATATTATCGACGGATGAAAAGAGACGCGTGCTTTACATTTTCACGTGGCTTAGTGGTGCGTGATGTCACATGACGCCCATTAATAGGTTTTGCACAATTTCGTCCTTTATGGTCTGCACGAACACAATACCATGTAATTCACGTTCTACTTTTTGCTCGGTAACGTAAGTAAGATATTTTATTGACGATAAGAGTCGAACGATTTCGACACTGTTCCAGCCAGTTACCAGTATTTCCCCACGCGGTTCACCATCTTCCTTAATTGCACCGTAAAAATTGGAATTTCTTCGCGCTCCGCATATTAATAATTCGATTTGCCATCTAAATAAGCAATGCCGTTGTAATCTCTTTTCTCGCTTCTTTTCTTTCTTATTCAATTAAATTTCCTTACCTTCGTCCACCCTTTTTCCTTCTTTCTGTTGTTATTAATTATTACTTGGGATATTTATGCAAATTAACACTTTTCTAGGCAAAACTTGGTAGACCCGGACTATGCAGACTTCCATTTCCTTGGTTAACGATTTCTGCAGAAAAGAAAATAACGCTGCGTTTCGTTTGCTTGGAACTTTATCCTATTACAAGTTCTACACGTGTGATTTGCTCTTAAATTAAACAGTAGCTTTTTTTTGATAAGGTGGAGTGAGATAAGTCCGGCTATGGGGCAAGTCCGTTAATTGGTTATTTTTATTATAATATGAACGAAATTTCTCTAGCTTGTATTTATTAATGTAGTATAAGTTAGTATAAGCTATTCTACATAGATTTCGTCCAAGAATAAACGTGTTTTCCGCGCTTAAATCAACTAATGCCTAATGCACAAAACAACTAATGACTAATACAGTCACGTGCGAGGTACACGTACCACTTTGAGGTTATCCTGAACGTGCAATAGTTTACAAGTTATTAATATATTCTGTGTTGTTATTTTAGGTAAGTACAACAAATATTGATGTAGGTTTACATTAAATGAACCGTTCTTATTGTATTTTTTTACATTTATTGAGGAAAACAGTAAGATGATCTTACCCCGTAAATATTACTACACGGGGCAAGTGCGTACCAACACGGTGGAGTAAGTGCGTACTGTATGGGTAACAATAAAATTAAACAATATATTTAATGTAATAAAAATCATTTTGTAGCAGGCTTGTTAATGATTCTTTTCTTGTCCCATAGCAATTGAAACAAGGTTCGAAAGCATTGTTAACTCTCAGAGACGGACTTGCCCCATTTTTGGGGCAAGTGCGTCCTAATGGACACTTAGTACAATATTTTCAAGCAAAATTAGAATTCTACATAATGCTAATTGATCAGTAATAACTGTGGCAAGAGTTTGATACCAAGAACGTTAAGTTTTTACTTACTAGACTGGAAATACATCAGTTTAAATTCCAACTTTGCAAAAACTAGGGCGGACTTACCCCACTCCAGCTTACACGATTTCTGTAGAATGGAAATGAAATGACCAAGAATTAATTATGTGAAGTCGCTCGAATAAATTTACCACCCGCTATAAAGGCCGAGCATTTTCACGGATTGGGATGTGCCGAAATCGTGGACAGCGTGTAATGGAAGAAACCCGAGGAAGGGACAAATTAAAGTTATTCAGTGGTGGAATATAATGGGGCTATTTGATCATTAATTATGATACGGTCGGAAACGATCGGCGAATATCAGTTTCCCAACGAAACATCTTCCTACAGGTAGGGGAGAGCGGTGTAGTCTGGTTTGAATCCAATCGTATCAGTTCGAAGCAATTCAATCGTGTGAAATTGAAAAGCACGGAAGAGCATGAATCACCGTGCATTGAATCAGATCGAATGAGTTCGGATGTGTTCCGATCGGAAAAATCGAATCTCCGGGGAAAATGCTGCGATTACACACTTGCTTGCGACAATAGGGGAGTAAGAACAAATCAATAAACGATTCTCGCAGTTTTCAAGTGCGCCGTGCAATTCCCCGCACATTCTTTCGAACTTAAAAATATGTCAGACCGAACGAACGAACGAACGAATGGCTTTCCGGCATAGCGGGAGCAGCCATACTCTGCAAGGCAATAACGGAACTGCCAAAAATTCAAAATCGGAAAATAGAACGCGCGGCCGGTTACATCCCCTCCCTCCCTCCGCCCCGCGAGAGGAAATTAAATGTTCCTTTTTCAAGAAATCGTAGATTAGAATCGGGTTCAATGAGAAATGGGATCTTTTAAGATCTTCGGGACGAGGACGCCGCGAGTGAAAGGAACTAGAAAACTGAATTATCGAAGGAATGAGGAAAAGCTCATTGAAACGACTGCCACCTCTCGCGGAGGCGTTGACAATTGTTTTTTTCAAGCTCGGAAATCAACGAAAAAGTTAAACGAAATGTGAAATCGGTCGGTCGGATTCTTTAAATCATTCTCTCGTACCTCGCGGCCGGAGAAAACACGATGAAACGTTTCTTCTGGACTATACGGAGGAAAATATATTTACTCAAAATATCTTAACAAAGAAACGAATACATTCGAGAAATATTCTTACGAAGTCAGAAAAGAGTTCTTTGCTTCTTTCTTCGTTGCGAAAGTTTCATTAGAACAGATCTTTGTGCAATATAAAAGTCCAACCTGAATTGCAACAAACTGGAGCGAAATAGAAATGTATTTTCAGGCTTAATACATATGCGTAACAGGTTGTACATATGCATAAAATCGATTGAAATTGTACGATTCGAATACTTTGTTTAAATGTACGATTTCGATTTCTAATAACGTGTCCGAGATCATTTTTTAAATACGTATTGCTTCCAGCTCGATTCCCGATTCGCCGAGCAGGAAAAGTGTTTATGACAGCCGAGTAAAATGGCGTGCACCTCGATCGAGTTAAACATAAGATCGATAGCGGGGACCGGCATCGAAAGATAAATGGAAAAATGAATGCCCCGGCTGGAAGACCATAGTCTGAAACGAGGAACGTAAGGAGAATCGTGGAAACGGTGGAGGAGGTTGGTACAAAGTGGCGGAAAGTAGTGGAAGGGATCGTCCTACACCATGAATTATTGATGAGAAATTCGACTTGGGATTTTAGTAAATAATTTATCGCGGTAACCATCATAAAGTTATTCCGGCGCGGTGTTCTCGGGAACATCGCGCCGCCGCGCCGCACCGTGCCGCGCGCCGCACCGGAAGGAGTTCCCTCTGTTTTCAACGGCACCCATAATAAATCGTCACCGAATCGATAGAAATTTATTGAAACATTTTTCCAGCTCGATCAACATTGATTGATCGAACTGTGCGTGTAAACTGATTTGTAAATAAAACATTAATTGAAGATAAAAGTCCGATAGAAGGTGATCGAATATGGTTATCGAGAATGAAGATTAATGACGGTCACAATTAAAAGAAAATAATTGCTCTTGTAAATAAATATAAATTTTCGAGAGTTAATACATTCCATTGTACGGGAAAAATCGACGAATTGTCAGAGATATTTTATTTTAATTAACAGAACCCTTTAGTTCTATAATAACGTTTTCGATTTAATAGCTTTCTAGCCGCGCGGAGTTCTTATTGTACCTGTGAAATCCATCAATTATGGATTTAATGAAATGAACATTCTGGTACACACAGCGGGCTTAATTCTATTGAATAATACATCTCTTCTATTGACGAATAATATTCTTATTTAATATTTTCCGAACAAAGAAAACGAATGAACGCGATATAAATCCCATATTCCGTGGAGGAAAGCGGTACCCGAGTCGAATTAAATTCAATTGGCTGTTCAAAGCCTCTAGCCTCGGCCTCGAGCGTGAAATATTCACCTTCTTTATGTTGCATCGTGACAGCTCACCCTCTTTTTCAGAAACAAGGCTTCTATTCTGTAATTTGTAGCCTGCAGCGAAACGCGAAACCATTGGACATCTGCATATGCATTTTCGTTTGACTATTTTATTCAATTCGTTCCTTCTACTTCGAAAAATCTTTTGGTTGGACAACTTTTATTCAGGAACCCTTACTGTTATAACCCAAAAGAAAAACAGTCATCGATTAACAAGTATTTCATCGACTGAAATCGTATTCGTTACAAATAAGGATTATAAGTAACCGAAAAATTTTTCTCTCGTTGGTAAATGTCGTCGTTGAGAGAAATTCATTTTGATCACTTATAACAGTTATCATCGATAACTGACTGCGGATGTTTATGCAAGTGCATATTTTTATCGAAAATAGACAAAAAACTGGGACCTAAACAGAAATTTGTTTTGTCGTTAGAGGATTTTAAAAATATAATTTTTATTTTGCATATTGCATATGGTTTGCATAAGTGCATACTTCTCTCATCGATAACTGTTGTGAGCGATCGAAATAAATTTCTCTCATCGATAAGTGCTTTGAGCAATCGAAACAGTTTTTTGTCATCGATAACAGTTATCGATATTTTTTGTTCATGTTCATTGAATCATTTTGTTCTTTATATTTTGTGTAGATCATTTTAAATTTCAATAATAATCAACTTTACATTAATGATTTTTATCTTAGAAAATGTTAGAATAACTGTTATCTTTGGTCCCTGCTTTTATTTCCAAAGAATCGAAAAAAAAATATTCCCGTGTCTCGTACAATCACACAGGTTCGCCCTTCCCATTATTTTTCTTGTTAATATTCGACAAAATTTCACTGGGAAGATTGTTCCATACTTATAAAAATTTCAAGTTGATCGGCACAATAATTTCGTCTTGGTCTTTGAATTTGAACTCGTCGTCAATTAGCGCCACCAGAGAACTCCGAGTATTTTTCTTTAGCGAGGCACATACAGCTAACTCGAACTCAAAGCATAATTCACAATCAACTGGAGGTATTTTTCTTTCTCAAGATACAAGATACAGTGATCCCAATTAGGCTACTACTACCAATTAGGCTCTACAATGTGCTACTGTCTCGCGAGCTGTATCTGCATAACTACTTCGAATTTCTGCCTGCAACTTCGTGGCTGTACTCTACGCGTGCTGCTCTTCATTCAAACAGAAACTAATGAATTTTTTGCAACTGGTAAATCGAACTGTTCCTTTAACCTATTCGGATAAACTGACTTTCGTTAATTTACATTTAGTTTAATAAAAATCTAATACAAAAGGGGTTCGATAATTTAAGCTGTGAAGGAATCACAGAGCAGGGGGTTAAACAACTCGGCTACCTCGAAATCCCATTCAATTAAAACTGGACGCAGGACAAGGCGAGCATAATCGCGCGTAGGCTATATATGTGTACGTGGTGGATGAAGGATAAACAGCGAGGGTGGAGATAGGTGACGTCGCGCGTGCCTCCGTTTTCGAGAATAAACTGAAAGATAAAAGTGTCCCGACCGGAAGTTCGCGTCTGTCCTTGCTGCGGACGATCGTGGGAGGACGAGAATGAGGAAGAGGAGAGATCGCCGGTGGACGATGGAAGGAGGAGAAGGACGTATAAGGAAGGAAGATAGGAAGGAAGGAAGGAAGGAAGGAAGGAAGGAAGAGACCGGTATAAAGTAACGCGAAACAGTGCTGCATTATTCACAGCATGAATTATTGATGAGCGTCGCGTAAAATATGAACGCCGGCGAGTCGTTATCAACGCCAGCCCAGCTCGTGGCACCTCACTGTCCCTCTCTTTCCAATTCTATCCCACTCTGTCCCGTCTATAGAGACCGCCCAGGCCCTCTTCCTTCAACCAGGCTAGCGCCGGCTCCGACACGCGGATCGGACGGACTACGGAACGTTTTTCCGGGGCAGCACGGGGCGCGAACGAACAAATGGGATGGGACAGACGACACCGCACATATTGTATTACGTCATATCCTCTGCCTCGGGATCATACTCTCGTTATTCCTTGGCCTGTTCGCATTTTACGTTCGCCCATTTCCCATCCGTCCCAGCCTCTGTCCGTTTCCTTCTATCCTTCAACCCCCTGACAACAGATCCTCGTTTCGCCACGCTCGGATACACCAGCGCGTTGTCTCCTCGACACTGAACCAACAGAAGCTCCTCGGAAGCTGCCAACTGCGTCGGAACTAGTCCGCATAGTGCGTTCCAATAGTTCCTCAACTGTTACGTCGCGCTCCACCGAAAAACGGTCCTCGCCGTCATCGGGAAAATTGGGATATTCCGAATTTGTTTAAACGACACAGTTTCACGAGTACTGGGAATTTGTGAGAATTTGTTGAACTAAAAATATTATTATTATCTTGCAATATTAGCATCTTACTCGGAAAAGTACACGGAAGATTGTCATCCGTATTTGCGAACGAGTACAATGCGTCTAACGAATGTAATATGTAGAACCTGTCTCAAGAACGAAGGCAGCGTTAACAAACAGTAGAAAAGAGGTAAATATATGTTCGACTTCATCTTGCTTCTGGATTTTAGCGAGTCCTTAAAGTAAGATTTCTGAAATAGGTCATGTGAATGCAGCTCTGCACAATTTCACCACGATAAAAAGATTCTTCATGAGAAACATGTTTAAATTCAAGAAATGTGTAGATTTAAACAATCTCGTCGCGTTCGTGGCAGAAACGATTCGATGAAATTTCGAACAGTAAAAGAATGAATTGCATCGCTGCGCAAGAATTAACATAGATCAAGAATCAATGTGTTATTTTCATACTGTCGAAATGGTTGAAGAAAGAATAAGAATTTCATTTTGCTCGAAGATCTAGTTACTTCTCCTATTGGCCTGAAAAATCGATATTTTTCCAAGACACCCGGACAAAAGCGAGCGAGCCAGAGTCAACAATGGCGAATAGTCGCGACTAGAAGCTGCACAGTGCATCGCGGCACCGATAACAAAAACAACGTTCGCTCTCTAGTCCGCAAGAAGCTGTTCATACGGACTTCCGGTTTCGAAGATTACGGACGGCTAGCGTTTACCCAGGAATACATTACGGATAGCCGAAGTTTCATCCCCCAGCTATGATTATACAAGCCGTTTGTTTTGCATGGAACGTGTTTGTGATATTCTAAGAGAGCATCTCCGGACGTTGTACGTCCAGGGACCGCATTTTTGTAGCATCCACGACGGAATGGCATACCTTCGTGTTTTCCTGTCGAGCGAAAAAGAGTGAGTGAGAGAGAGAGAGAGAAGAGGGAGAAGGAAGGTGCCCTACGCCCCTGAATACTCAAGGTGTCTCGAAGGGGCGGCGCAGGCTCGTCGAGAATGTTCACACGTTATCATGGAGGGAAGGAGTCTTCTAATTTGGAAAATTGCTCGCCCGGATCGTCTGGCTCATCCCACGTCCGGGTATTATTTATGTTCCTCGAAATTGGTAATATGTCCTTACTTTACATACTACCCCCAATACCCCTGTAACATTATATTACGTATTCGTTCCTCCCTTTCGTAATTCTTCCGTGTAACGCCATCCCTGAGCTGCCTTCTATCGTGCGCCTCTGTCTATATCTTTCTCTTCCAGGAAGATGACAGAGTTCTTAACCTTAGCGCTTTAACTGTTACGTTTCTCTCTAGCGTTCCCGACAATCTTATTCAATATTCTAAAAAGAAATATAAAAAACATTTTTTAAAAACCACGCTTATATTAACACATTACCGACCGGTGATTATTGCTTAATTTTGAAAAATCTATGGTTCATGGGTAAACACTTTTTAATGGAACCATCAATAGTAACAGCAATTTTCATTATGAACTAACAAGACACCCTCAATAACGTCATCTAATTAAAATTATTTTGTCCTGTTTAGTGCATTTTAACACTCTATCTGATCGGTAAGTGGTTTAAAATTCGATTACAAGATGTGACGCATACAACGACAACTGGGCAAGCTAATATAATCGTTCCGGAAGAAAATTAGGAAGTTCGATGATCGCATGTGCAGCGTTCATAAACGCACAAAAGCAATTTTATCTTAACCAGCAACACTTTGTTGTCATTGACAGAAAGACCCACTAAATCGTCGAGCACAAACAACAAGTACACGCAGAAGTTCGAGATTGGGGCGACTAAAAATTACCGCTAAACTGCTCGCCGAATTGCTACGGACGAACAAAACGCAGCACGCGGAACTGATAAGCATAATTTATAATATTCCGGTGGAATTATGCGAACTGGACGGCCATCTGATAGAAAAGTTACGCAGCATACTCGGGAATTTACGATCGGAACAAATGACCTCCAGGGAACGTACAATTTATACAAATTAAGGGCAACTTTATCGTAGAAATCACCGGGGAGTGGTGAGGGGAGGGAGAGGAGAAAGCATTACTCTTCGATTGCACCGAGAACCTTACTAAGTCCCGCAGTACCTCGACAATGAACAAATATCGATATATTGCCGGAGTTCGTTCCCTGATCCGTTTACAAAAATCGCGAACGCGATAGAAACAACGAACCCGGTTCTGCGAGAAAGTATTAAAAATGGACTGGCCAAGGTATTAAAACTTCCGAGTGGTTAGCGGACAGTAATTAAGCATTTAAACAGTGGGTCCTTCCAAGATAGCTACTTTGTTATTTCGTCGGACTGTCTGTCGGGCCATTCATTTTGCAACTGCATACAAAGAGCAAATTCCCTGAACGTCGCTAGTAAAATGCAATTTACGCGGCTGTGTATTAATCAATTAGTTGCGAGCTGGACTGCGATAGACGGTTCATTTGCTTTTGATGTGTAAACGAACCGGAGCACGTTATCGTGTTGTCATTTCTTACGTTCTTGATAAAAAAAAAAAACAGAAAAAAAGGAGAAAAGAAGAACAGGCCGACGGCAAACAAGCGTCAAAGCGGCGAAGCGATTTCAAGCGTTACGCGTACCGTTTTCCATTAAGGGGGGAGGAAGAGGGGAGAGAGAGAGAGAGAGAGAGTTTGTTAATTCTCAAAGATACGAGTTCAAACGCTTTTAAATAAATTGCAGCCGGTTTCGGAAAAAAGAAAAGATGTGGGGGTCGGGAAGGGTGTTGGCCATTATCAGTAACAGAGAGGAAGTTCCCGACGCCAGGGTATGGAAGAAGCCGGCTAGTCCACTCCCATTATTCTCTTATTAGTTTGCGTCCCGATTGTATCTCACCCTCTCCCGCAAACTCATCCCTTCATCAACGCGAGATCGCTCATCCACGTAAATACGGCGTGAGAAAATCGTTTAAGCCCCCGCGTACGGAAGATCCTTTGCGTTCTTGTTTAAGCCGAGATAAAAGAAAACACAGAAGACGACGCCGCTCGTAAATGCGCCTTTAATGGCGGTCGTGAAAGATTATCCGCCGACGGACCCGCGTGTTTCTTTATTTATCGTCAATTACGGATTGTCCAACTCGGACCGGAAGCCTTTTTTCATAAACCTCTCGCAATTCGCACATCGTGAAACTCACTCGGCCCCGTCGCGTCGAGTAATTAGAAACCGTCGCGTCGTCACCGTAGCCATTTTGATTTTTTTCGCGGGGACTCGAATACCGAATATCGTTTATCGTAACCACGGAATGCATGATTTGTCCGAGTCTGTAGGTGAACTAAAAATTAATGAAAATTGTTTTACGTTGGGGTTATTGTACTGTTCTCACAATTTTATTTCAGAATTTCTTTTGAAAACAGCGCTTTTAGGAACAAATAATTGGAAGCATTACATGGAACATTCATAGTTTGAAAGCACTCGACGTTGAAAGCGTCTGAATATTCACTCTAAGTAGAAACAGTCGGCAATGATCAGACACGCTAACCGAATCCTCGCTCCCAGCACGCGCTTTCCGAGGAGATTTGAATTTTTGCTTAAAAATAGCGTTGTACCTAGAACAGTTCTAATCAGAAAATTCTCCAACTCCTTTTTGTTCAGCTAACAATGTTCTGTACATATTTTTGTGAATGAAATAAAGTTAGTTCAAGGTATGTAAATTTACTATTCGACACCGTGGTAGTTAAAAAAGCGATGCTTTTCCTGCGAACGCAGGATGTAGTAATACTGGTATGAAATAGTAAGATATAGAAACGCAAGATATGGAAATACGCGAGAAAATACATGCGGGGATGACTCCGAGAGACGACGTCTCATGATGGAGTTCAAAATTGTCCGAAATGGAACTGAATGAACAGAACACCACAACCACACTGAGCTCCTTCGGTTCGAAGCGGGCCAGTGGAGTGGGGATGAGTCGGAATGGGAACGCGTAGTGGAGTAGGGAGCGCTGGCGCGCGGAGTGGGGATCGCTGAACGCGATGACGTACTACCCAGCGTTGCGCGGCGAGGTATGACGGTTAATATTAAAATTTTTCTCCTAGACGCACAGTTATTTTTTCAAAATTAGTTTTTTAAGATTGCATTGTCATCCAAGTCTGAGCTATGTTTAAAGCTGCAATTCTCTAGCTCATCGGGAAGTGGTTTAAAATTCGATTACAAGATTTGACGCATACAACAACGACACGGCAAGTTAATATAAGCGTGGTAATAAGAGGAATATTATTCAGGTAAGGGCAGAGATAAATTTTTCACCCGAGGGATTTTATAGAGGGTAGTGTACTCTAAGAGCGAGATGCGTGTCATTGTCACGAGTGGCTTACCTTGCACAAAAATAGGTGAAATTATAATCCTGTGAAGTAGCCGCAAAAAATCTGTACTAGCTGTCCTTTGTGTAAGCTTCTAAAAGTAGCACTTTTAAGCCCGGCGCACTTCTCTGCGTTTAATGTGTGGTTAAATGCATTTGTCTGACAAGCGGGATATAATTACAATGTACTTCTATAGATTCCTTCCCTGTTGTAGAACTACTGAAGTTTATAGTCGAACGGTCTCTATTTTTATCTGTAGTATTCATCGTAAAAAAAATGAATCTCTTCGTCTCTCTCTCTCTCTCTCTCTCAAAAATGAATTTTTTCTCAAACGAACAAACTAGGTTCATGTGGAAGAGTTTTTCACTATTTTTTACAGCCTTGGTATATTTGAACCACTTTGTCCTATCATTCTGCAATTTTCACAATTTTTAATCGTTTGTAACTCACAAACTAGTTGACCAATTTTTATGCAACTTTCAGCATGCATAACGTTTTTCAAATTTTTGTTACAAGCTTTGAAAAACAACTTCCGACTACACTCCGAGACGAAAAGATAGCACAATTTGAAAATAATGTAATTTCTGTTCATTAAACATTAGAAATTCATTTTTTTATACACATATTTTTAGTGTTTAGTTGTTCATTTATCATTTCAATATCCCGTTCACTATGCATTCGTCCTTTTATAAATTTGATTTCTGTTTTACCTCAATATCCAATATCGGCCCAAATTATCATACAACCGCCTCCCATTTGGCGACGGCTTAAAAACTGCTGTTCTTCATTCAAATTACGATAGTAATAGCCTACGTCGTCTGGACCATCTAAATTAAATCTGTTTTCCTCATATTTATATACTTTCCAGCAAATTGTAAGCGGAATGCTTTATGCTCCTTCTTTAACCAAGGTTTTTTCTACAATTCTCTTCGCGCTAAGTGTTTTCATTTTTCTAAAACATAACGTACATTTTTTCCGTTAGTGTTTACGCCAACACTTTCGGTGATTTGTCTCGCAGTCAGCCTCGAATTTGATGCTGTTCTCACTGTTGCACGTTTTTCACGGGCAGTTAAACTTTGTGGACTTCAGTTTAACGTACCAAATGAGGGAAATATGTGCTATCTTTTTGTCCCGGAGTGTAACCTGATTAAAAATGTGTTCCATGAATTATTCACAGCGTGTATCAATCCAGGAAGGCAGCTACAGCTAGCAAGAACGATGAAAAATTCTCGTCCGGTTCGGAGCGGGGAAGGTGAACGAAGAGTAGATCGGGCGATTAATAATTGGCCAGGTACCAGTGCTCGGTAGCAGACGCGTCGAATGATCGAACAACAAAGCGGAATCTGCTTCAGCTTTTATGGTAGCAACTGGCTGGTTTAAGGCGTCGGAGCCGTTAAACGCTCGGAACAAGGAAACAGGCTGACGATATAACCGGAAATAGGACGCGTCAGCGCATCCGTTCGTCGAGGTGCGAGGGGGTGTCTAAAAAGATTCGCGAGGTGATAGCGTAATCCTGAGGCGTCGGTTCTCATGGGACTGGTGGCACGATATAATTTTATAATCAGAAAACGAGCGAGCTAGAAACGGTTTCGCCGATCGCACATGAATACCCTACCAAGTGATGTTTGCGCTCAAGCATCACGTGTTAGAGGGATCTATATATGTGTACAGAACACTATATATATATATATTACGTGTATAGATAAATATATATATGAGAAAGCACGATAGAAAGAGGAAGATAGCGTCGAGAAACGCAGACGGGAGTGGAGGGACGCGGATGAAACGGTTTTCCCGGTAAAGGAAACCCGAGAACCCGCATCCGACGATATTGCAAAACAGGCAAAAGGAATTCACGAATCTGGCGTTACCCCTCAGGCTTGCATTATGACGCGATGCATAATGCAACGTGTGCATGCCGTCCGCGCATCATACATAGCAATGGGGAAAAGGATATGATTCCGAAAAGGATTTCCTCTGTGTCCGTCTTCCTGGACTATCTCTCCCGCCGCGCCGGTATATCTCGATTCTTGAATTACGATGGATACCTCAGCACGGCAAATAAGATAACAGGCGACCCCGATTTCTAGACTAGCTGCCAACAGGGACTTTATCCGAGCTACGGACGAACTGACCGAACTGAAACGTCCCGCCGCGCCGAACCGCGCCGCTTTGCTTTCTTCTCGGAGACCGCTTTCAGTTCATCGACGCTCCAACCCCCTCGATATCAAAACGATTCTTCGAACCTGCCAAATTTCCATCTTTTCATCGTGTGAACATAAGGAACTCGTTGTCTTTCGAAATTCAAATTAATGATAGGATTCATGATCCGGATCTTTATGCAAACCTGAATTTTTATGGACCATTTTATAAAATCATTGATGAAGAGCAAACTCAATTTTTTAATTTCATTTTCTGTACAGAACTGATCTTGAGAGCACATGAAATATAGGTACACTAGGGTGCACCTTATTTTTCGACCATAACATTTTGGGCACGACTCCTCCCAATATTATTCCATTTCATGAAAAAATGATATACCCAAAGTTTTAGATCAATTGGACGTGGGGAAGGTGTGCTGCATTAGGGTGTGTCTCAGCCAGAGTTGTGCTAGTTCAATTACATTGTAATTCAATTACGTAATTAACTTACATTGTATTTCAATTAATAGTAATACAATTACGTCGCAACTGAATTACTATATAATTGAAATACAATGTAATTCAATTACTAAGTATTTTAATCACAGGTGTAATTGAAATACAATATAATTGAAATACAATATAATTGAAATACAATATAATTGAAATACAATATAATTGAAATACAATATAATTTAAATAAAATATAATTTAAATAAAATATAATTGAAATACAATATTATTGAAATACAATGTATAATTGAAGTACAATATAGTTAAAATACAGCTTTCCAAATTATAGCCAAGAACTTTGAAGAAGTGCGATATATATTTTTATGTTTTTCTTTTATATACTTGTTTAGTGTTTGTGCGGCGTAGTTTCTATTCCTCGTCCTCGTTCATAATACGTAACGCTATTTTATCTAATTTAATTACGAAGTATTTTATTATAGTACTCCATTGCAATTACGAATTACATTGTAATTTAATTGAATGAAGATCTGAATTATAAATTACAATATAACTGAATTACAATGTAATTCAATTACTTTGTAATCATAATTCTGGAGTAATTCAATTGTAATTCTGCAGAACTCTGGCCTCAGCTATACCTGGTGAAATTTTTTTTGCAAGATATTTTTCACGTACCCCCCTCCCCTAGAATTGTGCCATTGGGTAAGAAAATAATTCCTGCAAAAGATAAACGATGAAACAAAAAGAACATTTAGTCATAATATCAAAAGTATTTCCCTCAAATATACCCATTCCTATAAAATTTCATGTTTTTCGCAACTCTAACGTCAATGTGGCACATCTTCCCCCTATCCGATCAAGTTTATCTTTTGCAGGAATTATTTTCTTACCCAATAACACAATTCTAAGGGGGGGGGGGGGGTGAAGCAAATTTCACAAAAAAATTTCACCAGGTATTGCTGAGGTGCACCCTAATGTGGCACACCTTTCCCTTATCCGATCAACTTCATATTTTGCAGGAATTATTTTCTTACTTAATTATTTACTTGCACTCGGACTTATTTTAACTAGAAAATTAAACATTTCTTTCGACCTAGAATAATTCCATTCTGTAGTAATTCTTTTCTTTTTATGAGTATAAAATTGATATAATACCTCGCGCAACGCTTAAATGTTTAGTAATTGAATAGACACTAACATATTTATTAATGTAAACAAAATTTTGAATAATGGTACAGCAATTTTTAGTGGCGCCTCCGAGTCGCCACTCGAGTGCTAAGGGTTAAGGAGAGTCGTGAAAAAATCTTGTGAAAAAAATGTCACCAGGTATAGCTAAGGTCCCCCTAATGTACACCATAACCTTCCGATTAGAAGGTCAGACTCTTGACAAGCAACGAGCTGGTCAACTGAGAAAATGTTTCCCCAGAAGGCAAGGCACTTCTCCAAAGAATATTTGTTCAAGGAAAATGTTCAGTTTTCACAAAGTTCGCGAAGTGTGTTCCGGCGTGTGCATACACTCGGAGGTCTCGAGCAGCACGAAACTGTCACATAAAACAGAGTCAAGGCTTGTGTCACGAGTGACCCAAGCAAGCGGTGGTTTAAATGTTAGGTATATGGCCCTTGCTGTATCCTCCACGGATGACCCTTTGTTGGAATAATTAACACTTTGTACAATGCTTTCGTTATAATTGCACGTGGTCTAAGTTCTCTGTTGGCAGAGGCCTAATCCTCTTAAAAGTTTGTGTCGCGTCGAGCAAAGAATATTGCAGAAGCGACACGAGGTACTAAAAAAATTTTGATGACGATGGTTAAGAAATCGATGAAATCCTTTTTCTATTGAAACGGTTACTGAATTTATAGCATCAGAATTTTTGTTATCGCAGTATGAACGTAATGCATGAGAGAGAGACTACCACTTTTCTCATAAATATAAGGAACGGCATTTTCGAAAGCAGCAAGGTAGGAATAAAACTGAAAATTAGGTTCAGCTCCACGGCGAGGAAAAAATACACGAGGACTGCGTATATCCTAACGGAGGAGATTACAAGGAAAATTAAAAAGCGGAAGAGGAGAAACCTAAGAGAAGAAGAAACGGGAGGCGATAAAATAGTGGAAGGAATGGTGCGCCCGACAGAAACACTGCTGAAGAAGAAAATTAAAGGATGTAGGGAAAACGAGTATACGGTCCCGAAAAGTAGATTCAGAAAATATTGGAACGAAGCGAAAAACCGCGAAATAAAGAAGGTAAACAATTGGAGTAGAGAACGGAATACGGACTGGATTATTCAATTTCGAAAATTTTAATATTTGAAATTTGTGGCGCTGGAAATTTAGAGATATCTTGTCCATAAAATCTAGAAATAATTATTACCTCTAGAATAATTATTAGTTCATCATGACGAAAGCAGATGAAAATTTTGATGACAACTTAATACGTTTCGCGAACATATTAAATTAGAGTTCTCCCCAACATAAGCTCTACAGCTTAGCGATCTTCCCTGACTCTATGAAGTATTTGAGTTTCCTTCCCGCAGTCTATCTCGGTTAGTTCTCGCACTCTATCTCCATAGATGTCACGGCACGCGTGTGCGTTCCGTGCAATACAATGAACCGTGCGAAGCGGGGCATAACCGTGCATTGTTTGATTGTTTCCAATGAACATAGCCATCGGGGCCTTGTCTCAGGGGACCCAGTTTTGCGCGAAAACCCGAAAATAAAAATTGTCTGATTTAGTAGCTATAAGTTCTATCTGCTTCGATACAATAGCCTAATATAAATATCCCCAGTCCCAACAGCGCAACGGCGCGGCGCAACAAAAACTATTCAAAACAACCAGAGCCCTAACAAATTGCATTGCGCCCTCCCAGTATTTCCTTCTTCGAACAAAACTGACTGAACGGGAAGTCCGTTCCGCTAGCGCAGTCAAATTAAACGACAACTAATCTCCGCAAGCTTTTTTACAGTCCACAATGGAATGCGGCGACACAACGGATCCGGGTCACAGCAATTAAAGCGAGATTAATTGCGACTGTTTACGCGACCGATCAAAGGAAAAAGGAAACGAACAATAGAAATTTTCCTTTCAACCTAATATTTCACACTTCGAGCACCTTTTCGCGTATACAATTAACCGGAGCGGCGGCATACAGTGCTGGCTGACGCACGTACTGTCCAGAGCACGAGAGAAAACTAGCGAGAGGGGAACGGGGCAAGAGGAACGCAAAGGCAATCTGAATGGTCAGACTTCTTTCCCCGTTTCCTTCCCTTCTCGTGCTCCGCACAGTACAAATATTTGTTGAACGGAGGGCAACGCTATAAGAGAGACAGGAGGATGGAAAAACCAACGAGCACAGTTTCGTTAGCGGGACTCAGGGGAGAAAATTATTTCGCCATACATAGCAGAGACGGGATTAAACAGTCGCAACACAAACACACACGCGCCAGGGTGGCAAAGTTCAATATGCCGGGCCCGGTAACTCAATACTTATTGACACTCTCGAGCGTGTGACCTCGAGACGAACGCCTAAACGCAGTTTCCGCGGCGCGCGTCGCGTCGCGTCGGTTCCCGGTGTACATGTATAGGGGACTAGAAACACAGGAAAAAGGGTAAAGAGTCGGGACAGGATTGACGGAGGAGAGAAAGAAAGGAGGAGAGAAAGGGAGAAAGTCAGAGAGCGCACACAGAAGTGCGCGTGTAACGCTGCCTCACTGTTTACACGCATTCCGTTCACCATTGATCCTCTTTGGGCTAGGCCGGGGGTAGTTCGGTCCCCGTTCCCATCGCTCTTGGGATTGTTTATAAGACTTCCGGTAGCTGCCGCGCTTTTCAAAGCTCACCCCACCGTGTTCGGTTCTTTCTCTCTCTCTCTTCTCGTTCTCGGTTTCGTTCTCTTTCCTTCGTTGAGCGGTTTCTCTCTCGCTTGTTCGGCCGTTTGGCACCGACCGGAGCCGCCTCTGTCTCTCTCGCCGCAGCGAGACTCGATGCCAGACAACAAGGGAGATTGTATGTATTACCTCGGCTGTCTGCTGCACGCTTGCCCCGGCTCTTCCCAATCTACTTTCGAATCTCGCCACGACCGATACAAGGCACCCGACGCTGGCGAGGGCGTGGGCGAGGGTGAGGGTGCGCGCGGGTACGCTCGCAATGCAATGCGATCAAATCGAACTCTCTCCTCTATCCTCTCTCTCTCTCTCTCTCTTCCTCTCTGTCTGTGTGACAGCGTGTTCTGTCACGGGCTTGAAATCCGCAGCTACATACGCTACCAGAACCAACATACATAGAACGCACGGGGTACGTGCGGTATGTGCACGTGTGCCGGCACACGGCCGCGGAGATTCCCGTTACCCTAACCCAATCTCTACCTTTCGCCGCGCTTACGTTAGTCGTTTAGTCGCGAAACCTGGATGAACCACCTGGAAAATTTGGTGGAACGCCGACAACGACTGCGATCCGTCATGTTTTACGACCAAAATGCACCACCGACTCACCAATAGAAATCACTTTGTCATCCCCATCTATTTTAACACAACCAATAAGGAAAGATTCCGAGCCGACCTTATACACGACGCGACACCGAAAATGAGATCACGAAAATCGCTCGAATCAAAAACAACTTCACTTTACCTCGAACCTCATCGTTTTATTGTATATTGTTAAGTTTTTAAAATATATAAAGGTGTGTTAACTTCCATGAGTCAACTTATTTCAGTAACAACTTATCCTTATAACACCGTCAAAGCCCCGAGTACTGTCGCGAGCAAGCGGAACGGGATTACGAACCCGCGAAGTTCGGCATACGGACTTGCGGTTTTTCGGACGCTTCACTCTGTAACTGTCGTATGTTCTTTGTAGGGAGCCCATTGTAGAGAAAGAGGTACTGAGGTTCGGGCGTTTCAAGTTCAAAAATCCAAATCTTCGGTTCTTCATCGATGAAACTAGAAGTTGCAATAGTTTACTTTCTAATCTGTGCAACGATCAATCGAGAAAACATCCCCAATCGAGACTCGATCATACAGTATCTGAAGATTAGACGATTCGCGGATGGAACGTGAGGCGGTCGTTTCCGCGGGCGATCGAGCAGATAGTTTCGCTGGAAGAAGCGAAGCTCGCGAACGCGTTCGAGAACTCGAGGAGAGGGGAGGTTGTGTTGGCTGGAGGGAGCCGGTGGCCTAACGAACGTATACTTTCCGCCCGGCTACTTTGTTAGCCTCGTTTCTCCCTTTCTTCCGGTGCTGGCAGAGAGAAAGCAATGCGCGGTACTGACCCCTCGGAGCCGAAACTCAATTCAGTTCTGGACCGCAGTTATCCGATTATCACTATATACTTAACCCGCTAGAAGCGGGGGAGGGGAGGAGTCTTCTTGGTGTGTGGTTGCGGTGAATGGTGGTGGTGGTGGTGGTGGCTCTATGATAGGGGCTGCTGGGGGTGTTGGTATTCCAGTGCTTCAAGCCGAGGGATACCAATATCCCGCGAAAGGAAGCGAGCGATTAATCACGTTTTACTAGACTTCGAGCCGAGCCAACCAATTTGGCCGGAAAGGTCGTTGTTTTCAGATAAGAAAGCCGGAGAAAGATGGAGCACGAGAAGGAGCCACCACGGAGCAGCGGAACAATCGACGAGTCCGACGGGTGATCCGGAGTATGGACAAACAATCTTATCTGCCGGCCAAGAGATAGGACTCTCAATTTCTACTCTCTCTCTCTTTCTCTCTCTCTCCTTTTCTTTCGTTCACTTACCAACGCAACGTTCCTTTTCCTTCGTCAGCTCCCCTGCTCGTCGCCTATTCCCTTTCTATTCCCGATACAGCTGAGACTCAAATCTCTACTCGACCCCCAACGGATCTTGTTGCCTCCGATGTCCACGCGAGAGATACATCCATTTTGCCGCGCGAGTACGCTTTATCGGTCGTGGGTGACGATACCCGATAAATATTAGCTCGCCGCGAAAGTGTCCGGTCGATCTTACACAGAGAAAGAATATACGTGACTGGTTTTCAAGAGAGCATCCTCGATCATGCGAGCTTGTCCGACCACTATTTTTGTGATCTGCTTGGTGGCTCGGCTAATTAAACTTAGCTTGCCGATCTCTCGGACCATTTCAGGCGACAGTTTCATTTGTAATTGTGCCTCTGGGATCCGGTGTTGCTTTTAGTCATTCTTTAAGTTTCATCTCCACATTTTTACCATAAATGCATAAAACTCTGTCGTTAATTGTTGTTGGCCCGCGTTCTATTTTCGTAGGATCATAGACATTTAAGTAGGGGCTGCACTGTAACAGCGCGTGACACCACTCTCCTCCATAGCGTCTCTCTTTGCCGAATTCGTTGAATAGCTCCACTGGAACCTGTTACCACGTAAATACCCTTGTGTCTGTTTACAGACGAACATTGCGTTTAGTCCAAGTACTTGCACACTAGTAATTTGTGGATTTAGTCGACCATAAATTCAACAGTCCTAACACTGATTGCAATATGATGTTTACGTAAGATGCTCGATATTAGATATTCCATGTATACATGTATGGCAGAATTTTGAACTAATCTGTAGCCAGTCCTCATGTTTGAGGACGCATTCATGAAGCATAAGACGAGCATCTCGGGGCTAATTGTAATTTTGGTAGTATCTGCTGGTCAAAGTTTATTAGCCTGAACGCGAGAGATCATACGCGGTAAAATAATACGTCTGAAGCGTTACTTCGGTAGAGACTGGTACTAAACGTCGAATATTATACTGAATATTCGCCACGCTCTGATCCCCATGAAAACTTCCGTATCTCAGCGTATACCCACAACACACTTTGCCATAAAACGTTCTCGACACGCGTTGTAACTAAATCCGCCGTAACTCTATTCGAGAACGGGTCTGGCCGTGAGCCAATGAGCCGGTAGCTGGTGACAAAACTTATTCAATTATTTTTCTATCAACCAGCCCCTCTATCGTCGTGATGCGAACAGGTGACGGGTAGTTAACACAAACTTGTACAATTATTCACAATTAGAATACGTGTCAACATATATGGAAATATTCTGAAATGATTATAAAGGTCGTCGCTCACTAGAACGCACCGCCACCTAACCTGTACCGCACCACCGATGCCGTTTTGGGTTTCTTCTATGAATTTCAAGTTTAGTTTAAGCATGTTTAAACAATCATAATTTATTAATATTGGATATCACTGTATTCGGGAAAATCTACAGAATCTTTTTCTGTAAAGAACAATTCAGTAGCTTTTATAATAACATTACAATATTTGTTCAAAGTTGGAAAAATATGTCTTTTTTTAAACTCAATTTTCTCGTCTAGGAGAAAAATTATGGACAGATTTCGAATCAGCTCGAAAAACTCTATAAGAATCTTACAGTGGCAATCGAAATACTTTTTGGCTGTTGGACAGTGTAATCGTCGTTTGCAGCGTTTAATAATGTAAACTGTAGTAGCTGGTCGTCCGCATGAAGGTGGCAGGGAATAAGGGTATTTACCTAGCAGTGAGCTACGGAGAGCGCAAAGCGTTGATACGATGATTCCAAAACTAAATAACTAACGGTAGTCAAGGGGGGAGAGAGAGAGAGAGAGAGAGAGAGGAGAGGGGTAGTAAGAGAGCACTCGATTCGAGTTCCACGCGATCCACTCGGATCCGCAGCGAAATTCCCGTGGAAAGAGGACCCGAAGGACACGGCCGCGAGATTCCCAGCAGATCCTCTACGTCTCCGTGAAGAGACGAAGGTTCGAGTCCCCGGAAACGGTAAATTAATTCGCGAACGACAACTCCAGTCGCCGAGCTTCTACTCGCTTTCACCGTATAAACATCAGGGCCAGAAGTTGACCGGAGCAGAGCAGAGCAGATCGGAGCGGAGCAAAGCGGAGCAAAGCGAGAAGCTGAAGCGAGAAGCTGAAGCGTATCTGGCCGGCATGGCACCCGCCATATCCGGCGTATCCACCCCTGAAACACGTATTTGGCACCGTTTCTCCGTTGCCGCATCTGCATCGGACGTCTACGTACAACGGATCTTCCTATAGCAAACTGTGTCGATCGCAATCCGCGAACTGCGATGCGAACTGATATCCAATTCCCCCGTGCCGGGCCGGGTCATGGCCGGGGCCCCGGCGATCTGCGAAATTAGGGAAACTAACTGCTTTCGCGGGAGGAATCATACGTCGATTGCTTTCCAATTTCGAACAAGCCGGCAAGCCGGCCCCGTTTCGTCTACATATTTCAAACGATCGGCCCGATTTTATGGGCAAAGGCGCAATCATTCCGATGGGGACCTGGTGTATGCATGTCCTGCTTTTCTGCCGTGCACCGTCACTTTATTCCGTTTGGAATTTTTAGCGATGTATCCTCTATAGTCCAAGAAATATTTTAAACGATCGTTTCAATTTTATGAATAATTTTTGTAATTATTACGACAGGAAGACCTGCCATTAACCTGATTCTGTTAGCTCGTGCGTTCGAAAAGAATTGTTGATCTCTAGGTACTTCCAAGTCTACATTAATTATTTCAGTCCCTTAATGGCATCTCAGCTTAAATTAGATTAATTATATCGGTACTTCCTGAGTGATCCAAATGACCCATTTCCGATTTCTAATTTTAAATGTAATAGTATTACTAAGGACACGAAAATGCTTCTATGGGCATTTATTGAATAGAAGGTTATTTTATATACAGGGTGTTCATTTGAAAACTTCCCAGCCGAATATCTCGAAAAGTATGAAAGATATTAAGAAAGTGAAAAGATATTAAGAAAATATCTCCGAAACTAGTGCGCGGATAAAAAAAGTATCCTACGAAAATTACTGGTCTTTCTACGTACATTAAGATCCCACAATAAATAATATAGGTTTCCAACTGAAAAAACAAAGTTGACCTTAGAATGACCTTGAAAACGCCACCCAAATAAAAAACTGATACTGCGCCTCTCCTTTCCCCTCGAAATCCTTGGACACGTGTTTTACACTTTTTGAATATCTTTCATACTTTTCGAGATATTCGGCTGGAAAGTTTTCAAATGAACACCCCGTATACATATACTATATTAAAAGTCTCACTTGAAACGTCAGCAATTCCATTCTGGCAATTTGCATAATTGAATCGAATGCAGTTGCTTCAATCGCTTGGTACTTTTAATATTAATTATTTGATCACATTCTTACTAATTGTAAGATAAATTGTATAATCTGACCGAGAGTTATTTTTACGAAGCACAATTAAATCCTATTACAAATTGTGAAGATCGGAATCAAAATTTGCTTTATACTTTTAAAGTAAAAAAAATCCAGCTTGTTGAAATGGTTAAAATTTCAGAGGAAATCAGAAAATTTTTACTTTTTGTTATGTAATCCTGTAGATTTCGCAAACTGGCAAAAAACCAGGTTTTAATGTTAGAAATGCAACTACAAATTCTCCGCGAAGAATTTACTTTGGGGAACCAATCGAAACGAAACATCTCATAAAAGATCTCCGGGAATAGCGCGGTACTATTTCGCCAACACAAAGCTTAAAAGCTTAAAATCACGGATATCGATTCCGATGAAAAGGCACTCATACGCGCGCACGAATGCCTGGACAATTTTACTAATCTGTATGGACAAAAGACCTTTGTCTTTTACCGGGCAGACTGCATAATTCCTGCAGGTTGTTGACGGAACGTAAATATGGATGAATATTACAATTCCGAAGTGAATAAAACTACAGAATTACAATTACTTGGATTGTTTGTACTCGATGACGTTCTCCATTGTACTGTCTACAAAGAGAGTAATTGTTTCTGTCAATCCTCTCTGTATTTTTCTAAATTGAAAACGGAACTACTTTCACTCAAAATACCGATAAAAGGTCTGACGTTTTAGACTTCGCTTGCGTTCAATTCCCTTTGGTAAATTAAATTTTGTTCGTATCGTTTCGTTTCGACTATTTTTTTAAATATCATCTGTTGTTCTTGAAATATTTCATGAAAAGGAAATATTTAAATTTTTTCCAGGGCTGATTTCACCCCTTTAATGCTACAAATTAGGTACACGTTACTCTACCTGTGTGCGAAGTTTCATAATTTTTTGAATTTACGATAGGGGAATGTCTGAAGCTTGGGAACACGGAAATATTGTTCGATTTGGTTTTACTCACCAATTGGCACGTTGACAGCAAAGAGAAAGAGAAGGGCGCGATGGCAGAGCATTGTGCACTGCATGGGAAACGCGATGAATCGTCCGTCGATGGAGCCAGCTATTCCTTTTATCTACTTAACCCTGTCATCTTCCGCGGGAACGTCGGTTTCCGGTCTCCTGACGCATAGCATGCCTGAAACACCATTAAAAAAAGGCAATAACCGGTTAATCATCGTTCACGGTTTTCGCCGTCGTCGTTGAGACGGGTAGGGTGGGGAGAGAGACGCTATGAACGATTCATCGTCGTTCTGGAGTAGGGGCTTCCCCGGCTAGGTTGTTTGCAACGAAAGGACAGAAGGATACCACTTCTCTTGTCACCGAGTCCGGTTTATCGGCTGTTTCCACCGAGCGAACTTTCGACTCGCGCGCCTCTGCATCGCAAAACTGACTACCCTACCACTTCTGCTATCGTTATCTGGGACGAGGCTGACGTTCCTCCTCGTTGACGTTCGACCGTGTTCTCCAGAACTTGCCTAATAGGCCGGTCAAAGGCGAACTACGGATGCCACGTACCCAGGGAAGGGGACAGATGTACCCGTGCGGGTCCCTCTCTGCATTTACATTCTGTTAACCGGCTGTTTTAAACACTGTCCAATCTCGCTTCCGAGCTGCTCCTTTTTCCTCTCTCTCCGAGAGGGATTAACACTAGAAACGATCCTGCAACGTGCTCTCGCAAAGTTCGAGCAATTCTGTCATTTTGCCGTCCATTCGAATCCCCTTAACGCCACAAATCTTTCCGACAGATTTGAAATTTTTACATTAGTTGGAATTGTACATAGATACATTTATAGTTAACTTATTTCTTTCATTCATTCATTTCTTTGAATGTACCCTAACAGAGAATACCACATTTTTTAATGAAACATGTAATTTTAAATGATTTGCGAACAGCTTTAGAGAACTAATGCGTATCCAATGATTCAAGGGTCTTTCCGCTTCGTTGGGAGACTGAGAACGTTCTTTTATCCCTTCGAATAGTTGAGAGCTAGGCGCTAAATCAGGCGAACCGGAGCATGTGCTAGTAATTCTCATACCAATATTTTAACTTAACACGCCGTGCCGCATAGCGACCAATATCAACCACAATTAAGTCAATTTTTGAGAGTTACCATTTTCTTTTTCAAATGCTACTGTTCCTTTAAGCACCGTTAATTCGCGTCAGCTTACATGCATGCATCGAGTTGGCTGCAAAGTTCGTTTCGTTGTTTCATGTCACGAAATAATGCTGCCACTTTGAAACAATTGTATTTAACCCACTTTTATTAAAGTATCTTTCGATGGCTTATTCCGCTGTAGATTGCAGAGAAAATCCATTTACGTTCTTTCCTATCTTCTATCGATTTCAAACTTTTATTCAAACGGAACGAGCTTTCCGATGTATTTGTTTAAAAATCGTTTTTTTAGTTTCCATGGTAAATAAACGAGTCGATCAAAGGCTTTGTCGACGGAGCGCCGAACCAGAAGCGAAATACACGGGTGTCTAAAAATTATTTAAATAATAATAAACTTTTAAAAAATACCACGTTTTTGAGACGGACTAAGAAGTATAAAATAATTTTTCCTTACTCATGCATCAATTATCTATTGCATGCGTCCCACGTTTTTCGTTTTAAATCTTACAAGTATTTCAATCACAAATTTTCAGGACTATCTGTACGGGGTTAGGAATCTGCATGGGGCCAGAAAAAATTATTTTATACGTTTTAGTCCATTTTAAAAACGTGGTATTTTTAAAAAATTTCTTTTTATTTAAATAATTATTTTCTACGTTTTAGTCCTGTGTTAGTAAATTTTGCTAGTAAATTTCAGACGGTATTGCGAGGCGTCATATAGAAAACAAACGCCGTGGTAAAATGTCAAAGATAAAAGTTCGACGGGGGATCTCGGTGTAACTGTTCTTTCGCTTGGTAAACAAACATTATAGTATAATAATACGTAGTAACCTTCTGAACACCGCACGGAGCTCGAACGCACACTGAGCTCATGAGAATCGGAAAACAAAATTTTGACCAACACTGAGTGGAGTGGGGATAAGTGGAGTAGGGAGCGCTGTCGCGCGGAGTGGGAATCGCTGAACACGATCACGTACTACCGAGCGTCGCGCGGGGAGGTGTAACGGTTAAGTTTAATAATTTATGTCTCCTAAACGTATAGGCTTTTTCATAAATTTTTTTAATCCTTAACACTCGAGTGGCGACTCTGAGGCGCCACTAAAAATTGCTGTATCATTATTAAAAACATTGCTTACATTACTAAATATGTTAGTATCTAATCAATTACTAAACACTTAAGTACTGTGTGAGGTATTATATCAATTTCATGTTCATACAAAGAAAAGAATTAATACATTATTCTATTCTAGGTCAAAAGAAATGTTCAATTTTCCAGTTAAAATAGGTCTGAGTTCAAAGGGTTAATATTGCATTGTCAATCAGTTCTCAGCTATGTTTAGAATTTCAAGTCCTTAGCTCATCGGGAAGTTAGTATAAAATCAATTGAAAAATTCGTACCGAACAGACAGACAAACAGACAAACAAACAGGCAGACAAGAAAGCGAGCTAATAAAAACCTGGTAAAATGGTTTGAAACATCAAGCAGAACATTTTCATAGTGTGAACACGGAAGTGTTGAATGGAATAAGACTGAAGTGTTAAATGTTCACCGTCAGAATTACCTACAGATCATGTTAAACGTCTGACCTCATACTGTCGACGACTACTTAAAACAAAGTGATAGAAACGACCATAAATACGACAACCAGGCCGTGCGCTTCTTTCGAAGAAAGTGCAACAAAAGCGTGCGTACCAGGCAGCGACGACGGTCGAAATTAAAAATAACGGTGCCAGGCTAGAAGGGGCGGGCTTTATTAGAGATATAAACGTCAGATAAACACCGGTTTATCGTTTCGGGCGATAATTTTGAGCGCAAATGGCGGATACGGCGTCGGACGCGACGTATCGCGCTTGATGAAACGAAAGGCTGTAATGCTGCGAGTATTATTGAAATGATTATGCAGTAAACGGCGGGTATACCGTATGCGCCCATCCCCTCGGTTAGGTTGTCGCGGAACGTTCCGACCGTCGTATTACAAAATTGTTAATTTTCCGTGTATGCTCGCGTGTCGCGCATTCCACGTGGTGCGCACCATTGATCAGATATTCGGCCCTTTCCTGTCCGGTGCGGCGCGGCGCGGCGCGGCGTGGCGTGGCGGGACGGTTCAATCGGCGATAAAGTATTTGCAATGATAATCCATCGGGCGCAGCACGCCTAAACATCGGGCGCGTCGTTAAATCTCGATTCTGTTGATCGATACCGTTGACGGACGTGACGGTAAATTATTAATCGCCGCCGCGGCGATCGCTTTTAAATGGGTTTCGACGTAGACGGCACAATGGCCCCAGCCGACCAAGCTTTTACCGACAGGGACACGTCGTCGAGAGGGCCGAAGAAACGAAAAGCATTGTTTGTTATCGGACAATTCGATATAGAAAACTGAAACGAACATTTTTCTGCAGCTTGACTCTCGCGTTCCTTTTTCCATCCTTGTTCCGTCGCTATTTTAACAGAAGGAAATGGAATTGCGTGTTTGTGCGTCGTTCTGAAAATGTAAACTGGAAATTTTCTATTTTTCTTTGTGCTCGTTAGACAGGGTTTTACGCCGCCTCGACATCGAACGTCATTAGGCAGCGGATTTTCTGCATTTATAAGAAAAACGGTTGCATGGAAGTTTTCAATCATCAATAAAGGAAGAAACATGTTTATTCTATTTATCATTCTCGCATAATCATTTGATTCTGTTGCGATACCTTTAACCGCGGGGTTTTTCTAAAAGTGTAAATTAGCTCGTCGACTTTTCGGACACTTGATGCGATTTATGGAAACAAATTCGTAAGCCGGTCTCGGGATAAAAATTACAACTTGTACACACACTATACGTAAGTCGCCTGAAACAAGTTTCTCGCGCGGGATTGACGGTAGATTACGCGATTCATAAAACGGGCACGAAAGGAAAAATGTAGTTAAATATAAAACGCAAAGCGCGACACGCGTGTTGTACATAACCGGTGGCTGTTGTTCGTTGCGCCCGGCGAAATTATTTAAATTGTAGCGTGCGCTCTAACTACAAATAAATTACGCGGTGAAATGTGTCGTGTGTCGACAAATATAATACATCGCGAAACGCGCTAACTTTCCGCGCATCGGATATTTTCTAGTACACCATGAAAAAGTGTCGTGTCTAGGAGCTAGCGTCGTTCATTTGTTTGGCTATGTTCAGTCACGAGTGTGCCACGAGATGTTAGATATTACCACGATGCTATTCATTTTCGGTAGACATTGAGTCAGAAACATGCACTACATAAACAGAGCTTTTCTCGATTCGAAGCTTGTATTTTAAATTGATATACACCGCCCGAAATTACTATAAAGCCACCTGATTTTTACTTTCTTTTCTTAAAACGTGCCAGTAGTATTTGTAACCATCTGGCCCATCCAAGTTGAACTTTTTCTCATCGGAGAAACTGATATTTTCCCATTCTTGTGTCCGGGACATATGTCTTTGTGCAAATTCGAGACGAGCTTGTTTGTGACGTTCTTTGAGTGCTGGTTTCTGCAGCATTCCTGTTCATTTAAATCGCTCTGAACTTTTTAAAATTTGCTGTATACGCCTTGTTGTTGGAGATGGTCTGTCTTAATACCATTTACAGAAGAAATTCAGACTGAAAATGTCATTTCTCAGCATGATAACGCCTCAATACATGCATCAAGACAAACAAAGGAATGGTTACTGTGGTTGGACAACAAAAACATGAGGATTTTGAAATGGCCAGCTTGTTCGCCAGATTTAAACCCAATTGTGAATCTTTGGGGAATACTTACAATACAAGTATATGGCAATTGTAAACAGTACAACTCTGTTTGTGAGTTATGGATTGCGGTGAACGAAGCGTGGATATCCATCGAAGCAGAAACTCTGCCCAATCGAATTCTCGACGTTATTCGAAGAAATGGCAATTATACTAATTGTAAGTATTTTGTAAATATAGAAGAAAGTTCCAAATATCTTGATGCTATCTAGTTAAAAAACGTATGGTTTTATGGAAACGCAATTCGTTTTTTCTTAAACTATATAACTCTATAACTGTTTCCTTTATCTCGATCGACAATTAGTTAATAAAGTATATTCATGTTTTCAGTGCACTGGTTCGATCTGATGTTACTAACTAAGCAATTTTGCAAATTACCACAAAATTTTCAACGTTTCGGTCAATTTTTAGACCATTTTCAAGAAAAATTTTTATATAATTGCGTCTGTAAAAATTATTAAATCAATGTATAATATGTAATTTATGTTGCATTCCGCACAAAAAACCAAATGTTCTAAGAAACAAACCAACTTGCTAAGTGAACAAATTATTTTAAATTCTTTACACCTTTATAACCACGTGTTGGTTCCATGCTTGTCATATACGAACTGAGGTAAACGTTGGATAACAATTTTTTACAGTCGCAATTATATAAAAATTTCTTGAAAATAGTCTAAAAATTGACCGAAACGTTGAAAATTTTGTGGTAATTTGCAAAATTGCTTACTTAGTGCGCTGAAAACATCAATATACTTTATATAACTTTACATTTTTCTGTAAATAAATAATGTAACAATGAATGTAATCATGTAAATGGTTTCTTTTATTGATCCTAAAATGCTATCGTGCATCAGCTTTTCATTACTATGACATAATTATAAGATTTCACCAAAACATCAGGTGGCTTTATGGTAATTTCGGGCAGTCTAGTCGTTGATTCGTGCCCGATTGCAATCACAATTCTTAATCACTAAATTATAAGGTATTTCGAAGCGATTGGTAACCCAACAAGCTTACGCCTTCGATCTAGATACCAGATTTTGTCGCGAGTCAAGTGCCGGTGTTGGTTAACAGAAGAAAATTTGAATGTTTCGGGTTACAAAGCGAAAGTCTGATCGTTTGATCTATTATCTTCGATGGAAATTGAGAGGCACTAGGCGCTGTAAGGATCGAGTCACCCTGTGATTCCCGGGAGATCAAGGCAGCTACGCGAAATACCATTTTGCAAAAAGTACCTTTACGTTCGGCGTGTCCACCCTGTTAAGGTCTACGTAAATCACTCTGCAAATATGAATTTAATCGAATTCGTTAATTGCATTAGGTTGCAATTTTCGAAATTTACGTCATCTCGTTAATCATCGCAGAATTTTTGGTGGGAAGAGTTCCGAAAATATGATTTAATAACAAGTGTAATCTGAATAGTTGAGTCCTGAAACGGAGAGATTAGTAATGGTCGGTTAAAAATTTCGAACGCGCAATTTCGAGATTGTCAACTCGTAATCGTGTCCTGTGTGCAGGGAACTCCGCGTAAAATACGAGACACGGAACGGAACACGAAATGCTGCAGTTCGTTACCGACAAGGTAAAGCCGATCTATACCACAAACAGCAGAAGTAGCAGCGGAAGCAGCGACCGGGCGCGGGCGGCTGCTGCGGCAACGAATTGGCTCTTTCACGCAGACAGCCGAACAAAAAGAGTCGGACGGGGTTAACTCTAATTTACATTCGCGCGCACCTATGTACTCTGCATATTTACAATGCACGTACGCGCGTATACGGTACGTGCCGGAAGGTGTGCCCCGAGCGAATGAGAAAGTCTTGAGTTAACAGTCCGGACGATTTTCAAAGACAACTTTACCGCCGCGCCGCGCCGCCAGCCACGTTTTTCGTGAATACACCAATTCGGAAACTACCACGTGCTCCCGTATTTTCACCTGTTAACCGGATGATCTTTCAATCCGAAACAGTTGCAAAAATGAAATTGCCGCAGCAATTCAACAACGCTGCAGATAATATTGCGATAAAATGAAAAATAATCTAAAGTCACTAAGGCTTTGAATGCGTCAAGCAGAATTACAATGAAAGTATCGCAAGAATGCAAAAAATATCGACTGGAACCTGCTTGAAATATCAGGTAGAATTCACAGAATATTTGAAAGCGGAGGAAACCACGGTAGTTCGAGAATTTATAATTTGCACGAATGCACACTATGTTGGACCTTAATTTTTGACCAACGATACAATGCACTCCACTATGCAGTACTATTCCTCTACGTGAGAAAGAAATTTGTGCATAGTTTGAGAACGATCGGATAAAAGGATCACGTGGCGTACTTAAATTGAATATTTTGTGTGAAATTCACTTTAACTATGGAACTTGGCATATCGTTGAATTTGTCTTTTTTTCTTAATAGGAATATTTAAATAAAAAAAATAACGATGTCCTTGAAATTTCGAAAATATGATTTCCAAAGAATCTTTTTATTTTGCCATTATATTTACCTTATTGAACAGTGCAATTTTCTCCTGTGACATTTTTACGTATGATCACAAATAACAGTGATATTTAAATACCTACATTAAAATGTAGCGTATTTTTTGACTGATATAGGACATATGTATGTATTATCTTGTATGAGTAAAATAACATATTAATAGTTGTAAATGAATATATATTCTACAGGATAGTAATAAGGAACTATGTCTTATATTCTAAAGAAGTTATATAATGTATACCCGTTTTTCGCTAAAGTAGCTTTCTTTACGTGAGGATATTGCTGGCGGTAATCTTTTACAATTTGTAGGATCATCTGCTTTTCTTCCTCATTACGCGCTAAAATTTGATTAAAATCCTGCATTAACTTAACAGCTCTTTCTGCCGAATCGTTAACCCCCCACCGGTAAAGCTTTAATTATATCTGAACCTACTTTATAAGATCTTGGCAAACTATAGAATCTACTAAAAAAACTTCCGACTTTCGTCTGATATAAAATCTGAAATATCCATATGGTCGGCTCCATTACTTGGTAGGAGGACAAACTTCTAATAATAATCACCGCAACTATTAGCTTTGTAATGCAAAGTACAAGTTGATTTTGTTTATTGTTTTATGCTAATGGCTAAATTGCCAGTTTAGGCTTCTTAAAGTCTTGTGTGTGTGTGTGTTTCAGGACAGGTATAAATAAAATATAATACCTGGAAATGTTTAAATATCTCTGTTATTTGTGATTATACGAAAAAATGTCGGCGGAGAAATTTGCACTGTTCAATAAAGTAAATATAATGGCAAATTAAAAAAAGTTTTTGGAAATCATATTTTCAAAATTTCAAGGTCATCGTTATTTTTATTTAAAGGAGATTTCTCCATATTCCTATTAAGAAAAAAAGACAAATCCAACGATATGCCATGTTCCATAGTTAAGGTGAATTTCATAAAATTTTTAATTTAAGTGCGCCACGTGATCCTTTTATCCGATCGATCTCAAACTATGCACAAATTTTTTTCTCACCTAGAAGAACAATACTGGATGGTAGCGCGCAGTGTATCTCGATAAAAATTTTTCTTCAAGTATAGCTTAGATTCACCCTAACACACATATTAACTGACATCAATAATCCAATGTGCAGGAATAAATAAAGAATAACTCGGAAATAAAAATGTGGTAGTATTGAAAAAAGAATATCTCGGTATTTGAGAAATATTGGATATTGGAAACGTCAAGTTAATTTTATTTCAGATGAAGCATCTACCGAATAATGCGGATTAACCATACAGTGTGTTTCGTGTTTATTTAAACGAAATAGCTGTGACACATTGATATTTATCAACACCTTAAATCACTATTGGGGATTATACGATCACGACGAGATTACAAATTTAATTATTCGAACAGCATACTAAAAAGGAATGGTGTAAACAGGTTCGATAGTTCCCCTAAAGCAACACAGGCTGGAGAACTTATTAATTCGAAATTATCTTTCTTCCGGCGCGAAGGAGTTTCATTTTTTTCATTATGTTTCCTCCGGCTCGGAGCAGTCCACAGGAGCGTGCCGCATTTACATAAATGTTATCTTTCAGACTTCAGTCTCCGGCGGAATGGTTTTACCCTGTTACCCGCGAAGAAGCGAGAATTGCATCGTTTACGAACCGAGAAATAGATAATAGTACGTCAACGAGACCGTAAATCGTTGCCAGACAGATGCGCAGAAACATTTCTTCCACTTTTTCATCTTTCCAGACATTTCGTGGCAAATGGTTACAATCATATATTGTATTTATACGATGGTGCATTCGAGTGTATTAAGAATTGTCCAAATTTTATTGAACGAAATTTCATAACATTTGAAAAGGAATTTTTACACTTCAAAAAGAATAATGAAAAATGAAAAGAATCTTTGATAATTTTTTTAGATGTTTAGATATGTCCGAGAAAAGTTATATTTCCTTGAAAACGCTGATTCCTGAGGACATTTGAAGTAACTTTCTGGATTGTCTCGAAGAGTATCGATGCACGCGCGGTTCTAAAATCGCAGAGCATGCAATTGCCGTCTATTATCGGTCTAATGAGAGGTCTGCGAGTTGTCACGGATCTGGTATCAGGTTTTCTATCATTGTTGCTGGCGTTGCAGACGGTAAAAGAACGCGGAGGTCCCGTGGAAGAAGCATCACGACGATCCTTGCTGCTGGCGTGTTGCATGTGTAATGAGAGCTTACGTGCTTAGATTAAACGCAGATTAAAGCGGAACTCGGATGGGCTTAGCGTGAGAGATCATTTGTCCGAGATAATTATTTTTCAGGTACTGGTGCTTACTTGCGAAGCACGTGGCTACCTCCCGGCACGACGATTAATCAACCAACAGAAAACTGTCGAACAAGTGTAAGAAAATTACACGGCCTACAATTACTTCCGGCCTCGACGCACGACGGTACGAAGACCGATACCCAGATTAAAACTGTACGATCCCCGGCTACTTGCAATTTACATTTCACTTCATCGATCAACGTATCACTCCTGGTGCCCAAGGTGGTTCGGACCCCACCTTACAAAAACTATAGGTCCCGTCGCGAAATAACCACAGCAGTTAAAAAAGCGACGTAAAATAAATAAATAAACAAAAAACTTATCTCTCCTACACCTATTCATTTACTGTTTCTTTTATCTCGATCGACAATTTGTTAACAAAGTATATTGACGCTTTCAGCGCACTGGTTCGATCTGATGTTACTAACTAAGCAATTTTGCAAATTACCAGAAAATTTTCAACGTTTCGGCCTATTTTTAGACCATTTCGAAGAAAAAAGTTTTATTTAATTGCGTCTGTAAAAAATTATTAAGTCAATGTAGAATATATGTTATTGTCTGTTACATTCTGCACAAAGAACCAAATGTTCTACGAAACAACTCACTTGCTGAGTGAACAAATTATTTACAATTCTTTACACTTTTATAACCACGTGTTGGCTCCATGCCTGTGATATACGAACTGAGGTAAACGTTAGGATTTGAAGAGGCAACGAATCAGAAAACATCGATCGACCCATTGGCCAATCAATATTTGGCGGTAAATATGAACCGTGCACAAATATCCAAGCACAAGTTTCCACTGTTTGTATACCATACGAAGTTGTGGTAATTTATTAATTGACATTCAATCTACTTTTGATGTACTTTAAAGCCATTAGCAGATTTTATTTATTAGAAAAATACATTACACATTATACATTGATTTAATAATTTTCTACAGACGCAATTGAATAAAAATTTTTTCTTCAAAGTGGTCTAAAAATAGACCGAAACGTTGAAAATTTTGTGGTAATTTGCAAAATTGCTTAGTAACATCAGATCGAACCAGTGCGCTGAAAACGTCAATATACTTTGCTATTCATTTACGTCTAATCATTGCACAGAATGTACTACACTTTAAATACATCCTTCTATTGCACTTCGCAATCAAATGGACAACAATCGTTTCAACGAGAAACCAACGATTTTGATAAAAAAAAGTTTCTTCATACATTCTCGTATGGCCAATTTCATTTGTGAAGTAACAATCTGTCCTTCGTGAAATAACCTAATAGCTTTCGGAGATTCGTAAAAACAAATGGTACAACCATAAAAATGAGAGTGTGGATATAGTACTGTCTAGAAAAATTAAGTAAACCTTGAATGAAAGCGATATAGTTCGTTTAGCAATTTGAATGTAAAAATACATGTCGGCTGCACATGCAGTGTCTCATCTTATGACAGTCTCGAAGGAGACACTTTGCGAAGAGCATTTTCACAATTTTCGAAACGACCGGTCGACCAAAATGGCTGAAATATTCATCGCGAGCCATTGATCCTACACGGGGCACGCACTATAGCACAGTATCGTATGCACGCGTATACTGTGTCAGACCAAACCGCGACACTATCACTTTTCCGATGATGATCGTTTGCGGTCGCGCAGGTATTTCGGGGTACAAGAGTAGGCGAAATTTACGTGAAAATAAATTTGAAACATTGCCTGAGCACCGCAGCTTCCTGATAGCTTTATTCGACGTGACCTGACGCCTGCATCAACGCCCTCGTAAAAATAATAATTCCCATAATACGGAGCAATTCGCGCATTCGCCGGCCGCTGGTTTCATCGTAACGAGATTCAGCATTGCTAGCGCGCGCGCGCGCAAAAAACAAAATAGAAAATCGCGAGTCGAACTTCGACGACGAATTAAAGCGACCGGGGGCAACGCGCGCGAGCATTTAGATAATCAGAAGCTTTTTATTTAAAATCTCTTATAATGTTAATGGACATTTAATCGAATAATCGGAAACAAAATTTAATGATTGAGAGAAATGGAAAGAATAATCCGACGTTTCTCAGGCGAAAAATAGATTATCGTTTAGCGGACATCCAAGTGATTTTTATTTTATCCCGTCAGACAGTGACCTATCGATCTTCGTGTTCACCTGCTCTTATCCTCTTGAATAAACACCGTTACATCATATCGAACACGATGAAGGAGAGAGGAGAGTCCGTACAGTGTACCTACATGTGAACTGCTTTTTATTTTACATATTCTGAAATTTTAAACGACCCTGCTGCGAGCTCGCTGCTTCGAACTTGAAAGAACTCTGTAGATTTTCTGAGAATTGAGAATTGAAAGATCACTTTTTTAGCCAATTTCGAGGTATTTTACCACGTTTTTATTAGCTCGTTTTCTTGTCTGTCTCTTTGTCTGTCTGGTACAAATTTTGCAATTGATTTTAAGCTAACTTCCCGATGAGCTAGAGACTTGAAATTTTAAACGTAGCTCAGATCTGGATGACAATACAATATTTTTTAAAAAATTGTAAAAAAACCTATATGCGTTTAAGAGATATAAACTATTAAATCTAACCGTTACACCTCCCCGCGTGACGCTCGATAGTACGTGACCGCGTTCAACGATCTTCGCTCCGCGCGACAGCGCTCCCTACTCCACTACGCGTTCCCACTCTGACTCATCTTCAGTGTACGTTCGAGCTCCGTGCGGTGTTTACAAAGTTACTACGTATTATTATACTATAATGTTTATTTACCGTCTGAAATTTACCACATGCTCTGTTATAATCTTATCAAAATGCTCAAAATCGATTGAAAAATTTCACACACGCAAGAAAAAATACCACGTTTTTAAAATGGACTAAAAAGTTTAAAATAATTTTTCCTAGCCTCGTACAGATATTCTAACAGATAGTCCTGAAAATTTGTGATCGTGAATTTTGAACAGCTATGAAAATACTTGTAAGATTTAAAACGAAAAACGTGGGGCGCAAGGATAATAGTAAGGAGTGTAGAGAGTACGTGCCGTTGAGAAAACTCGCACAACAGTTCATATCATTTGCAGTGCAATCAAATTGTTAGTGATTGAGGTGAACTATCCATGCAGCGATTATCTATTGCATGTGCCCCACGTTTTTCGTTTCAAATCTTACAAGTATTTTCATACCTATTCAGAAATCACATAGGAATCTGTATGGGACTAGGAAAAATTATTTGGTACTTTGTAATCCGTTTCAAAAACGTGGTATTTTTTAAAAATTTATTTTTATTTTGACCATAAAATTGCAAAGGCTTACTTAGAATGAAGTACAAAAATAATTTTATATCGCATGGATTTGGTTATAGCCAAAATGAAGCTGAGTGGCAAATAAAATATCTAAACCAGCAAACTGTCATAAAGAACATTTTTAAAAAATGTACACACACGTTATTCGAATTCCGGCCGAAAGGAGCGACGCAAATGCAGCGTAAAAAGCTTGCAACCGTTCTAGTAAAATGATTAATAGATGAATGCTGTCTCCGGAGAGAAGCAATAGTCATGCATTACTCTCGGGGGAGCCGTAACCTCTCGGTTGAAGATTAACCGTCACGTAAAACTGAGACTTTAACAAATGCCTCTTAAAGAATACAGAGAGCTGACACAGGTAAATCTACACCGTAGACTCTACAGGGACAGATACCTACGAGACAGTTTTACAGCTCTGGACACGTTTCTCATGCTATCCCGTACAGCACAATTAAAACGAAATGAGAAGGCCACCGAGTGTTGCCTGTACGATCCTGCCGCTTTTGTAGCCGGAAAACCGTTTAAAAATAATACGATTTTATTAGATAAACGGTTCGCTAAAATTGGAAATTTTTACTGTGTACGAAGCAATGTTTTATACTCTTATGTCCGAGGAAAATTCGAGAAGAAACTTTCATTTTTTATTTTACGCCGACAAAAAACCTTGAGAGATGAACACGAAAATTGTTTTTGTGGATCATAAACCCGTACCTTCATGATCTCAAACGAATTTGTCCGGAAGCTGCATACAAATTCGCAAAAAGAGTTTCGCCTGCAACGAGATAAATATTCCACGCACCGAACCTGAAGAATGGACAGGAAAATTGTTTTTGGCTGGGTGGATCATAAGTTTCCGACATTCTGACGTTCGGCAAAGGGCACTTAAGCCCCGTGTGTCGATGGGCAGGATCGAATCCGTCGCGCGTCGCTCGGAAGCTGAAACAAATTCGCGAGATCCTCGCGGACCTGGATCCGCATGGCGCGTCGTCCTCCGCTCGAGGAAACATATGACACGGAACGATTATAATCGGTCCTCCGCCGTCAACGTTCGACCAACATTTCCATTCAGCAGCGTCAAAAGCGATTCTACGTTCCCGTGGAATTCGGTTAGTTCGCGCGGAGACGTGAATAAAGGCGTACGTGTGCCCGGAATATAAGATACCCGCCCCTCATATGTGTCTCCCGGCTCCGGTTCCGTTGCCTCCGCCACCCGTGAATTCGTGAATATTCAGTGACGCCGATCTTCGGGCAGGTTTACGACTCCTCTTCGCTTTTACGAGTTTGTCAAGATGAAACGACTCCGCGCGAAACTCGAATCCCTCTTTTCGTTTCGTGGCTTCGTTGCCCGTGAACGTTTTCTTTCAACCGTGCTTGCCCCCCCCCCCCCCCACCCTACCTCACCCCCTTACGCCCCTTAAACCCACCCTTCACTGTCCCGTAAAATATGGGGGACCTCGCAATCCATGGGAAGAGCAGAGCTAAATTGCATTTGCGGATTATTTGTCCTTCAAGTTTGAGCTTCCGCGATTGTTGGACACCCCGGCGCGTTTTTGCTATCTTAAATCCCAGTCCCCCGAATTAATTTGATGTCGCTTACTGGTCTACCCGTGGTAACAATTATTCGATCAGACGTCTGTCAAACTATTTATTATTGTGTTGTCTCTGTGATACAGGCTTTTCCTTTTTTTTTAGCAATATGTGTCTTGTACGGTGCGGAAAACGCAAAACGTTATGGTACTTCAGATTTCCGTTACTTAAGTCTCGTTAGGATTAGCGAGTCCGCAATTTCTGAAATTCAATTTTCGTTTTCTGATAAAGAAACTTATTATCTAGAAATTCGTTGGTTCGTTGTATTGAGGGGTAAACTATTTTCTCCAGGATTGCAAGGGTGCGAGATTCGCCTTTTTAATTCTCAATAATACAAACACGGGGTTTCGGTAGTCAAAAACGCTAGATAAAAGATCGATCTAAAGTCCTATTTTTTCGTTTTTGAGGCGTAATTTACGTGATTTGACACCATGCAGCTATGAAAATAGCTTGCGAATAATGCAAATTACGCTGTCGAATAATGCAAATTACGTCTCGTAAACGACAAAATAGGACTTTTGAGGCAGATAGCGCCCTAAATCGATCTTTTATCTAGCGTTTTTGACTACTGATACCCTGTGTTTGTATTATTGAGAATTAAGAAGGCGAATCTCGCACCCTTGCAATCCTGAAAACGAGTATACTACCTTAAAATTGATTTTACGTCCTCACGTCCTGATTATATAGAAGCTAATTTCATTCTCATTGAAATACGACCGTCATTTCAATATTTGAGAACACTAAGTGCACAAAGGAAGCGAAAGACACAAAAATGCTACTGAATCCTAGTAATTAGTCGTACTTTTTACGTAGAGCTTTATAAAATTTAATTAAAAATTGTTTCTCACGCAGACAGAGAAAGACTTTTACTCGCACGGACCTTCATCAGATTTGGTGAATGTTTAATTAACACTAGTTTCGTGATTAAAAATAGTTGTAATCGTGCGAATTTTTCTCAGATGTAAATAATGAATATTTGTTGTCCTGATTACGGAAAATCTTTATACCGAGTAAAAGTAACAAATATTTATTATAAAAATTGTAAAAAATCGATAATGTCAACGTCGGGCGAGGTCTACTTTTAGCAAAAATATATTGGAAGGATATATAACAATGTGCGAAAAAGGACTGTTGATTTTCCAACGAATCCGAGTTGATTTCCTACGGGATATGAGTCCCGCGGTTACGTCGTTCGCAGAATTTTGGTGTCTCTGCCACGCCATGGAGCACTGCGAATTTTCGGAAACTTATTTTTCGGGTCACGTCGTGCTATCAGTGCACCAACTAATTACGGAAAAATCGTGGAAACACGGCTGGAGGAAATTTCATTTAGTCAGCGTTTGGTAATCAACGTGTTTATAATTTGAATTCTAATTAAATGTTTCGTACAGTTGTCTGCTTATTACATTTTTTCGAATCTGCGCGTATCTCTCATTTAATTTTAACGATATCGTTCGACTTCATCGACCCCAACTTTGAAAAAGTCATTTTGGGTTTTGATCATCATCGAAGTTCATTCACTCGAATTATATTAAAATTCAACCAGCCAGTAAACGAAATCTATCATTTTGAAGAGAATTCAATATGGATTAACGTTACAGTCAAGATTGCAGTCCGACATGCAGGACATATCGATGTCTGCCATTATTCTTGCAATAAGCTGGAGTGGGGTAAGTCTGTCTACGGAGCAAGTCTGTTAATTGGTTATTTTTCTTATAATATGAACGAAATTTCTCTAGCTTGTATTTATTAATGTAGTATAAGTTAATATGATCTATTCGACATAGATGTCGCCCAAAAATAAAAAAGAGTTTTCCTCGTTTAAATCAACCAATGCCAAACAGTTACGTGCGAGATACACGTACAACTTTGACGTTACCCTAAACGTGCAATAGTTTACAAGTTATTAATATATTCTGTGTTGTTATTTTAGATAAGTACAACAAATATTGATGTAGGTTTACATTAAATACACCGTTTTTATTGTATTTTTAAAAATGTATTGAGAATAACAGTAAGATGATCTTGCCCCGTAAATATTACTACACAGGGCAAGTGCGTACTATCACGGTGGGGTAAGTGCGTACTGTATAGGTAACTATAAATTTAACAATATATTTAATGCAATAAAAAGTATTTTTTAGCAGGCTTGCTAATAATACTTTTCTTGCCCCGTAGCACTTGAAACAAGGTTCGAAAGCATTTTTAATTCTCAGAGACGGACTTGTTCCATTTTCGGAGCAATATCCTATCAAAATGATACTTTTCAAGCAAAATTAGAGAACCCTACATAATACTAATTCATCAGTAATAACTGTAGCAAGAGTTTGATCAATACTTTCTGCATACCAGACTGAAAATATATCAGTTTAAATTCCAACTTCGCAAAAACTGGGACGGACTTACCCCACTCCACCTTATACGGTGACATTGAGAATTTCAGAGCAATAGATTTCGTTGAAAAATGCCTTGCGTTAAAAATTAAGTAGAATCGTCGTTAAAAGGTGTGTTGCGATATAAACGTTTCCTTATACATATTGAAAAAGAATTTGCAAATTCCATAAATGCATAAAGGTCCGCTGGAATTTTACGTTGTATCAGCGTACAAATGAAGTACACGATGTCAACACAACGAGCCGGAGAGCGTAAACTGGAGCTTCCGCTCGGTTCGTCGTCGAGTGTTCCTCCATTTAAGTTTGCCTTCATTTCCATCGGCCGTGTATCGGAATTTGCGCGATTAATTTATACGTTGCCGGACATATTGGAAGCCGGCGAACCTGTTCGCGACGCCATGCCACCGCGCGCCGCCGCGGAATCACTTTTTCACACTTATTGCCTTATCGAACTTCGAACGTCCTTGGCTGTGGAATGCAAATCGCTAGAGCTTAACTTAGATGAACTCCAGAATGCGAAGGATCCAACAAACACGAGAGAGAGAGAGAGAGAGAGAGTGGAAGAGAAAGAGAGAGAGAGAGAGTAAGAAGAAGAAGAAGAAGAAGAGGAGAGAAATGTAGAGCGAGGGCTAAGATGGAAGTCAGAAGTTTCGAATTACGAAGTGCAAGACTCTTTTGAAAAAAGTCGAACTTCTCGGAAGAAGGTTGATGAGGTTTAATGGACACTAGTTCCGGCGAAGAATTCGCATAATTCCGCGGGCTATCGTCGCGCATCGCGTCGCTAAAAAACTGTCGAAACACGTTGACAAGCGGACCGAACGAATCCGCAAAATTGCCATGGTAGTGATCGTTTGCCGCGGATGTAATCACCGGCATTATTTAGATTAAAATTAATCAACCTGCCGGAACGGGGCTCTCGTTTATTGGTAATAATGATACTATTACGACTATTTCCGCGTTACGATGTTCATAAACAGGATTAAAGGTATCGTATCCGCGGGCAAACGTTAAAGTCCATTAATAGAGTTTATCGGCCGTGCTTCCCCCCGTTAATTACTCGGCAACTTTTGTTAAGTAAATTGTCCCAGTTCCCGCTGTTCCTGATGCGCACGCGGTAAAATTGCATCGAAGAATGCTGCTCGCGAAAATGGCGATTTAACTGTCGAGTGCCAATCGACACACTCGTGGCTCTCGATCATCGAAATAGCTTTGACGTCGGAGAAACCGTTCACCGGTTGCGCACTTTCCGAAAATTCGGGTCTAAAGTCTTTTGTGCGACGTGTTTCGAGCCCGCGAGTGCCAACATGATGAAATTCAAAGCGTCTAGCTGCATAGTGCACTCGACGTCGCTATAGCTTTTGTAATAGTACTTCTCTGCCTAAAATACCATTCTGAGAAGGTTTGTCCCTTTTCCAAATACACACAATTGCTTTACTTCACATATGTAGTCTTTTCTTGATGAGAATGATTGATACATGCTCATCTCGTTAGCTTTTTTGTGTAAATATGCGTTACAATGTTGCTTCTGGCCACAAGTGATTTCCAGCTGGAATTCACGAAACTGATAAGTGGCAGAACAATTTTTCTTCAGAGAACACACTACTTGCTTTTATCACATCACCGTTATGCTTCTTTTGGGGGAAGAAGGGCTATATAGAAAGTTTGTCCAATTCTTAGGGTACCGTCCCTGAATCAGTCGCCATTATCGTTAAACTAATTTTCGCCTCGCACTTCGGGAACTTCGGGGGTTGTTACGCGTGGGGCTGCCATAGACGAGAAAAACGATGATCAGAAGTTAGTGCTTTAACGTTCTATCGCACCTATCGAGAGAAATTTTCATCGTCGTTGTTACGCGATATACAAGAAAATTAATTTTATAAACAGCCAAAGTATGCAGGTATTAAAGATTTTAATACGGCACTGAATGAAAACCTATATTTAATTAAAGGCAAAAGTTAATTTAGAAAAGAATGATATTGTCGAAAGTTCCTACTTGAAGCAGAAGAAAGAACACTGTTCGAAGAACATTCGTTCGTGGATCAATTAAATATTTCTTGGCTGCGACTACACGGTGCCCCATCCCGTTCGTTGGTGCTCCTAAAAATCCTTCAGGGTAAGAGTAAGAAAAAAAAATCCATGACTGTATCATAAATTTAACCCACGGTTGACGGTAAAATATACTGCTCCACTTTTTTATAGTGCTACAGAGCGCAGCATTCCCTATAAGTTCCTCGACTTGTCGAGGAACGTCTAAAAAATTCATTAAAGTCACACCTGGTCCCTAGAAACCGACTCCTCGAGGCTGGTTTATCCAACAGAGTTGACTGAAATCCCAGGTCGTGTTTCTTATGCAATGTGCCGATCCCTTTCTGCGCAAATATTCCCGTTTCCGGTAATCCACCCGTGTTTACTTGATCCAGAAATTCCAGGTGCCATGAGCTCCGGATCAAATCAATCTAACGCTGCCGCAGTGGGCTGTATGCCCGATTTCAGCGGTTAAAATTCAATTTTTAAAACTACATACATTGTAAAATTTTTGTGGCTTGAGTTAGTTGAATATCTGAGGAACAATCTCCCATTCGTGTACCCATAAAGCACTAAAATTTGTCGGAAGTTTGAAATTCTGTTAACACGCTTTCATTTTTCAACGAATTCACCTATGTATTAGTAATTGTTACCTTATTTGCATACACTAACAGATTTTTGTTTTATAGAAGTTTTTTTAGCCAAGTATAAGGTATACTTTTAAGAGAAATTCACTTTTGTACTATATACATTTTTTTAGTTATTAATATTTAAAGATAACCAACGATTCAGTCACTTTCTTTAAGATTCTAAGACTTTGGCAATGACTTCGTTATAGCTCCGGGTGCGATCGGGTGTTCATTTCTGGGCCATTGTGTTCTTTGAAGTCTTCTGATTAAGATGCAAGAAGAAAAGGCTGCTACTACGCGCCACTCCGTGTTTTATAGTTGATCTACGAAAAAATGGCCATCGCACGCGCGAAAATCGCAGCATTTCTCACATCCTGCATGTTCGCATTCGCTATATCTTCGTATTAACTTAAATAAATACTAAATGTGATAATAATAAACACGCAATATACACTAAAATAAGAAAACAGTATACACATGAAATTTAAATAATATACAGGGTGGGGCAATAACTATGTCCACACTTTGAATATTGCCTTTATTTGTAGTAATATGAAAAAATGTTATGGACAAAATTTGCACGGTATAGAGGGGGACATATTGTGACATGAACATTTTCTGTGTGGGTGGAGGCATAGAGGAGATTTCAAGGTCACTGCGATTTTTTTAAATCGAAAGAACTACTTTTTGTATCATGAACCGATAGACTATCGAATTCTGAGTAAAAATGTATTGACCTCTATATGTCTTCAATCTAATAGTTAACGAGATATTATCGAAATAATTTTCTTTCTTCTTTTGATAATATCTCGTTAACTTAGGTTTAGGACATACGAAGGTCAACACTTTTATACTCAGAATTTGTTACTCTATCGATCTATGGAAAAAGAACATTCTGTTTAAAAAAATCAAGGTGACCTTGAAATCTCCTCCATGCCTCCACCCACGCAGAAAATGTTTGTGCCACAACATGGCCCCCTCTGAACGGTGCAAATTTTGATTATAACATTTTTCCATACTATTATAAATAACGGAGTTGATTCCTTGTAATAAATATTTTAAAAAGATATTTTAATTGTAAATGATTACACTTTTCAATAGTGTACATAAAATAGACGAGTAACGTTAAAATATTGATTATAATCCGCAGTACTTGATTGAAAAATTGCTACAAACTTTACAATCTAATACGCTCCTCTTTATGGACAAAGTTTTGCACTCAAAACATCCGTTTCAGCAAAAACCATATACAGTACAAAAAGAAGAAATCTCAAGCTTTAAAATGGTTGTTCTCTCATCAAATTTGGATAAATTTTAGCAAAGTTACAGCATTTTCAATATTGATCGGGCATACAGCTCATTGTGCGTTGTCTCAATCATGCAGAGACTGACGAAAAGATAGTATGACTGTACACATTATTTTATCAGCAGTTAGGTATTTTTTAACCTAGGGGATTTTGCTCTGATTTAACAAAATTTGCTCCCTAATATAATAGTTATCGCAGAAACTTTCTCACCATCTTCGCTGTGTTCGGAATGACTGTTTTCTGTATATTTGTAACTTCTGTAAGTTCTATTGTTACGGTTATTATTATTACACGTCTTCGTTGCGCAACAAAACACAAGTAACTCGGAAAATTGAGAATAACAAAGATTCATTCTCGTTGCTAATGTAAAAGGCGGAGCACACGTTAATGAAGAAGAAGAGGTTTTAAATACAAGAAATATTGAAAACATTTATATGAAAGTACAATTCACAAAATCTAGTCGATAGTTCTTTCGAAAATACGAATCGATTCGAGTCTTGTCTGGTATCGAGTTTGGAATCGGTCTGTTCGATTTTAAGGTCTAACTTGTTCACCGATTCACGAAGTTCAAATTGAGCTGTCCAATGGGAACAATCGAAACCAATCCACAACAAAAGTTGATGTAATTCTGTTATGTGTGCTGTTCGACAATTTTGTACGATTTATGCAATTTTCGTTTCCTAATCTAGAAGCCGTAAAACTTTTCGAATACAACTATCCAGTCTCCTGAGAAGAAGAAGCTCTAGGGAAGAAAGGAAATCATTCTAGATCCTTTCGAGCCAGGTTTTCGCGTAACTTTCGGTACGGTCGGTCTTGTCAACATCATACGTGAGATTTTCACGACTCGAACTGATCCCAACCGTTTCCGATAGCGACACCAAGATCGGTCAAATCCTCGCCATCTCCATCATACGCATCTCCCACCCTCGAGCTCTATGACATACCTTGCTCATGCGGAAAAACCTACGTCGGCGAAACTTGGAGAGTATGAGCACACGTCTCAAAGAACATGAAAGGGACACCAGATTAAAGTGTACACAATCTGCCGTGTAGAGGACGTCGCGAAGCTCAGAGCAATTTTGTGATGTTTTCACGACGACACGAACAAATTCCCAAAGAAAATGTCGAAAATGCTTACCAGGTTGTCCATATAATGTTTAATTAATAGACTGGGGATTTTGTGCATTTATCACAAAAATGGGCACGTACAATTTAAAGCAGTGAACGAATTAAGAAGATTTAAGGACATCTGTGTATTAATTTCAGCTTAGTAAGACGATTACATGAAGATAGAAATTAGCTATTTGGCTCTTGTGTCGTGCAATAAATGCAAACATTTTTTATTTTGCACAAAGATCCGCAGTCTATTAATTAAAATGAATTATCAATCCCAAACATTTTCACGAAGTCAAATAATTCGATTAATCCATCAGAGATGACGTCGCGTAGACTGCGGATTTGATGCATAATAATCGTTTTTAGCCGACTTCGAAAAACGAGGAGGTTACTCAATTCGATTTGTATTAATTTTCCATTTTTTCATTCTGTGCGGTTTTTATTGCAAATAACCAATGAGACCGAAAAACCATCCTACGGTGTTCTACAAATTCTACTTGCTCCACTAAAAAGTGTGAAATAACAAAATTTTATAAAAATAATTAAACTGACTTCGAAAAAGCGCACTAAAAAGTATGAAACAATTTCCATTTAATTTATGCGAATACACACGAATTTAAATACAATACAATCTTTCCGGAGGCGGCGCAAAATTGAAAATTTTCGACACTGGAAATTACGGAAATCCTTCAATTCTTCTACATGCTTTCACATATTAATGTATCTTCTCTTCGCACCTACTGATTTCCAAGTTCGCCATATTCCAATGAAATCATAATCAGCAACATCATTCATCAGAAAAGATCGTATTGTATTTAAGTTCGTGTGTATTCACATAAATTAATTACATATTCTTTAGTGTAATCGGTAGTGTTTAGTGAAGTCGGTTTAATTTTCTTTTTAATATTAGTTCACGTCACGATAGTTCGCGTACGCTTCTATTTATTTTTCCTAAGTAACGCATACCAACATTCACACATCTGACAGTTTCTTACGATATCAAAAAAATATGTTTCGACATCAACGATAATATTCGTTGCCACGTCTACGAGACATACAAGTGTCAGGATACTTGTGGCCGTCGCAGAGTGCACTCCCGATGCATGTTCGCGACTTTTCTCCGTAGAATCTCGGGTAATTGAGATGCGACTATTTGAATACGTCTGTGACGAGCTGGGCTCTATACGGTTCATGCTCGTACGTTCCACGAGGACATAAGCGGGCCAAGAAGGAGTTTGAAGGTTTCCCCGGGTCTTCTTGGCCGACAGGCTGCGTCCTGCATCACAATACTTCTCCAATTTCCTGAGCAGAAGTTACGGGACACGTTCCATCATGACGTCACGGGAACAAAGCTTTCCCCGACCTGTTCACTTTTCGTCCTACCACGGTCTCTCTCCCTCCCTCTCTCTCTCTCTCTCTCTCTGATTCTCTCGTCTCTCTTACCTCTTATAAACGTGCCCGGCCGTCGTTCTCTGTTCCACTATGGTCTTTGTCCGTTGCTCCCCTCGTTTTCTCCAACTCTCTCTCTCTCTCTTTATCCTTCGGGTGTTCCCCGTGTCTCCTCTGCTCGTTTCCCTTTTGCCCGTAGTCTCATTGTAGCTCACGTCGCCATCTCTCCTCGCCATTCCCTGTCGAGCTAGAGGCGCCCCATTCGAAGAAGGTGGGGTAAATAACCACGACAGTAAACTAAGTTTGCGCCACGAAGAGAGAGAGAGAGAGAGATGCGAAGGAGAGAGGACGTCGCTGGTTCGCGCGCGCGACCTTCCCCGATGACTTTCGTTCGACACGTTCGATCGTTAACCGCAAACCAGATCCGTCTTACTTTCCGATGCGTCTACGAAGTTCCGCAACTCCGCGCCCTCCCTAGTTGCTAGAAGACAATACCGTTTTAGTGTTACCCCGTTACATAGACGTCGCGATACGCTCCACTTTGCGGGGAGAACGGGGGGGGGGCGGTTTTCTCCATCGAGCTCGAAACGCTCCGCCATCGCAGTCGGGTATTTGACCCGTATCGGCGGCCAACAACCCTGTTTCAAAAAGTTGCGTGTAAACAAAATTTCAACGACAAAAGCGACGGTCACGATTTGATAACCATTCAAAATTTAATAATCGCGTTCCAGAACTGCAGTAAGATCAACGCGAAATTAATGAACGCTACTCCAACGGGTGGCAAGGATAACGGCACGTCTAGCGCAGCCGCGTTCTGTTACAAACATCATGCACCGTGCCTCTAATCCGGTCAGTTTTCTAATGGAAATGCCAATTATCATACATTTGCATTAGTCTGGCTAATAATCGACATTGTTTAATCGTATCAGTCGGTGGCAACGTAACAACATCCGTTCAATCTGCGCGTTGTTTGCGCCGCTCCGCGCCGGTGCAGTGTTTCGACGCGAAACGCACGATCGGTTAGATTCTACCCCGCAAATGTGTTTTGAATGTGCTGCAGCATATAATCTTGGAATAAATTATGTAGTTCCGTTGTTACGCCGCTGATATCTGGCGCGGAGAGCGTCGCCGATTACGCTCCATCCCCCTCCTCCCTCCCCGTAACAAAGGGGAGGATCTGTTCACCATGCACGGACTCTACAAGCTCAATGCACCGATGCAGCCCTGCATCTCGCCGTCGGAACCGTCGGAAGACTTGTTATCGCTTATTTGGTACTTGCCCGAGCAGAAACCTCGAATTTCTCGATCCGTCCGTTCATCCTTCCGCCGCGCTGAAGCTGTTCTATTAGGGGAATAAAGGTTAAACTAGTATAACAGGGCCTGTTCCCATGGAACAGTTCCGTTCTCTGATAACCACCGGACAATCTCTATTTCGAAAATTACGTAAATAAATTAGGCGGACTAATTTTTCCTTCGTGCACCGACGGAGATTTCTACGAGCTATCCGAGTTTGCTGGAAACTTCGCCAAACTGATACTGACGCGCACGGTATACGTGACGTTCGATTAGGAACGTTCAAAGACTAATTGCGCTAAATGTAATGAACATCCTGTTTAATGTTACGTACAGAGGCTTTGCCTACGTGACTTTTACTCCACTCTTGGAACCATGTGTTCATGCAGGAGGTCCAGCTCGCTTGCCCAAATAAACAGCTTTCGCCTCATGGGAAAGTGCATACATCTGGAAAACATAGACATATCTTCCAGATTTCCATTTACCCCCACTACCATTTTCAGAGCAAGTAGACCTTTCCAACAAGTATTTATACCGTCCTCAACCGCCTTCCGACAGCCCAAACGCCTAAGGCAGGGCCCGCTAGATAGCCTTACTGATGAGACCTCTAGTGGGCCTAGGACGCTACTTCCTTTTTCCTCCTCTTTTTCATATTGGTTGAGCTCCTTTCTTATCACTTTCCATCTTAACAAGCTCCCATACATATTATGTATATAAAGGGCTCGAGCTTGACCATCGTGGGCTTAGATCAAGACTGAACACGAATCTATACGCGTCTATTGAGATAGGGCCTTATTCCCTTTCGATCATATTATACTCAAAGAGGTTTCAAAGCGCGGTTCGTAAAAGCAACTCAGTTAAACTACCCCCGCATTTCTGAGTGCGTCAAAACCGAGGTCTCGGGTATTAAAATCCGCGAATCATACTACACATTACAAGTCAAAAATTTATTATAGAATATATTGTACCCTTGATATTAGATATTTGAGAGTCTTTAATATCATTCCTACATCCTTTAAACTCCAGTAGCATTTCACCCATATCGATAAATCTTTACCGTTCGAGGTTTATCAATCATTCTTTGTAGAGTTACGAGAGCTGATCTTCCCAATACCGTACCCTTTCCAAAATCATGTGACACCCGGTGATGAAACAAGCACCGGCTAGTTCACGACAATCCCGTTCACACGAACAAACCTCGGCCACGTCTATCTGCCAGCCCTCGGCTTATAACATTAACGATCAGTGAGAAATTAAGTTACAGACTGTGTCAAATTGCTTAAATGTCTACGTTTGCTTTTTCCATTCGCATTTAGACAGAGAATTTCTAAATTAGAAACTAAAACGAGTATCTCATATTCCTCCCCGCTCCGGTATCGCCCTGATTCCTATTGGCCCAGGAAAAAAACGCGGACAGAAAGCGTGGAAGCGCGACGCAACGGGAGGAAAGCCGTTCTCTGGCGATTGTACGGGGCGGCGTGTGGTGCGTGCGATACTCTTGGGATGACAAAGGTATGCTTTCGGCAGAACTGGTCCTTTCGGTTGATCCTTGTTGCGGAGGGCAGCGGCGACCTGGCGTATAACTCGACAACGCGAATCCATTTAAGCCGCTCGAAAGAGGCACGCTCTCCGATTCCACTCGATCTTCGTGCCTGACGTGTAAATGCCGGGGTTAATGCGACGCGCTCCATTAAAGTCGAGTCTCGACACCCCGGAACATTGCTAATTACACGTGGCGCGCATAGTCCATGCTCGCCAGCCGACTATCCCCCCTCCTCCACCCTCTCGCCAACAATCCCTCGGCCATGCACACTGTTTTCTATCCTTTCTATCCTTCGTTTCCCGGATTTTCCTACGCCCTTGTCTCTCATATCCTTTGCTCTACCTGGTTCACACCCTGCCTCCGTTTTGGCTTCGATTCTTCCGCTCTCTATCCCCTTTCCTCCTCCTCTTTCTCTCCATGTCCCCCGACCCTATTGTTAACTTGGATGTTGGCACCACGCTTCCCCTATCCTCTATCCGCTTGCTCGTTCTCCCTATAGCTCGCCTGTTTCAAATGGTCCCATCTCGTTCCTTTTTATTCTCACAGCCTAATATTCTATCGGAGCAGTAATCGATTTTCCCGCGTGCTCTCTCCCCCACGATGTTTAGAAAAGGAACAGTACGGCTTTTATAGCGGGATTGCCGTTGTCGCTAATGAAATTATTAATCGCAGCCTCGGAATATCCACGGGAAGACTGCTCGAGTCTCTAATTGACGGCAACTTTTATCGCCGCGTTCCTACCTCTTACCGCTTGCTCATAGGATTTGCTGGTCTAGAAAATGCGCAGCATGAAAACGCTCTCAGCTTTTCCATTCCGCCTCCTTCCGCCTGAATATCTTCCGCGTTTCTTTTGAATTTCGAACGCCCGTTTCGGAAAATGAATTCGTAATGTTGACATTATATTACATTAACGTTTCTCTGCCTTATTTCGTATAGAATTGTTGGCCTCCTTGCCTCGGACTCGAACTCTACTTAATGGTTCACGAAGAAAGTGGAAACCATTATGAAAATTGACCACAAATTTCATTAGACGATATCAAAGTAATTTAATTAATGACACCGAAACTGGACAGTTGAATTCGATCATATTGATAACTTTGCAAAGCCTGCTGCATAAGGTGAAGTAGGGTAAGTGCACACTAGTTTTTGTAAAGTTGGTCTTTAAACTGATGTATTTTCAGTCTGGTATGTAAAAACTTAACATTCTTGGTATCAAACTCTTGCCACAGTTATTACTGATGAATCAGTATTATGTAGGATTCTAATTTTGCTTGAAAATTATCATTTTGATTGGATATTGTACAAAGTGTCAACTACTATGCACTGGCCCTGAAAATGCGTTAAAAATGCTTTCGAAATCCTTTCGAACCTGCTATAAAATGCTTTTTATGGCATTAAATAATATTGTTTAGTTTTATAGGTATCCATTTTTAAACAAACAAGTACTTTTATGCTGAAATATGAAAGGGGACACATGTGTCGATGAAAACATAGCGTCGACGAAAGTTAATTAATTAAATCGTGTCGATGAAAACAGTGTCGGTGAAATGAGTTACTTGTACGGACATGGTACATAGTACGGACTTGCCCCGTGTAGTAATATTTACGGGGCAAGAGCATCTTAGTGTTTTTCTCAATAAATTTTAAAAAATACAATGAGAACTGTTTATTTAATGTAAACCTACATTAATATTTATTGTAGTTACCTACAATAACAACGCAGAATATATTAATAACTTGTAAACTATTGCACGTTTTGTAACGATTTTAACGGTTGTAACGATTTAAAACTGGAAAGCGTAGAAAATTGGTCTCGAACGTTTTTCTCGAACGTTCCGAAGAAATGAAAAATTTCGCTATTCCGCTTTCCTTTTTAGCGTGTGATTTCACGGTCGGCAAAAATTCGAGCCGCGAAACAAGAGAACGACGACGTTATAACGCGATTGAAAAAGTTTCTTTCGAACCGTCACCTCAGCAAAATTACGAGCACGGGGGCAGAATTCATGGAATTCGCGGAGAGAACCGGGCAACAAACTTCCCATTAGGGTGTACCGTTTACCCGGCTGTTCCCAGCAATTGCACGAAACCGGCTACGAAAATGTACGCTGAAGAATTATTACACATCATGTGCAGGTAAACTCGTAAGATTAGTAACAGGATAATCGCGAATTCATCCCCTCCACAAGTTTAATCCCGTCTCGAGTCCGCGGTTCGTAATATCTGTTGTGTCCGCTGCAAACTAGTCCCTCGAAAATTAATTTCACCCGGGCAAAGTATCGCTGTCCCGTAACGATTTCTATGTAAACCAGAGATTCATCAGCGACATACGAACTGATCGTTGCAACGCGAACGTATTTTCGTTCGAAATAATACAATCGTAATTTACGTCATATCATTCTTTTATTCGCCGAAAAACCATTCTCTCGTTCGGTATTTTATAAATTTGCCATGACAGGCTCGCTGCTTTTGTCCAATATTCGAATTTCAGCGCACGAACTTCTATTTTTAGTTAATGGTTAGCTGGATATACGATTTTTTGGATGGTCGGTTTAATAGAAAAACAGCGCTTATGCGCTTCGCTTTTTGACAGCAGAAATTACTGTAAGACTCAACACTAGGTTTACGGGAACCATCAAATTAACGGGTTTTAATATTCTTAACTTACAATTTTGTTAGCAATTTAAATATAACATTTTGATAGATACGTTCCTGTTATTGCCATAAAATAATTTAATATAAGGTGGAGAGGGGTTATTGCGTCAACGAGGCCAGTGCGTTAATTGGTTATTTTTATTATAATATGAACGAAATTTCTCTAGCTTGTATTTATTAATGTAGTATAAGTTAGTATGAACTATTCGACATAGATGTCGCCCAAGAATAAAGGTGTTTTCCTCGCTTAAATCGTACAACAAATATTGATGTAGGTTTACATTAAGTAAACCGTTTTTATTGTATTTTTTAAAATTTATTGAGAAAAACACTAAGATGCTCTTGCCCCGTAAATATTACTACACGGGGTAAGTGCGTACGGTGGGGTAAGTCTCTACTGTATGGGTAAATATAAAACTAAACAATATAATTTAGTGCCATAAAAAGCATTTTATAGCAGGCTTGTTAGTCATTCTTTAGTTGCCCCGTAGCAGTTGAAGACAAGGTTCGAAAACATTTTTAACTCTCACAATCAGTGCGTCCTAGATGACACTTTGTACAATATCCTACCAAAATGATAATTTTCAAGCAAAATTAGAATCCTACATAATACTAATTAATCAGTAATAACTGTGGCAAGAGTTTCATACCAAGAGCGTCAAGTTTTTACATACCGGACTAAAAATACATCAGTTTAAAGTCCAACTTTGCAGAAACTAGTGCGGACTTACCCCACTCCACCTTAAGTCAAAAATGTGAAATATAATTTTTGTACAGTGCCAATGAATACAAGACAGCTTTTACCAATCCCGCGAAATGCAGCTGCTCAATACCCATTAACACATTCTCTGCCAACTACGCGATAACTCGTGCTGACGTACGCTCGAAATTTTCTGCTCTACAAGCTAACTGCGAGATAACCCATACAATGCGATTTTGTCTAAATTTACGTTTTTAGCTTTTTTCCTAATTAGCCCGGATCAATGTATGCTCGAACTGGTATATTATAATTGTTTGTTTAAATAAATTTGGTGTTCGAAGCAGAATTAAAGGATACGTTGGTGGGGGTAACGTACACTGTTGTGGAGAAATGTGTATAATTGAATTGTTGCATGAATTATGGTCACAACGCAATTCGGTGACATTGTACTCAATTACATTGTAATTCATAATTCAAGCCGCCCGTTCAGTTAAATTACAAAGCAATTTATAATTAAGAGTTACAGTGTACAGTGTCATTGAATTAAAACTCTGAATTGAGAGGTGAATTAAGAGGCGGATAGAACCGCGTGGATTTCAAACGGAAAAACATGATTGCCGGTGATAAATGTTATTCAGAAATTCGTAATACAATGAAATAGGTAAAAATTAGCAAAATAATGCAGTCCTTAAATTCTTGTTTTTTTCAGTTGTGTGTTTGACCTACAAAAATCGATCACCTCCGAAAAAAATTGATAGGACAGAAGTAATGGTCCAGAAGGAATGCTAATTTGCTGGTTTTTAAAATATTCACGAAGTAGAGAAGGATTGCCGAGCGATAGAACATGAGCTGCCAGGGGGATTCATTGTCAGTGGACTCGACGCGCTATTCGGAACAAAGCGGTCCTTCTGCGGCCGGATAATTGCAAATTCCATTTCGACGAAGCAAAACCACGGTTGCAATGCAGTACGCCCGTCGTGGAAGCGCATTAGCGATCAGGCTGATTGCACTTTTACCTAGAACGGTGACGGTGTTCTCAGGGACCCTGTTAAGGAACGCGGAAGTAGCATGCTAAAGTGGAGAATTCAAATTGGCCCCAGCTTCGGTCGGGGCAATATCTTATTACTATTTTCGCGATCCGCTATTCTACGTTATTTTCGCGCGACGTACCCGGGATTAGATTGTTTCGAGACCCTCGAGCTACCGCACAAAACGCTCCGGAACTACAGATGCCACCCCCGCAAAGATATTTATCCGTTCGAAGTACATACGGCTTTTGAAAGATCTCGAAATCAACGCTTGCTCCGCGTTCGAGCCTCTATTTAGAAATTTTCCGGGCTTTTACGATCTCTCTAATTTATGAATTTTTTTCACAGAAAATACGGTTCAAGTCCGCGATAAAGTTAGAAATTCCATAAACAATATATTCAATATTTGTCCACCTTCAATATTTGCCGTGCAAGCGTTATTAATCCACTGAAATATGTATCGGTTTGTTATCGGAATCAACGAATCGGGAGTTTAATTAAACTAACACAAACACACTGATATAAAAAAAAAAATCCCGATGTTGCCGAGCAAATCGAATCCAAATAGTTAGACGTGTTCAAATAAGCAAACAAATAATTATTGACAATTTATTGGATCTCGCAGGCGAAAATCATTGTTTGAATTAGAAAATTGTATCTATGTAAATCTGCATATTGTTACATTAATTTTTATTTGATCCCATATTTCGATCATACCAAATCAACATTTAGAATCTTCATTCACATTCACAATTAATTAGAATGTGGATCCCTGTTTCGGGCAAACAAAAGAAATGTTGCAACAAATTGTATCAAATATCACCAAGATTTTCTTGGTAAAAAAACGTCTGAATAAGAAAGCAGCAATCCAATACGATTCAGAGCCAAAATCATAACAATTTCACCGCATGTGTTCAACCCCTAAGCGATCTGAACTATCTGATCATGTAACGCATACAATTCGCGCAGGTGTTCCAAGTTTCTTTCTCGATATTCGTCGACACATCGCCACACATGACATCGTTCTACCCGATAGTAAACTCGGTTTTATTATTGATAGCCCGACATCGTGTAGACCTTTTGCCACAGCGGAAAGTGCGGATCCTCCAACCGAGCGAGTCCCTTTCTGACTTTGTCGTAGCTGTGACACATTTTATTAAGTCACTCAACATATTTTATCGAACTTTGTTTCGATTGTAGTTGCAACAAACAACGCCTTCATCAAGGATTACTGCAACCGAACCTGTTTATTGATTTTATTTCACGAATTGTAATTTCTACATTTCATTGCAGAGGCATCGATTGGAACAGAGTGTTGTAATCAAACTGGAGATTTTATGCTTTCTACAGACTGAAAAAAAATCCGACAAACGACCGATAAATATTCTCACGTTATTCTTATTCAACTGGACCGTTTATTAACAAGAACAATTTTACACGTGACTCTCGATGATTAACGAAGTAACTACGAAGTAACAAGCAAATAAGGTACTTTTATGCTGAAATATGAAAGGGGATACAGCGATATTAAAACAATGTTTAAAAATGTTTTCGAAACTTGTCTCAACTGCTACAGGGCTAGAAAAGAATTATTATCAAGCCTGCTACAAAATGTTTTTTATTGCATTAAATATATTGTTTAGTTTTATAGTTACCCATACAGTAGGGACTTACCCCACCGTGACAGTACGCACTTGCCCCGCGTAGTAATATCTACGGGGCAAGAGCATCTTAGTGTTTTTCACAATAAATTTTATACTTTTTAGTCCGTTTTATTTGAATACGAACGAAAGCATGGTAAAATAATGTTGAAAAATCGGGGCCAATCTTCGTTTGCGCTAAAAGGCCTTTCTTTTTATTAGACAGAAAACTTTTGAAATATGGATTTACTATCTCGTAATTTTGTTCGATTTGAAACCGTGTCGGCGAGACCGTCTGTTTCAATGCGATTCGCGTGAGTGCGGGATGGAGAGCAAATTAAACAGCTCATTTCTTTCTTCCGCGCAACGATCATATAATTCGGGAAGTAACGTGACTTTGTCGACGTCTTTTTTACTGTGAATACGCAACCGGAAGTGACTGGCGCGCCCGGTTATACCGTTTCACCCCGCTCCGCGTCGCGTCGCGTCAGGATGCCGGCGCGGCGATAAGTCCGAGCCGAGAAATCCGTCGAGTTCGAATCCGCAAAGAAAGTTTCTCGCGTTAAGAAAAGGGACAAAGCTGCAGCTGTAGATTTCACCGTGACGCGGAATCGGCGCGGCGCGGCGTCGAATCGTCTCGGTGAATTTAAAGAAAGAAAGTTTTCCATAATACGACGAGAAATGTAACGGTGACGATGGTACTTTCTCCCCCGGATTCCCACTGTTCTGATGTTACCCAGGCGCCAAACATCGCCAGTAATCTCGTCGGCCGTTAATTAAACTTCCGATAGAGTGGAGGAAAGCATTTCGATCGACGCGATTGATCCGGAATTCCCAAATACCGGGCGTTCCCGAAATCCTGGTACGAGCGACCGGCTCGTGTGATTCTACATGCGGAAACAAGTAGGGGAAAGAGGAATAACATTTTTTTTGTTTTCGAGTAAATCGAGTTTGAAGATTCAGCGAATACGCGTACTGAGAGGAGTCGGTTGATGCGTCTGATCATCACTGGCCGATTCTACTGCTTTGCTAATGCTACTGCAAGCTAAACCTTCTGAATTGCATTTCGTGCGCAAAAATTTTGCTGCAGAGATTTTGTGGATCAATTGAAATTTAATTTTCTTTTCTCCACATTAGGGTGGAGCTAAGCTGTACTCCAGAATTGTTCCTTTACGTGAGGAAGAAAGTGCAAAGTTTGAGATCGATCGGGTAAAAGGATCTCGTGGCGCCTATAATTTGAAAATTTTGAAATTCACCTTAACTATGAAACATGGCACATCGTTCGATTTGTCTTATTTTTCTGGATAGGAATATGGAAAAATTATATGACCTTCTTTAGATAAAAATAACGATGATCTTGATATTTCGAAAATATGATTTCCAAAAAAATTTTTTATTTTTCCATTATATTTACCTTATCGAACAGTGCAATTTTCTCCTCTGACATTTTTACTTATATCACAAATAACAGATACATTTAAATACCTACAGTAGCGGACAAAAGTTTAAGACCAAAGAAGACGATAACTTTTTAAATATTGTACTATACGATTTGAACTGTTTTGGAAAGCTAGAGCAATTAGTTTTCTACAGGATGTGATAAGAAATTTTTTCAAAAATTGCAATTGATCGGAATTGTTGAAAAAATGCTAAAAGTTAAATTTTTAACTTTTTTGTGTGGACCTATATTGAATATTTAAAAAATACGTTTTGTAGATCTGTGTCAATTAAACATATTCTGAAAATTTCGTCAAAATCGGTCGACGTTGCAATGAGCCACAAACGTTTAAAGATGGTAAAAATTGCAGATTCTCACGATTTATTGCCGAAAATTTAATTTAATTTTCGTCAAGAATAACGAGGGTCCACATACAAAGAATTTCTATCTGAACATTGACAGAGGTGCACCAGTTTGAAAATGTCGAGGAAACCATTTTCACGTTGCATTAGAAGAGTGTATCCTTAGAGGAGATAAAATTAGGATAGAACGTACTAGTTTCGAAGCGTTAGTTTACTCGGGGAACGTAATCGAATTGATGTAGATGTAATCGTCCCGGAATCGTTAGACTAATTCCCCTTTCGAGTAGAAAGCTAAACGCCAAGGATTCGATTTCCATCTTCACTTGGAGACACGAGCGGAGTCATTCAAATGATTAAATTACAAACTCTGTCTTGAACAAGCTTAACAACTACGTAACGACGATACTCTTAAACGGTACTCGGAGTGAGGATGTAGTTCGTTTTCTACCACAACATGTACTATTTATTTACCAGCACATTTCTAGGGATAAGACGACAGTAATTTCGCAACCGATTGAAAATTTTCCCGGTTTCGTTGCTCTACAGCGAGTCACCTTCAGGAAGGACCGCACTGCACCGCGTTCCAATTCCATCTCGAAAAATTCGACAAGATTATTCTCTGTCCACGGAAGCAGGCAACCTTCTTCGGTCGCGTCTCGTTATCTCTGTGGCTCTGGCAAGAAGGAATCACGCGAGAGCATTGTGTCCACGGGTTTCCGGTCTGTTCCCTTTCTCTCTCCCGGGAGTGGGTGGTCTCGATTCCAAGGTGGAATCGGTTGCCAGCGAAAAAGGGGCGGACGGAGGGGGAGAGGGTACCGTTTCACCGTAAAGTAGAGGAAGCCAAAGGCGAGGCCGGGCCTTCTCAGGCGATCGAGTCGGTTGGGTAGCATGAAAGCTCGCCAAGCTCGTCAGATATTTTAATGGAAGCTCGAACTTAAGATATTTTGTAGGACGAAGGAGAGACCGCCGACGGCGCGGCGTGGTGCTCTCGAGTGTTCATAATGAGATGTTAATGGAGTGTCTCGGGAAAAAAATTGCGGCGAGCCGCATCAGGCTATCGACAGGCAGAGCTTGGCTTCTCCTCTCGTGTCCCTCTTTCCCTCTTTCATTGGGAACCCCCGCGGCCCCTTTCGCGGCCAGCCGAATCCGCCATGTCAAAGAAGAGAACAACCTCTCTTCTAATCTACGTTGTCTATCGCAGTCGCCCACCCGCTTCGGGAGTCTCTTCGCCGAATGAACGCCGCGTACGGAATCCTCATCCTTCACTTTCAACGATCAGGCGATTCGATTACCGGCCCTCCGGATCTCTGCATCGGATAGTACAGAATTATATAGCGCTGTCAACGGAACCATAACTAAATCCTCAGAATTAGAACGCTTTTATGCTTCGACTGCAATTGCCGAAATAATGTTTTTGATTACCGAATGAATTTGTTAAAATTGAAGGACTCCTCCAGCGTTCCTCTTTCATTGAATCCGCCATGTCAAAGAAGAGAACAACCTCCCCCCGAATCTATTTTGTCTATCGCAGCGGTCCATCCCCTTCGGGAGACGCTTCGCCGAATGAACACCGCGCAAGGAATTCTCCTCCTTCGCTTTCAACGATCAGCCGATCCGATTACCGGCCCCCCGGATCTCTGCATCGGATCGTGATTCTTTGGACAAGACCTGTCTCCGTGTTGGAAACGTATCGACCGGAAGAGGATCCCCGATCGGTGGCCACCGGTGACCCAAAAACGTTAAGCCAAACCGTCTTACATAATTGGCAATGGATCAAGAACGTACCCGAAGCGGCAGCCACTCCGCAGTCATTAGACCTTCCATTAGTGTCGCGGATGTAAATGCGTTTCGGATGGCGGACATTATTAAATCAGAAGTGGGGTTCCACTAGACCCCGTGCCGTTGTTTTCTATTCAGATTGCCTTTAATTGCTACGCCAGGAGTCGAAGCCTTTGTCTCATGCGAAGTACACTGATCGCTCGACCTGGGCCAAATCGGTCTTTCAACGGAGTTCTCACGAGTCCGATAGCGAGCCTCGGATTTTCGGAATTCTCTGACAAGGAATGATCCCGAACCCGGAAATTCGAAAAATTATGAAACTTTCGGGATATGCGGTAATCGACACTTGAATAATGTGTTCCGAGCCGAGAGCTGGCGGATAGACGTGGTCGAGGTTTGTTCGTGTGAACGGGATTGTCGTGAACTAGCCGGTGCCTGTTTCATCACCGGGTGTCACAGGATTTCGGTAAAGGTAAGGTATTAGGAAGATCAGCTCTCGTAACTTTATATAGAATTGTTGATAAACCTCGAGCGGTAAAGGTTTATCTATATGGGTGAATTGCTAGCTACTGGAGTTTAAAGGATGTAGCAATGATATAAAAGACTCCCAAATATCTGATATCAAGAGTACAATATATTCGATAATAATAGTAATGGAAATGCACTTGTAATGCAGGGGTAAATTAATTGACTTGCCTTAAGAACCGCGTTTCGAAACTTCTTTCAAGATAATACGATCGGAAGGGAATGGGACACTATCTCACAAGACGCGTACAGATTCGTATTCAATCTTTAACGAAGCCCGTGATGGCCAACCTCAAGCCATTTATATAGTAGTAAACTTGCTCAGAAAATGGTAGTGGGGGTAAATGGAAATCTAGAAGATATGTCTATGTTTTCCAGATGTATACAATTTTCCACAAGGGGAAAGCTGTTTATTTGGGCATACGAGCTGGACCTCCTGCATGAACACGTGGTTCCAAGAAGGGAGTAAAAGTCACGTAGGCATAACCTCCGTACGTAACAAATGTAAAATCAAAAATTGCCAAACTTTCGAGACTTCGCTCAGCTCGTCGGAACGAATCGAAGTAAAATTTTTGGGGAGAGTATTTTCAGACTTCTGTACGTTCAGAAAATGCAATTTAAAAAAATCGATTTTTCGACCCGTTTACATGAGACTGCTCCCTTGAATTATACAAACGTCCCAGCGAGTTACGCGGGAACACGGAATTCACGGCGCTAATGGATTAATTCCTGGTCCTCGAGCGTCGCGACGCGTTCGCGTCGCAGGAAGTGCAACCGGCGAATCAGCCGGCAAGAACCTTCTGATTCTAACTACGGATATTCAACTGTCTCGTTTAAGCAGCGGCAATTTCCGCCACGGTAAAAGTATATTTACTCCTCTCACGATGTAGCTGCGACGGAATCGAAAAACTGTCACCGTTGGAAATGGAACTCTGTTCTTCATCAACAGTTTGGACCGACGACGAAGAAAGTGAAAAGCGAGGGGGGACACGGTGCCAAGAAGCTTTCGGAATCAGAACTTATCTACTTGTTCAACTATTTTCGAAAATAAGACGGGAAATCGTTCTACGATCTACTTTCAGGTTCGAGGCGATAAAACTGACACGAAGTTGATCGATCGACGGACGCGTAAGGTTTTTGAAAAATGTTTAATATTATACGCATCTAAGTTGCACGTTCGAAATTAATTTGCACAATTTGCACTGTCGCACAGTGTGCCAAATGGCCTTTTTAGCTAGACAAAATTCTAAATCGCCTATTTTTCTATATTTATAAATTAATATGTTTACAGTTGTATAAAATATTAATAATTATTAAATATTTATAACATTTAGTTGATTTTTGTTAATTAAACAGTATATTTTAAGTGATTTATAATTAAATATAGAATAGAACAAAGTTAGTAATGGACCTATGTAGCACAGAATGATTTAACAAGTAGTAGATATTATCAAAGTAGACGTCATTTTCAATTATGGACAAAGAGAATGTAAATATAATTTACTAATTTATTTTTTGGAGATTCAGACATATTCTAACGGGATATAATTACTCTTTGGTTTAGTTTCAATTTATATATAACAATAATCACAGTAATTCTGATCATGAAAGTGAGGTTTTATGATCACGTAAAGTGGGAGCAATTTTTTGGGTTCGCACAAGTGATCCCTTAATTCTTTTGAGGAGTGTATTTCAAACGTGTAGAGAAATGTGCGCATTCATTTATAGGTTAGACGTTTTAGGTGAAGTTTACAAGCTCTGTAAACATACAACAAAAGAATTTCAAGTTTTAATATTCGAGAGTTTGAATACATGGTTATTTTAGACTATATTGGCACTGTTAGTTTTTGTTTATTTGAAAGTTAATTTTGTCCAGCTAAAAAGGATATTTGGCACATTATGATATCGATGAAAAGAGTACGTCCTGCGGAGCAACAGTTATTTACAGAAGAAATTCAGCGTAATGAATTGCAATGAGTAGGAATTCCGATCTAGCAGCGGCGAGCAGAGTTGAGTTTATCCATTAAGTAGCTTCGGGGAGGAAAAGTTTTGATAGCGATTACTTGCTTTACAAAGCCACTCGCGGCTATCCGTTAAGGAAACTTTTGTCGCAGTCTTGTCATTATCGGATGATGGTGGAACAACCATTTTTTTTTTCGTCTTCGAGCCTTTTTCTGCGTAGGTGGCAGCCAAGATGTCGAGACTGCACCTGACGTCCGCGTCCCCTGCGCGAGAACTTCTTGCCGAGGAGACGAGCGGGGAATAACAGCAGATTTTGCGGGGATAAAACTACGAAAGCAGGGAAGCTCGAAAGTTTTCGGGTTCACAGCCGACAGGGGAAACCCCCGGTGCACCTCGAGATTCGATTTCGAACGCTGTACGGGTACCGTAATTGAAAAAAGATGGACGCGGACGCTGGACGATTTGCGATACATGTTTTTTTAAACTAAATAAAACTGAAAGGAAAAACACCAATAAGTTAATTTGCAAATTGCCAATCAACTCCATGATATTTTGTAAAAGAAACGGTATGCTCGCGCGTCTATGGCGTTTATTTATTTAAACGATGAAACGGAAATAACAAAGGGAGTTTTGGTCACAGAACAGACTTAGCCAGGATCGTGTCTTTTACTTCTCATGGCATTATAAGCCATCTCGTTACGCAAAAAGCAACGTTGCAAGCGTATACTGCGTAATGCATGACAAGGAAATGGAGCAGTAGTCATACAGGATATTCAGGAAATATTGTCGTGTCACTGTCGCCATTTCCATATCGTAGAAAGCGAAGATCGCGCACTACATTTTCTCATTGCATAATGTTGACGCCTGCTCTACAGACACAAGTAATCTTATAGATATAAAAAAGGTATAGTTTGACTAAATCATATTGATTGATTATAATCGATACCTGCATAAACTGTAAGTTTGGTTTATTTGTAGAAAAAAAATTTTATAAAAAAAAATCAAACCAACTTCGAAAAAATGCACCAAAAAGTATGAAATAATTTTCATTTAATTTGTGTGAATACACACGAACTTAAATACAATACAATCTTTTCGAAGGCGACGCAAAATTGAAAATTTTCCAAATGACAGATGTCGCTGATTATGATTTCATTGTAATATGATGGACTTGGAAATCAGTAGGTGGGGAGAGAAGATACATTAATATGTGAAAGCATGTAGAAGAATTTAAGGATTTTCGTAATTTCCAGTGTCGAAAATGTTCAATTTTGCGCCGCCTCCGAAAAGATTGTATTGTATTTAAGTTCGTGTGTATTCACATAAATTAAATGGAAATTGTTTCATACTTTTTAGTGCGTTTTTTCGAAGTCAGTTTAATTTTTTTTTAATAAAATTTTGTTATTTCACACTTTTTAGTGGAACGAGCAGAATTTTTAGAACACCGTAGGATGGTTTTTCGGTCTTATTTGCAAGAAAAACCGCAATGATTGAAAAAATGCAAAATTTGTTTTCAAGGGACCAATCGGGAGACATACTCCACAAAATGCAGAAGGTTTCGTCCTGATTGGTGGACCCATCTCGGAGTAATCGGTGAAGATACATAGAAAAAAAAGAAGGCACATACAGATCGAATTGAGTAACCTCCTCTTTTTTCGAAGGCGGTTAAAAAGAATCGAAGGGATCAAAATATGTATACACTCATACATTATTCAAACAAACATACGCTTGTTGCTTTTAAGAGACGAGCGAAACTAATTCAAGAAAACTAATGTATGCGAAACAAAGTTGAAGACGGCTTATAATTAGTTTGAGCATATTCCTCTCCGCGCAAGTATCTTTTTGATCTCTCGACGAAGTTGTTGAGTTGTATAGCCGAGAGTTTATACGAATCGTATATAAAGTATTATAATGTTACATACTTAATGCAGTTGGTGTGCGTGCGATGACGAGGAGGAGCTGAAAGAGAACCACTTATAAACTACTTCAGCGAATAAAAGTTTCGCCCGACGTAATTTACCACTCAAGAGGTAAATTTTATGCAAATGGTATTTAATACCTCGAGATCTCTTAACTCCGAGACTGCTTTGATATGAATGGAAATTAGTATTCTCTTTGCTTCTCGCGTCGTAGTTGATACTTAAACTTCCTTTTCTCCCTGGGACTAACTTAATTACCGACAAACATTTAACTTAGCCTGCGCATTGTTTACTTCCAGTTATTGATAACACCGATTCAATAGAAACAATCGAAAATTATACAATTCAATGTTTATTCTTCTAAACGAATTACACAATCATTATCTTCTTATAAACGTGACTTAAAATCTTGTCTTATTTTATGATTTTTATCTTCGTGTTCTTTATCGATTATTTATTAATGTCTTCGATGAGACATGATTGCCTTCTGCCAAATTGAATATGCATTTACCGTTTTGCAGAAGCAATAAAAGAATTGAACGAGGTCGCACTATTTCCAACTTATTAAAATTCTGGAAAGAGCAAATGCATTTTCATGAAAAATCCATTTGGTACACCCGACTTTGACAGTTTTATTTTGCATAAAGATCCGTCCATTTGCGAGATAACCGGGCAAGTGAAGCGGATTTATTCAACGCGAAGCGGATAACAAATAGCGGAGAAAGACGGGCGCAATATTTTCTAGTAATCGTTATAGGAGAAGTCGTTTGAAATAGAAAAAGCTAAGGGTGTATGTACTCCTGAAAACTTTCGAGACTGCTCTCGGAACGCTTCTCTCGTCGCGGATATACTTCTTGAACTTGATGGAATTCGATTTCGCCGGGATAGGCGTTCGCTGCACGGAAAGTTCGAGCGTTTCGCTATTATCGATGACTACAGCTCAAAAATCTGACTTCACGACGGCCGAAAGCAGTTCCGCGAATTCCCCTCGACTTTTAAATCTCGTGTATCCGAATCCGTGGATCTTCGGGGCACGGAGAGGAGTCACCGTGAAATTTATAAACCGTTTTAGGCAGTGCCGCTGCCTTGAAATCTCTACGAGGGATCGTTTTATCCAACTACTGTCGAAATACTTGCCTCGATTGAAATATTTGCAACACGTAATAAACGAGACGCACTCTGCAACTTTCCGCGAAACGAACTGGCTCGCTGTTTTACGAAACGAGCCCCTTCCTTGCCATTTCTCCTGTTTCGCTTCAAATCTCTTCCCAGCTAGTTACCTCCTATTTTTGCAATTTTTCCGTAGCTAATTGGACTGCAGATATTTATGCATTTTTAGAACATGCTAAATGTAACGCAGCGATAACTTCCAGTGAAATGTTTGTTGCGAGGCCGCGTTCTAATAAAACAGGAAGAAGAAATATAATTCGAATAAACTCGGAACGATCCTTTACAATTCCAGACGAGCAGTTCCTCTAGATAACTAGCTCGTTTCTTCAAGTTCCGTACTGGCGACACTTCGTTCGACGTCTGTGTAAAATTTTCTTAGAATATCTCGTTCGCGATCGGAATTTCTTGTACAACTTTCGATCGCGTTTTAAGTAGAATACTCCAACGTGCAAATCGTGTACACAGCATGTATATCGGGAGAGAACGGTGGGTACAGCAGGAAAAGGGATGATTCCACATGAAAAAGTAATTCGGAAACATGGAATCCGGTTTTCCCATTTGAAGACTCGTTTTCCGCGTAAATCAAATTTGAATGTTTGCCGTGTGCACGCGCATTTTGCTAACTTCGTACTAAACACAGAAAATAAAATCGACGGTGGTTATCCCGTATGGGAAAATGTTTTTCAAAAAGTCCAGATCAACGTTCCTCCGTTTGAAGCCCAGTTTTCTAGAAAATCCAATTTCGAAATTCGCGCAATACACCTGTAGCGGGCTAAATCCCGCGGGGACATGTCCAAACTCAATTTTTTCGAAATCGAAACCGGAGAAGAGATATTTTTGTTCCACGGTCTGCTTAGTTTCGCGCGTGGAACGAGCATGTGTGTCATTTTCCCATTTGTAGTTAACCGAGAATATGTATACTCGAGAAATATTCAAACTTTCCTGCGGAACAAGCCGACGGATAAACAGACTTTCATAAAACAGTTTCTTCGTTTTCTTTTTAAATACGTAGAGTTTAGTCTTTTTTATTAATTCGTACAAGTTGGCAGTCCAGTAATATGTAGGCACACACCTTGAAAACAAGCCATGTCTGTATTGATTCCTACTGATAGCAAACGATCGACTGGAAACAAATAAATACGAAAAGAAGAAAAAGGAAAAGGAGAAGAATGGAGCGCTCGCAGGAGGAATAAATCGTGACGTAGTAGGTAGTCGACTATGGATCGTCATAATCTGTGAAAGGAAGCTCGCGAGGATTCTCTCGCAGAGGATCAGAAATATTTTGAGGGCGGGTAGTGGGACGGGTGGAACGATCGACGGGTGCAAAAAGGGGGAAAGAAAAATGAACAAAGATAAGCCGCGTCGATAGAAAGGACACGACTCGACACGCTCGGAATTCATTTGATTTTCCGTTCACGGGGGCCGAAGAGAACAAGTGGTACTCCAGGACGCCAATGCATCAAAGACAGTAGTGATATTGGAAACAGGAGCAAACTACTCTCCACCGATCCGTAGCCTTGCGTAGCTACAACCGGGCCAGGCCGTCCATGATTCCACGACTTCCCGGCAAACTTCGACTTGCTCTTTTCACCCTTCGACCCCGACCACGACCCCAATCCCAATTCCGTTCCTTTTCTCTTGGTGTTACTTCCCTTCAAGTTAGTGGCTCGATTCACCGTCCCCAGCTACGTTCCCGTGTCGCGAAATGCCCGATAGTGAGCACCGACTGCCATAACATTTCGCTAGACACCTGACAACTTGAACCATTACTAGTCAATTCTACCCGACCAATATATGTACATTAACTCGCGCGTGCATACGCGTTCAAACACGGATCAACGCTGTGCAAACTTTCACCATTTTCATCGCTTTGTTTTCTTTAAAGCGACGTTTAAAGTTTTCTTATTTTTTTAAAATTTATTTATTTAACATTGCTTCAACATCAAAGGTCATTAGCACACGGTACATTTTCTTATAATGTTTTGTACATATTTGTATGCTTGATATATAGTGCTGTGAATAATTATAAACTCAACCATATTTTTATGTTTTTTCGTAGTACTGAAACAAAAATTGACGGAACCGTTTATGCATTTCTATATTCTAATACAAAACAAAAGTGAGCAAACAAAAAAGGCGTGTAGAGCGTCCTAATTGCTTGATATTCCCGCAATTTTCAATACCAAGTTTCAAGAAATTTTTAACTACACTTTGGGATCTATTAATTATACTCGCAATTTGTCGTTGACTTTCCCTAAGCTCTTCGAATCGATTATTCGTTGTTTTCCAACACCACTGAATTGCGTGCCACGCGGCAGTGTACAGTACAGAATTGTTTCAAAGATCTATAAAAAAAGACTTTTAGAGACTTGGTGTAATATTACTATCACTAAGAAGATCTGACAAAACTTCAGAAACGTTCTGAATGAGATAAGAACAGCGACTGAGTTTATAAATATTCACAGCTCGAATCTGCTTGTTTTGAAGAAGAGATAGCAAGAAACTGTTAACATAGAAAAGATCGTACTACCTCATCATATAAATGTAGTAAAACTTACTTAGTGGATTCTTGGAAATAATAACGTAAAAATACAGGAAATAAAAGTGTGAGTTTATAATTATTCACAGCACTGTACTCCTCAGAACCTAACAGAATGGGTAAGGATCCAGGCAACTTAGCATTTTGCCTTTCATTCTCATATTTTTTGTATTCTATTATTAGATGATTCACATTAACTGATACTTTATATATATCGCAGATCGTGTTTTCATTGTTATTTAACAAAAATGAATGGGTTATTTCTGAGTACCCAATTCTGATTCTAGAAATTCAAGTTTGAATTTGACGTTCTCGAAAATAATTGTTTCGAAATAAACGAAAAATCATTGTTTAGCTAAGAGGTTCTAACTTCCATTTAATTGAAGCGCTGGAATGGAATTTTAACGTTGATTTTACAGTGCTGCAAGGAGAGCAAATTGAAACGAACGGAATAGAAATTTCACGTGCAAGAAAATGCAGAAAATGTTTCGCGGAACCGTAACGACTGGCTGAAAATGCATAAAAGTACGAAGGCTAATGCAATTGTGGTTTGCGATCAATATTAAATCTTCGCGCGGGCATGTTAAACGATTTTCTACATGCCGGTAGAATGAAAACGAGCTTGGTCAAAACAGATTGCGAATAAACTGACGGCTGAAGACAAAAAAAAACATTTGAATTCAGTGGACCAGTTTAAAATTATCTTTTAATATACGGGTCTGCGGAGAGTCTGAAGACACCGCTTTGCCGCACTCAAAAATTAATAAAAATACCGCAACGAGATGCCAGTTTTTTCCCGCTCGAGTCAACGGCGGGATTCCCCTTTGAAATTCAGCTCACGTATTTTGCCCCTTTGCTATTCCATTTCCTCTTTAAATTCGCAATTTTAAAATTTATTAAACCCCCGGGTGAAAACTTAATAATAATCCGTACTGCGCTAGGCGTTCCTCAAAGCGCATTATTAATTCTAAAAAGAATACTTCCTCCGGCGATGCCGTGCTGATATTTATTTATTAATAAATAACCGAATCGATTTATCGGTTTTTTAGTCCGTCGCGTCGTCTGTGTCGATAAATTTTTGGAATCGCTTCTGGTATAGCTTCCTGGATTTTCGGTGTTTTTATACTTCACGTCGGTTTTCTGCCCTCTCACGGCGAGGGTAAATGTCTAGAAATAAAGCCGATAAACCCCATACCCGATTGCGCGAACTACGTCTTGGAATGCCATCTACGACAACAAGATTCTCGATTAAAATTCCAATCGTGCCTTTTCAGATCCTTCTCCTTCAGGCTCCGGATGCGGCCTTAAATAAATCCACCGGTTCTTTGCCCGTGGGCCGTAGCTACGTGCATTTAAATTTTATGTAGACACGCACGTATTTACGAAAATTTATGCACCCCGTCCCCATGTATCCCCGTTGAAACGGACACCAAGATTTTCGCGCGGAAACTGCGGACATCGAGCCAACTGCATTTCAAATGCTGAAACGTATTAGAGTTCCCGCATCCTCAGTTTTAATCTGATTCTCGTTCCGACGAATATTATCTTTCAATTTCTGACGGGCTCTAATCTTTAAACAATGCTTAGAATAATATTCTGTTCTTCGTATAATGTTCTGTTCTAAAAATAAAGTTAAATATGTCCGCGCGTAAACTCTTCTGCGATTGGAAATTAATTATTGATACCGATATGTTCAATGTTGAAATTGTTGTTCAGATCTGAGCGATGCGAGGAACGCGTTAATTTTTCAACTTTTGATTGACTGAATAAATGATATTGATTTTCTGGTATTCGTAAAACTTGTAAAACGTAAAATGTATTCGTTTCAGGTTTCAGCCAGCCCTTGTCAGACATTTCTTACTGCCAGCTTGTCTTTCTGTATCCGATTTCCCTCCACGCGCGTTTGACTTTCATTATTTCCTTCTTTTCATCCCCGTCACTAACAGAAATTCTGCTATAGCTCGTGCTCTCATTTCGCAAGATAATTATTCCCCCCAGACATTACGTACCGCGGAAAAATGTAATTCATTTGCTAACCTACGCTCGTGACACGCTTAAAGTTTCCACAATTTAAGAATCATTAAAACGTACCATTGGCGCAGAGAAATATCCACGAATCTTGCAAAAGAAATATGTTACATCGGTTAATTCATGTTAACTGTTAATAAAGAATTACCAGTTAATATTCATTTAAAAAATTTTTTAAGACTTCAAAGCGGTGTTAAATATTTTACTATACTTTCGAATTATTTGTCATGGAAGTGGTACTTGAAATTTATTATACAGGCTGGACGATTTATCTGAAGACATTGAAATATCTCGAAAACTATGCATCGAATCAAAAGAAAGAAAGAAATGTAGAAGAAATTATACCAATAATTTCAAATCAATGGAGAACCAAGATTTGCTATAAAAAAAGGGTTTCCTTTGAAGATTTTGAAATAATTCCCTCTCCCACCCCCAGGAGATGGGGTTGGGGTGTCAATTATGGTGTTATTGAATAGCATTTTTAAAAATGTCAAATGCGTCTAGTTTTATTTTTCTGATCTGATGTGTATTACTCGAGATATCCCAAATTTTCAACGGTTTTTAACCCATTTTAATTTTTGTCGATTACAGCGCCATCTGTGAACCAAAATGCAAAATCTCGTAGGTCAAATTGGGGTACTTTTTTCTGGAGAATCCAAATCTGCAATAAAAAATGGGAGTTCCCATTTAAGTTGTTTATCTTCCTCCAGCCTCACCCTCAGGGGGTGGCGGTGGGGGGTCGAGTTTGGTATCATTGGATGTCCCCCTTCGAGACGAACAACTTTCATTAGCCATTTTTTTTTTGATCCGATGCATAGTTCTCGAGATATTTCAATGTCTTCAGATAAATCATCCACCCTGTATAAATCTGTGATAGATAAGGGGCAAATTTTATTGCACTTAACATAATCAACAGTTGACCCGAATTGTTGTAAACCAACAGAACGAGTAAACGGTAAGCAGACCTGAAAATGTTCGACTAAACTGTATGGTGGTAGAAAAATCAGGTTTTGAAGTATCGAGCGCGGAACGAGTTCGAGTTCGAGTGGTATCGACAAGCCGATAAAATGCCATTTACAAGGAGTCGTATGGGTTTTTCCGCGTAACGTTGACAAGGGATTATGACATCGGGCTAATTTCAAAGAGCGCGGCGGAAATCTAATCGCCGCGCGCCGATGCAATTACATTTGCGCATTAAGTAGGAAGAAATGGAAATTACGATTCAGAGGATCCGACTGCGGAAATACTGTTTTCCTTTAACCACGACAGGCACGGGTATACTTATTTAAAATTCCGCGCGCTCCTTTTGCTGGCTCGTCTGAAGATGAACAAAATCACGGTGCACAAATATTTACGCCCGCGAATACATAATACGGTTGCATTTTGAAACCATGCAATCGCGGCCCCCCGGGTATGCATTACTATTCAATATTGTGCCAACGACTCTGGCTGAAATTAGATGAAATCTTCTTTTACTTAGCTCCCGTGAAAATTGAATTACATTCTTTTCTCTCTCTCTCTCTCTCTCTCTTTCTCTTTTTTATTCTTGCCTCCAGTGTTCCCAGAAGAAACTCGCGTTTGTGATCAGTCGTACGTTACCAGATCGAATTATTTTTGTCAATACAATGGAAGCATTCCAGTGTAGATGATATTATTGCCAGCGAATATCTGCATTGTTCTGACAATCACTGATGCGGATAGAATAGCTGAATATGCCGCAGAAATTGATCGCGAAACATCCATTGATAATGTCGAAATTTGGACGCGGATGTGCAATTCAAATTTGAGTATCGCGTACGGTATTGTACTATGATGATCGTTTAGCGTGGCAGAGAGTGTACTAATCCATTTTAGCAACCTTGTAAAATGTAATGACTCGACTGCGGATTTTATGCATTTATGATCAGAATGATTCGATGAAATAGGTACGTCTCGCCAATGTTCTGGTTTCTTCGGAGAGAGGCAAACATTGCAGTAAATCCATTCCAGTAATAAGGTGGAGGGGGGTAAGTGCGGCAACGGGGCAAGTGCGTTAATTGGTTATTTTTATTATAATATGAACGAAATTTCTCTAGCGTGTATTTATTAATGTAGTATAAATATAGTATGAACTATTCTACATAGATGTCTCCCAAGAATAAAGGTGTTTTCCTCGCTTAAATCAACCAATGTCAACTTTGAGGTTACCCTGGACGTGCAAGGTACTGCAATACTACAAGGGCCACCCCGATCACCTGATATGACACCCATGGATTTCTTCATATAGGGAACCTTGAAGCAGAAAGTTTATTCGGTGCCAATCAATTCAAAACAGCAATTAAGAGACCGAATCATAGATGCAGTGCACCAGATATCACCAGAACAATGTTTAGCTGCAATTTATCAAGTCAGTGCTAGATGTAATGCTTGCATTGCTACAAGAGGGCAACATTTTGAACAATACCTACATTAAATAGATGACAACGTAAATAAAATGTAAATTAAAAAAAAATAAATACAAAAATGAAAACTTGTTTTGTTCCTTTCTTTGCGATTTTCTCCAAAACGAAGCAAAAACGAGCAAATCTCTGAAAGACTTTTTGTCTTAGTTTAACGGTCCCCTAGAAGCTCCTGAAGTTTTGCCATTTAAATTCGGGACACCCTGTATATTAAAGTGCGTTAACTTCCAAAGAGTCGAACTTATTTTAAATGCTTGATGTTATTCCTATAACACCGTTAATGCCCCGAGTATCGTCGCGAGCAAGCGAAACGGGAGTTACGACCCAGCGAAGTTCGGCATACGGACTTGCGGTATTTCGGATGCTTCATAATGGAATAAGAAGCATTTTATAGCGGGCTTGTTAATCATTCTTTCCTTGTCCCGTAGCACTTGAAACAAGGTTTGAGAACATTTTTAACTCTCGGAGATGCTCTTGCGCCATTTTCGGGGCAGAATGATAATTTTCAAGCAAAATTAGAATCCTACATAATACTAATTCATCAGTAATAACTGTGGCAAGAGTTTGATACCAAGAGCGTTAAGTGTTTACATACCAGACTGAAAATACATCAGTTTAAAGTCCAACTTTGCTAAAACTGGGGCGCACTTACTCCACTGCACCTTATTAACCCTCATCCACACGATTTGGTACCTGAGTACCTATTTCGAATTCGTATCAGAATCGTATAAAAAATTACCCGTGTGAATGAGGGTTAATAAGACAACACTGGTCGCTTTGAGTGGTGACTGGGTTCAGTATTAAATACGCACAGCGAAACAGCGAACGCCGTGGAAATACGAAATACGATGAAATCTCGGGAGGATATAATCGAATCCTTGGAACGGGATCGGTATCGATGACACGCGAAAGTCATGGTCCGAGACGGTGGTGGTTCTCGGTTGGCATCGACAGAGAAAGAGAGAGACAGAGAGAACGGGAGAGTAAAACAGAGACAGAAGCGTTCGAACAGGAAGAGGATGGAAGATCAGAGTAGAGGAGATTGGTAAGTAAACTAGGAAACGTCGGTGGTAGAAAGAGAGCCGGAAACGGGGGATGGTTTAAAGGCAGTCCACGTAGCGACGTGGGTGGACAGGACGAACGGTCAGGAGGGTATGAGGTCTGCGCAGCGGTCAGCAGAATCAGAATGCTTAGAACCCCATATAACGGGCACTCAACTGAGTTGAAACCGGTCGTAGTCGGGGAGGGAGAGGTCTACCGAAGAGGTAGTATGTTCGGTAGGTAGGCGGTTACACCGTTACACACACGTGGCCTAGGTTTGAGCACCGAAGTCTCGGTTCGTTGTGGAGCTGTCTGCGCGAGTTTCCACGGGCTTTTCCAGGCCCCGTCCCGTCCCGCCCGCGTGTATGTCTCTCGGGAAGATCTAGACGCTGCTGCTGCTGCTGGGAGCTCAGAGAAGACGCCGGGCGCGTCTCGATGCTCCGTCAGAGACGCGCGATAGAGTCACACCGATAATTGGACCGTGTCGGCCGCGCAAAGAAAACCGACTTCGTTATCGTGCCCGGCTCCTTTCCATTCGTCTGACAGTGTTCCTCTTTTCCGTTCGTAGCTTCTTTCCGCGCCATTTGTGTCGCCCGGCGTGTGTAACAGCGTGAGAAAAGGTTTAACTGGACGAGGACGTACCTCTTCTCGTCCTCGTCCTCTTCTTCTTCTTCGCCCACTTCGTCTTCTTTCGTCGAGGACGAAGACTCCGCCGCGACACGTACTACCATCCAGCCACTGCACTGTATCGTTCGATTGCATCGGTCCCGGGAGCTACGTGTCTCGAAATGGTCTGCGGTATCGTCCCCGACGAACTGGACGAACCGGCAACGGGAATTGATAGAGAACACGGCAAAGAGCGGCCTGGAATTTTATGGGGATTCTATGTGATCGAATGAGGAAGCGCGCTACGCTGCGCTGAGGAACACACGAGGACTGATAGCGGAAGCATGATACGGATCCCGGACTGTTTAGAAACGTAACCCTGAGGACGCGACACCACCTGCAGCTGGTGGCTTCTGAAAAGATAACGCGTACGTACGTGATCGAGTTTTCGTGTGCGGGACTTCGTTTTTGGGATAGAATTCTACGTCGAGTTCATATGTTGCTCGAACCGTATTGTAGCTGTTATAACTGGACTGTGGATTTGATGCACTTATCACAAAATTGACTATTTGTACTGATTTCTATTTGAATTTCTATTTATACTGATACTTAATGAGGAAATTGCTTTGAAAAATGTTTGAAACAATCGTTAAGTGAAGCACATATCCAGAGTTTAATAGGATTGCCGTATGTAAAGTGCTGCGCTGTAAAGCAGAGCAAGTAGAAACGGTCAACCATAAACACACACAGCAGCTGAATCCCAGCCCTCCAGTATACGGGCTCGCAGACCGATCGCTCGAAACTCGTTTTTCTCGAAAACGCAGTTTCATATGCAAAAACTTGAGAAGCACTAGAGAGTACAATGGCGAATCGAACTTCTGGAATTATCAAAGAAAAAGAATCGACCGCCCGTCGGGTATCGAACCGTAAGTCAAATATAGGTCTTCCGAGCTACTTCTTTCACAAACCACCCGTGTCCGTGTGCCGTCGGCGATTCTTTCTCTCGAAATGCACATAACCTACACGTAACTGGCATACCGCCTCCGTCGGACAAACACGGGCCATTCTTGGCGAGACATGAACTGTAAACAAATATGCATTTCGAAGCTACCCACGCTGGAATCGGAGATAAACGGATCTAGACTTTCACTTTGGTTCTGTTGTCAAGAATTCGGAAAATTCTTCCGATACCTTTTCTATTCGAATGCTAATTCGATTCACTTCGAAAAGGTTACTCGATTCGATCAATATGCATATTGCTTTTTTGTTTCTGTAGACTGTTCGACGGCTTGTGTAATTTTGATTGCATAGGATAGCAGGTGTATTCTTTTCATTGAAGATCTGAAACTCTTCGGTATACACTAGGCGATGAAATTATTCGGTATTTACAATTTCGAGTCAGCAATACCTGATAAAAATCAGTACATATCTAATGGTCCTCTGCTAATTCGATCGTCCGCCACAGATGCAGCCTCTCCGCCATTTGTCGCGTATTCGCGTATGCGGTGTCCAGGCTCGCGGCTTGTAAATTCAGCCCAAAGTTTCTACGAAGGCGCCGTTTTTTGGTCGGCTGCCGGCGCGGCGCGGAACAACGCAAATGGAATAACGCGAGCGCATTGTATGCCAGGCACGCCGTTGTTGCAAGAAACACTCTCAAGTATTAAACTGCATAGCTGCCGCTACGGCCTGGTAAGTGGTCACATTACAGAGACACTGGAGACAAACGTTATAAACCCGCACCGAATAGTTGCAGCGAAGAGGCCGGGGCCTCGTGAATCTTCCTACATTCTTGTCCCGGCCCGGAGAGGCTCAACTTCGAACTCACGCATCGGTTTCTTTAATTCATGTAAATATTATTCATGGTCGCCGGTTCTGAAAACCGTCTGACCCTATTTATCGCGGCGGAGGCGGCGGACTTTCCGCGGCGCGTGATAAAAAGTTATGATGTTAGATGGACTCAATTTCTCCGCGCCATTATCTTCGCGGGTAAACGCGCCGCGCCATTGTTCGCCGTCGCGTCGTGGCCCAACGATTCCACACCTTACACGCTCCACCGGCGTTGCTCTCACCCCTAAATCAAAATGACAATTAACATTCCTGTATGGCAATAGACTTGACTGATAACTTACAGCTATGCGCTTTTATAGCGCACCGCTGCAACCGCACGCGGAACTCGCGAGACTCGCTTCACTTGCAACATTGAGAGACACCTTGGGTGCCGCGCAGTTACCGTGAAAGTATGGCAGTTCCTCCGGTGCACATTCTGCCACTTGTTTCCAGAAAAAATAAAACACTGCCCATATCGTTCCGCGGAAACGACTGCTTCGGGTGTTTTTACTCGTTGCCGGTGAGAATTGTGCTGCAGGAAAGTGGCTATTCTGAACAGCATGTTGACCGCTTTCGGCGCTCATTTTGCAAACATGAATTACAATCAATTTTTCTGGGCCTAATCTATTATTCCAGATCTGCGATATACGAGTAGATAATTATTACGACTGGATGGTGTTTTCTCTCGAGAATAAGACCAAAGGATCGGCTGTTTGTCCGGGAGTGCGTCGCGGTGAATAATTCGCGTTGGACGTCGTCGTCCGGACGTTCTCGCTCGCGATTGGAGGGCCGCCGGCGCCGGGTTACCGATAAATCGGCCCGGAATTTCCGCCGGTGTTGGTTTCCATCAGTAGGAACGACCTACCCGTTCTCCGGGACGTTTAACCGAAGCAAATGCTTCGGTGTCCTTGCTAATAGGATTATCCGGATCCGCGAAGTTCTCGTCGACGGAATGTCCCGCCGGGGACGTAAACGCGCACCGCCAACGAAATTTCATGCACAGGATTTCCGTAGCATTCGCCGCGCAGCCGCGCCGCCGTCCCTGTATTTCGATTTGAAACCCTCTTTTCGTCGCGCAAAACCGCCAGACGCTTTTGCTTCGCAATCGGTGGGCTCTTTACCAACAACCTTCCCCTGCGCGCCCCTCTCTTGCACCTCCTACGTCCGCCCCTGGAGCAGACCGGAATCGAGTAATTTAGATAGCTGACGGAAAACGGAATTCCCGTGTATCCGGAATTTCCAGCGCTTCTTTCCGTAATCCCGAAGGGATTAGAAGATGCTTATGTTCGCGCTGTTTTATTCGGCCAGTTTATTTCCGGGGATGTTGACGCGTGCGATCGGTGACAGCGAGACGGTTGGAAAGGATTTTCCTACGACCGGTTGTTTAACCAATTGTCCGAAATTAAGTACTCACATTTTCAATTTGAACCTGTATTGTCCTGTACAATATTTTTGGAGAAATTGCAAAATTCTGTTTCGACCTACCCAGCGAACGAACACTTGAGCAGCATGTCTGCTGAAATTAGTATTCGCAAATCGTTGCACCCCAGAAAAAGAATACCCGCGCCCTGTTCACAAAGCAACACACTCCAATTTAAACTCTCCACAGCAATAGCAACTCCTAACTTCGAGCGTCCCGGAATAAGATTTTAATTACCGGTCTCATTTCCATTAAAACAGCCTGTCGTAGCAGGGTGTCGCGTCGCCGATGAGAGACAAAGGTGTGCAAAGGGAGAGGAAAAAAACGCGTTGAAGGACTGCCAGGGAACGGCGGAACGAGTTGGTGTTAACTTTCAGGAAGTCGTGCAATCGATGCCAATTACCGGGAGCCGAAACAATTTCAGTTGGGTCATTCGGGATTCCTCGCAGGACGACCGCGTCGTTGCCTTTTTAAGACTAGTGGGAAGGTTTGTCAAACGGCGAAGAATTCGTAGGGTCTTCCCTCTGGACAGAGCAAGGTTGTGTTTACAGGGTCGGGTTAGGCAATCCGTTCCGCAAACAGCGAAACAGCTCTGGATAATCAATAATCATATTTACTAAGTTCAGCTTCATATTGCTACTTCCCTGGAATCGTTGCCGCGCTGCGGAATTCTAAGCAAAATAAAAATTCTATGTCAACTGTGAGAAACGAATTTATTCTTTTAGCAGTTTTAGTTTGGAACATTTGCCACAATTTTATACGTTTCACGTGTTTTAGATAAGGTAAAAACATAACGTTCTTGGTATCGAACTCTTGCCATAGTTATTATTAACGAATTAATATTATGTAGGATTCAAATTCTGCTTGAAAATTATCATTTTGATAGGATATTGTACAAAGCGTCAACTAGGACGCATTTGCCCAGAAAATGGGGCACGTGACTGTTTGGCATTGGTTGATATAATCGAGGAAAACACCTTTATTCTTGGGCGACATCTATGTTGAATAGATTATTCTAACTTATACTACATTAATGAATACAAGCTAGAGAAATTTCGTTCATATTATAATAAAAATAACCAATTAACGGACTTGCCCCGTAGACGGACTTACCTCACTCCACCTTACGGCTAAGAATAATAGTTGTGTTATATTCTCCTTAGCGAGAACTTGATCGAAATTCCAGATAGTGAAATACGGGGCTTGCTACATTCCCTTAAAGCCTATACGGGGATCCTTGCGCCACTGATTGGATAAATTTTCCCCAGAGCTAGCAACCGCCCTCAAGTAATTTCTAGAGACCCCGTACTGAATTCTTTAGTAGCATCGTCCTGTTAGGAAGTAGTAACTTTTTACGCACGAAACTTCTCCATAAAATTATGATGTGAAAATAAGTTCCGAAGTTAATAAATACAAAGACTCGTGAAACTAGGAAATACTATCCGAGGTGAATACATTATCTGGTGGCTTTCACGAATTTTTATACTTCGCGCGGTACATTTTATTCTAGTTTAATAATTATTTGATATATTTGCTAAACATTGAAACCTATGAAAAGGAAGAAATTAATACGAGATAGAATGTAATTTTCTCCACGAACGAATCCAATAAATTAAAATTGAAACGAAGCTGTATAAAGCATTATCACAATATGAATTTTATTAATTTTTCAGTGGCTTCTATGTGCTACGTATGCATCAAATTTCCCGATGAATTTATAATTACATATTGCAACATTATTTGGCAATGTAACATTGAAAATGATTCTTTACTTTCGTGTATATCGAGTCATGTTGACGAACAATTAAAGCGCAATATTATAATTATGAGCGCCATTATAACGCTGAAATTGGCAAGTACAAAACATCGATGAAATTTCAAACATTCGGCAGCGACAATTTCAATAGCCGTCTTTTTAAAAAACCTTATATTATATTGTGCCAGACAGGTGATGAAGACTTCAAATTAATTTTAATAAACACAGATATTTTCCAATTTACGTCAATTCGAGTGCAACACCATTATAGTAAATACGATGGATATTTAATTTCCTTTCGCGCGAGGAAATTAGCAATGGAAAAACTGCTGGAATGATCATTTACGTGATTTTTTCTCTCCAGTATTTGCTGTATGAACGTGCTAAACTACTATTTACCAAACTAATGGAATTAAAATTTGCACAACGATCCATAATTTTTTAGTTTTCCGTCCTCGTCGTAGATGCCGGTACTTGAACCGATACTGATCGAATTCCGTTGAAATCGGGACAGAGAGCAATCGTCGGATAAAAATCACCTACTATTGAATTAACGAAGGGATGGCCCGCGAACGAGGCGCGAGTAATTGTCGGCTCGGTGAGTAATTCGAGATTTTCGCCGTTGCGCCCGGGTTTGTCTAACCTGCACGTAGATCGCGCATTCCGCTCGGGTGTTTATGCTCATCGATACTCATTCGAATCCCTCGTCACGTCCCGCAGTTTTATAGCCGGCGATGTAACGAGCACAGTATATGCGCCCGGCGTAAACATTACACGCGCGTTCGCACGCAACGAAACGCAACGCAGCGCCGACGTCGACGCGCCGCCACACCGGGACAAACGCAAACCATAAAGCAGCGCGAAGGTCCACGCAATTTTCACGATGTAATGTATTTCGATTGCAATTGCGTTTCCGAAATAGGGACCGGGGCCACCTGTCCGCTGTGGCCAGGCTCCGTCGAAAGGTAGCCGGATAACCACGGCGTTTGTGGGCGCCATGCCGAGTCGCTCGTTTATCGACGATCATTTTTAATTCCGCGCTAGCTCTCGTCAAAAGCAAGACCGACAATCCCACGCTGAGAATTATTAAGGCAGAGGTCCGATTTTCGAAACCGATCTTGCACGAATTTATCGGCATTTTGAAGTGAAACATCTTTGCTGAAAGGGCTGCAATTTTCTAGAGTTACGGAAGTGACAAAATTTCGCGAATAACCTCGAATAGTTCGACAAGTAACATTTTCATAAATAATTTACTAACTTTAAAGACTTCATTGGAGATCATTTTAAGATTGTAGAATGTAAAATGAAGCCTTGGCTACATTCCCATTTCAGTTTTATGCAGGTTTGATGCTTAAATTGTTAGTTATTAACAAATTTTGGAGAAGTGATATGTTATGTATGTCTGTCCTTGTCGCACAGTTCGACCCTCCTTGTCTTACGCATTACGGGAACTTCCGGAACAATCAGTCCGCGCAACAATTGTTAATAACTAATTAACCAGAATTAATTTGTGAACATTTGCAATTGGATAACGTAGAATCAACCTCCAGCTACTTTCACATGCAGTTTCTCATGGGATTTTGTTCCGACTGAAAAGTTTATAAACAATTATCCAAACCCTTGTTCTAAACTAACCTGAAATATCTTGACAGGTGTCAGGTAAGTAAAAAAACATACGCGTGGAAAACCACGCGCGGTAGAAGTGAAACTTCTTCTTGCAGTCTAGTAATGTAGAGAAGTAAATTAAGATTGGAAATGGTAAATAATCCTAATGAAGCGACAACAAGATCAGGAACAACTCTCGATGCAGTATTTGCAAGACAATTAGACAAAATTGAATCAAGAATAGTTATATCATATTTTAGCTATCACAAGCCAATTGTTTCAATAACAGAATCATAGAAGATCGTAGAAAAAATAATGGACGATCAAAATTTGCGACGCAAAGAAGGAGAGCGTATAGGAAATGCTATTAATTATGACTCTTTCTTTCCCATACGCTCTCCTTCTTTGCGTCGCAAATTTTGATCGTCCATTATTTTTTCAACAATTGGCTTGTGATAGCTAAAATATGATATAACTATTCTTGATTCAATGTTGTCTGAATGTCTTGCAAATACTGCATCGAGAGTTGTTCCAGATCTTGTTGTCGCTTCATTAGGATTATTTACCATTTCCAATCTTAATTTACTTCTAAACATTACTAGACTGCAAGAAGTTTCACTTCTGCCGCGCGTGGTTTTCCACGTGCATGTTTTTTTTCCAGGAAAACTAAAACTTTCTGCAATCGAATTTTGCACACATGTTTACTGGTGTTTTTACGTAACCTGGTTGAACTGAAAATACGTTTTTATTTTCTCCCAGAACTGACAAACGAATTAATGCTGATGAAATTATACGATGTTCCCCCTCAAAGGGTTAATTGTATATTAATGTGACATGTACAGCTTCACTCACAATCAGCGATACATCTATGTACTTAAAGAGCGCTTTATACATTTTTAAAGCTGGTTAAGTGCTCGAAACGTTTCCGCGACAATATATTCAGTGACTCGTATAAAAGGATACAATTATTTCAGTATCGACAGAGACGGATATGTTGATAGCGAAAGAACGTAATTGATGTTGTCGATGGTTAATTTCGGTTTCGGTGAATTCTTGTCGACGAGATTTGTGTCGATGATTCCAACGTAAATCCTGCCAACTAATCCCATGAGACAGTGGTTGACGAAGCGCATTTATGGTTCCACTGCGGGAATCAATTAAACAGAGCTCGTAGCTTCTACGGTTATCTATATTAATCATATAGATCTTTCCTTCAACGCCATGAACTCGACTAAAACAGCTGTGTCTAAACTTCGATCGGACCGAGTATCAAAATTCTGATCAATCATTCTTTGGAATTATTTTTCTGTGGAACTGTTGTCATCGCATTTCTGATATTTTTCCGATTGAAATGAGACGCGTTATAAAATTGTTACGGGCGCTGTTTCAGCGAAAAGGGAAGAGAAGGGAAGATTCCCAAATAAAAATTCTTCTGTCCAGTAAGGAGACGGTGGACGTCGCGCAGCGAGGCAAACTGATGAATTTTGTGTCAAAATCAAAAAACTTTTTAAATCAAAACTGTAATATTACCGAATATGGACAAAATAAAGAGATTATGGTAGGAACGTTAATCATCGCTCTATCTTATTTCTATCGAAAGTTCTTTGATTTTGACAGAAAATTCATCACTTTGCCAGTGGAGCACTGTGCGTCGCCGACGCGACGCATTTCGTAAGTCGAACAAGGAACGCGAAAACAGAACTCAAATTGAGATACAGTAATGTCTCTCACGACGCAAAAGCCTCCGGGGGATTCGGTTGCGTCGTGCGTAGAGGGGTAGCTATTTAAGCGAGTAAAACGAGATCACGCGAGACCACTGTTGCGTCTCTTTCTTTCTGATATGCTATCCTTCCTTGCGCCCGAAACGTTCACCACTAAATACAGTTGAAATTATATCGTGTTTGGTCATGGTTTAATCAGAAAAATGCCACGAATATATCGATGAAAATTTCGTGAAGAAACAAGTAATAACAAAAAAGATTAAATATTGGTGTTACATTGTGAGGACGCGCGGGCCTTTTGAACTGTGCCGACGACTGCGACTCTTCGCGTCGCATTAGTAGTGGTTCACACCGATATACCCGAGCCGAGATCAGATTACTACAGTGGAGGGGATATTTTTTTGCGCGTACAGCCTTTTTGCGTCGTGAGAGACTGTACTGATAGGCGAACAATCCGTGTATCGAGCCAAGGGGAATAATATTTCATTGAGCCGAACGACAAGCAACGTTACACGGTTGATATCCGCGGGTAAGAAGGAAATGGAACAGAGAGGAAAAGCGGCGTCGCGTCGCATGGAAAAGGGGGAACAAGGCAACGGACCCCGGGCTTCACATATTAAAAATTGTTCTCGTAGCAGGAATTCGATTTCCCTGATGCATCGCGAACGCGGCTCCGCAGAATGTAGCATTCACTTCATCCTTTTCGATAATGAAATGAAACGGTCGCGGCGCGGTGGCGGCGAATGGGCGCAAACGCGATTTCTCGCAGAGCGCAGGAATATTCGCTAAATGCTGACACGAAAACGAAAATAAAAGGTCCTCGGGCCCGTGAGCGGAACGATAATCCAGCCAAATAATCTCGTCGAAAGAGATTGCGGCCACGCATATCCGTAATTAGACGCGTGCTGAAAAGACAGTCACTCACCGGGGAGCGACCGAATATGTTAAAAGATACAATGCGAACTGCAATCCTAGGGTGCGCATACCTACCGCGTATCCGTGTATCCGGGGCAAACATTCCGGCCGCGTTCCATTACGGCATCGGGGCGGCAAATGCTCGCAATAAAACGAGCCGAACCGACAGACAATTTTCACGTTTTACCATGCGCCCTGACAATGTCTCTTTCGAAATGACCGGCAATGAATACCGGCCGCGCCTAACGCGTCAGATATGCACCATACTCGCGCGTCTTTCATTTTTAAGGGGCCAATGTGGCATCGACTGACCAACAAATTTATTCTTTTTATTGTAGTTTATATTATTAATTGCATCTTTTTCCAAACTTCACTTTGGAGCACATAGAATCTTCAACTTTCTTTTACGTGTCCTATAGATTCTGACGAGAGAATTCCAGAAATATAAGTTTTAATGGCCGGAATTCGCCGGTTCAAAAGTTACACGCGTGTAAAGTTGACAGATTTCGAGCTTTTTTGACAGGTTGGGGCGCCGGCGTTTCCTGTGCAGCGACCTATTAAAAGGGCGGAGATGCGCAGCGGATTTTTCGGTGATTATTAAACAGTGACGCAGACCGAAAAGAAAATCATGCAGTCTCGGTGGTGCATGGGTGGAGGTGGAGGGATGAACCAGGAGAAAGGATACGGGACGGGGTTGCGGCGCTTGGCGCTGTAGCTGTAGCTGTAGCTGCAGCGAGTGGCGGCGGCACGTAGAGGGTTAATGCATTAACATCAAAGTGGCTTGCCGGTACAATTATTGCACTCGACGCTGCAGCCACGCACGCCGGCCACGGGGCAACGAAGGCAACGGTGGCAACCGAGAGTGAGAGAGAGGAATGTATATACGTGTGTGTGTGCGAGCAGAAACGCCATATATTACATTCTTCCGCGTTTAACTGGTCGGACATTAATTTGAAAAAGTAGGTAGCTGCCTAGCCGCTGACCCCTGCGGTCTACAATCTCATATCCCAGCCTCAGGCGGAGACTTTGTGCAAATGTTAAATCAGAACTTACGCGGTCTCCCTACGTTTACTCGTATGTATTAATACCCCGGGCTTCCAAGTGTGCAGCCATCCTGTCCCGCGTCGTTTTTTATCATTTGCTAAACATCGCGTTCCATTTCGCCGACGAAACAAAATCGAAGGACCAGCCCACCACATTGGGGAAACTCGTTTTCTCTGGCCAAGATTACGTTAGCGTTATTCCCAGGTTTCAAGGTTTAAGCTTCTGGGGCAATAGGTTTATATTAACATTTCAAGGTGACCTCCGTTTTCTGTTGAAAAATCCGCAGTGTATTTATTGAATACCATATTTCATTATATAAAACGACATCTCGACAGTGTGGCCCACAAAAGTGTTCGTACACCCTTTAAAACGGAATAACTTTTATATGAATGAACAAAACGTCTTCAATTTCTCTGTAAGGCTAGAAGAATTAGTTTAGTAAATGACGTCTAATAAATAAGTTGAAAGAATGCATTTGGTCGGAATTGTGAAAAACATTACTGAAAATTGAGTTTTACAACTTTTTTAGCTGGCCCAATAACGAAAATTTATAAAATGCGTTTTGTCAACTGGTATAACTTATATACGCTCTGAAAATTTCATTGAAATTGGTTAATTGGTTTACGAATTATAAACGATCAAAAGTGGTAAAAAGGCCGGAAATCTTGAAAAATTGCAATTTTTACCACTTTTGATTATAAATCGCAAACCAATTAACTAATTTCAATGAAATTTTTAGAGCGTGTATAATTTAAACCAGTTGACCAGAGACATCGTTTGAATTTTCGTTATTGGGCCAGCTAAAAAAGTTGTAAAAATCAATTTTTACTCTCGTTTTTCACAATTCCGTCCAAATGCATGTTTTCAAGATATTTTTTACACATCATTTACTAAACTAATTCATTCATAAAAAAGTTGTTCTGATTTAAGGTGTGTGGAATCAGTTATGCTCCTTACTGTATATCATCATCTTATCCGTTGTCACGTCGTACCACGACTGATATATAACTGCATACTTTTTGTATCATTCCAAAATACCAGAGGAGATCTACGAGAAGGGTTATTCAAAGCATACTCATGCAAGACGAATATTACAACATAAATATCGATTACCGTACGTAAAACCTGTACATACAACATACATTTTGCTCTGACGTTTCGAGGATTTACACAGTGGATTAAAATATTCAAACATTTCGGTATCTCGTCGAAACTCGTTCCTGCCCTACAAATACAGTACTTAATTTTATTGAACATCACCGTTTCTGAGAACAAAAAGTGATGTTCCATTTTTATTTAACCCTCGCACGCTGTCCAATCAAATTGGCAATGCACAATTGAATAAATTTTTGGAGATCCTTAAAGTGTGCAAGGAAATATTTCGATAATTTATTCGTCGTTCACACGGATGCTAGAAAATCCTTTCAGTACAGTTAATATTTTCACAATGTGCTGCATACGTCGACGGTGAATCGATGTGAAACGTGTATTTCTATAAGCCATGATACACTGTAGGGGCACACGGTGGAAATATGTAGATTTATATGCGCGCATGCTTCTTGTCGTCAATAATGCGAAAAGTTGATAGCGCGATGGGCTGCAGGGGAATGGACAACTTTTATTTACGGGGCTGAAATCATTATTTGTTTGTCGAACGTAGCGCACGTCCCGCTTTAGAACCTGTAAGCACGTAATTTAACGCGCACGCGAATGCTATCCCGGGGAAAAAACGCGCGCGGATTTAGAATCGCTCGATACGGAAATGGCGGACAATGTTTTTCGTTAAATGTTTACGCCGCTGTAAAATATACCGAGAAATATGTGCGCGGCGGACGGTGTCCGAAAATGTAATAAAAACTAGTCAAAATCGGAATCGGAAAAATTTCGAAATCTATGGAACCGTTGGGATACAACGACGGTTCCCGTGTTTTCGAAAATAAATTCATTCCCTTTGGCGTTTCAGCCCCGTGGCACGTTAGAATGTTACTCTTCAGGCGAGGGTGTCGGAAACATTTCTCTTTCGGACGCGAACGTTATGAAATCGCGAAACAAGAGAAACGTTTACATTTGGTTTGTCATTCCGTATGAAATTCCACTACGAAATTGTCGGTTCTTAATATAATAAATTTTACTTAGCGTTCGCACACTGGGCACACGGTGTACGTGCAAAATGTTTCGGAGCATTAGCAAATTGAAATGTGGTGCCAATGTTGCGTTAAATTCCCGAATCAAGAGTTGCGTTTAATGCATACCTCGTTTATTCTATACTAACGTAGGAAATAGTGGATAACGTTAAAAAAACATGTGGCTGTTAACCAAAATATAAAAAACAACTTCTTTTAAATTTAAATAAATCGCTGCGAAAGCGAGCATCAAAGGACGACGGCATGTATGAAAAGACATGACGTTTGACCGCAAAACAATTTTTGCGAAGCGATGATCGATATATCGGTCGACAGGGAGGAGAAAGAAAGAGAAGAGGAGTGCCGTCAACAGGATAAAAGAAAAATTGTAAAACGCGTGGTCGCGCAAAAGGCACGCACAGGTTTAGAATAAATGTTTCGGTGTCAGCGATATCACCAAAGGAATATCGCGTTGTTTGTCTAGTCCTCAAATAACGGATTTGAAGCGAGCGGGCAGAAACGCAGCGCACGTGTCATCTGATTGAACTCATCAGGACGACAGCTCCTGCCAGTCATTGGCAAAAAGCAATTGCCGCGGGAAACGTTAAAGCGTGAAAATTGCGCGTCCTTCTGGCTCGCTTTATTGGGAATGTTTACCGGGTTCGGGCGCCGCAGGGGAATATCCATGTAACGTTTGCTCAGAATACAAATAAAGCAGACGCGTCGTCACGCCGCGCCGAGACACCCATGGTCGCGCGACTATTCTCTATTTAACGCGGATGAATGGCTTACATACGTTATCAAAATATGCGACGAGCACGCAGTTTCTGTTTTTTCATGCTTATCGTACTCGCCGCGAACTGCGGATCGGAGGAAACACCGTTCGAACACCAAACTGCGAAATATTTAATACATAAGATGGAATGGGGTAAGTGCGTAAACGGGGCAAGTGCGTTGATTGATTACTTTTATTGTAATATGAACGAAATTTCTCTAGCTTGTATTTATTAATGTAGTATAAGTTAGTACAAATTATTCTACATAGACGTCGCCCAAGAATAAAAAATATCCTACCCTTTGTACAATATCCTAGCAAAATAATAATTTTCAATCAAAATTAGAATTCTGCATAATACTAATTCATCAGTAATAACTAGACTGCGGATCTTTATGCAAAATAAAAAATGTTTGCATTGATTGCAAGACACAGGAGTGAAATAAAAATTTCTTTCCTCTTTTAATTATCTGATTAAGCTGAAACTCTAATATGCTGATGTCTTTAAATCTTCTTAATATGTCCACTGCTTTAAATTGTGCTTACCCATTTTTGCCATGAATACATGAAATCCGCAGTCTAGTAATAACTGTGGCAAGAGTTTGATATCACAAACGTTAAGTTTTTACATACCGGACTTAAAATGCATCAGTTTAAAGCCCAACTTTGCAAAAAATAGTGCGCACTTACCCCACTCCACCTTACATTTAAATTTACCCTGCCATACGTGTCACATTTAAGAAAGCACGTTCGTTTTATCATGATTTCAGCTAGAAAGAAAAAACGGCTTAAATCACGTTATAATAAATAAATCTTCGCTTTCTCTTAACGTAACGAATCGTTCAACCGAAACGCATTCAAGCCCGCGCGGGCATTGTTGGCGAAATCTCTGTAGAATTCCACGTCCTCCGTTCTCATCAGCCTGCTTATGAGTCTCATCCGTCGGAATAAGCTCAGCCTCTTATCTTTTTCCGGTTTCTTTTTTCCTTTTTTTCGTTGCAAATCGCATCAGGTTCCGGAGCCACGAGTCCTTCAATTCCAACGGACAGTGGCGAGCAGTTACCGTAATTAAAGAGCTTATCCCGCAAACTGTTTCGAGAGTTATCATACAGAAATAACGAATGGTTAAACCCGTACCCTGTTACGACGCGATGCGCTCTGAAGCTTTCGCGAAGAAGGGAACGCCGAAAAACGAAGGCCTCTTGCTCTCCGCGTGCGTCTCTCGCTCACTCTCTCGCGGCATTCAAATGCAACAATGAAAAAGAATACGGCCGGGACGTGTGCGATAAAACCACTCGTTTTAATCATGGGATATACAGGACCGTCCTATAACAATCCCCCGCGATTTTCTGCGAGCTCTTTCAGCCAAACCTTATTTCCCTCTCGCGGGAGAAAGGTCTACATTGAAGCGTGCTTTATCTCGCAACAGTACGCAGCTAAGAATCCGAGGTTGTTACCAGCAGAAGCCTCGTTCGTTCGTGAAACGATTAAAACAACGAGCTGTCTCGCTAACTAGAAAACTATTCACGGTGTCCCCCAGTGGATTAGCGAACGATTAATTTCGTTTCGAAGGAGACATTATGCAATGCAAAATTTGAAAGCTTTATTAGCGTCAATTGTACAATTCTGTTCTGTTGTTGAACCTTTCAACGAGTCCCCATTACGACATGCGTATATTTAATAATAGTCGGTAATGTTTCCACTGCTATTTATTCATAGAATCAAATGATAGTCCACCACCGCGAGGAGGCCTGTCCGTCTGGACCTGTCCCAGCGAGCAATGCTACGTCTTTAACTCTCGGAATACTGCCCAGGCCTGGTTTAATCGACAGTACGCAGTAAGTTTTCGACCGCAAGTTTTTTTAGACCAAGGCTTTGTGTGTGCTGTACACAGTGTTGGGCAATAAATAAATGATTATTTAAATCAAAATTTAAATAACAAGTTATTTGTTATTTGGATATTCAAATGAAAAGCAAAAATAATTATTTATTGTTTGAGCAAGTTTAAATGAATTATTTAAAATAATAAAGTTAATTGTATTTTTAATTGTATTTTTTTATAGGACTGGCCCGATCAGTGGCGGTATACCTGAAAACGTTGCTATAGCAGACAAAATACGCGCACGTGTTCATTGTATATAAAGAAATAAGAAAAAACCAAAAACTATTTATCTAATTTCCACCTCAATCCAAATAATGAATAATCTTTTATTTCCATATTAGAAATAATAAACAGATCACTTTTGGAATTATTTAAATTGCTTTTATTTAAATAAAAAGTTTAGTTATTATTTTACAGGATAGCGTAGTATTCACAAAGTGCTTGATGGAAAAGTGCCTCCTACTAAATATATTTGTAAGTAGATTGATGAGAAAAATCAGAAGCATCTAATACAAATTACATGGATTCACTTAAAACTGCGATTGCAGTACGCAGGTGCATTGTTGCATCCGCGGAAAAAATATGATCGGAGCAATACAGAGCTTATTAATGCAAGCGATATTTCCTTGTACCAACTTTTCTCATTTTCGCTTAGAAAACGGCTGGTTCTACGTTTTACAATCGCTTCGCGCCCTCGGCGCGTTCAGGATAACAAGATATTAATTCGATTGAATTTAAAGTGCACCTTCTGTCTCTACAGAATTCCATCTGAACTTCGATCGGTACACAAATGAATTAGTTCCAATATTATTATCGTAACACAATGAATCTTATAATGAAGCAGATTTTCTATCGAGTCTGAATTTTGCAAAATTACTTTATGAATCCCAAAGATCCGGTCTAATTCGGAGCCACGCGCCCTCGTCAAAGTAATTTGCCTGAACAAGATGACAAAGCGAAGGTTCGGTGTCATCAGTGCGAATTTCGAAGCAGCAGAAATCAAAGGAATCTCCGAGACGCCAAAAAAAAAAAAGCGAGCGACGTCCCACTTTGTATTCAGACGGGAGTAGCATAAGCGTCTTAGGTTGCATCGGTTTACTGCGTATCCAAGGGAAACCAGTTATAATACCGTTCTAACGATGGAGGACATAATAATTCTGGAACATTACGGTACATCACGCATTTATGTATTTCTCTTCAGCCCAGCTGATGTTAATAATGCAAAGCGCCATCCGGTGCAATGCAAGAACCCGCGATTGCACATTGTCAGTAAGCGGAAGCAATCTTAAAAGATGTAATGTCACGATTTTTTTTTCCACGCGAAAGATCTAATTAGAAGTCTATACAGGTAAAATTCTCAACGACCGTTGAATTGCTTATCAGAGAATTGAATCGAAGTGTCTGAGCGTTAAATATGCATTTCTAATTTTTCTGTATTTCTTTCCTATAATCACGGCTTGTCGACCTTTTTATAATCGCGTTGTCATTTACATCGCACCGTAAAGACAGTGATAAATAGACTATAGATTTTATGATTAATGCGACTGCGAGAGACACTGTCGAACGAGGACTATAATCAAATTTAACGAGCGTTTCTTTTTTCAGTAAAACGACTAAACTACAAGTACGGTGAAGTAATACCGTATCACGTTATTCTTTACTATTACTTCTTCCCTGATGATATGAAATCATTTTCGGACAATTGTTGCAATTTGAACGCAATTGTGCAAATGTTTTCGCAAAGAACCAGTATTACGTGTAATATCTTAGAATCTAGGGTAGCCATCGCTATTAACCTTACAGAATATCTCCCCATACACGACCTGCGTTTGTTCGCTGCTGGTGATTTCGCGACGTTATGAACCGCCTAGCTGTTTGCATAAAAGATTGTCTACGCGGTCAATTCCAAAATCCCTGCCACTAATTTATTATACGTAAGAAGCTTTGTACATGACGCAACACGAGCAACTACGATCCAGCCTCTCTCGGCTTTCCAAAATGTAACCGTGCTCTAGTGGGAACGCTTCAACTGAAATTAATTTCTTCTGTCTATATCATCAATGAAATAAAATATTGAAAATAAAAAGTTAGTTATTATTTGCAATTAAAATCACACGGTTATTTATTATTTAATTATGTATTATTTAAACAAGAAATAAGACAAGACCAAAAACTATTTATTTGATTTCCACCTCAATCTAAATAATAAATAATCTTTTATTTTGCAAATAAGAAACAAAATTGTATTTAAATAAAAAGTTTAGTTATTATTTGCAATTAAAATCACACGTTTACTTATTATTTAATTATTTATTATTTTAAAAAATCGGGGATGATACGTTCGGGCATCGTCGAATTACGGAACGCAAAAATAATAAACGCTATTTATCAATATTCATTCATTACACCGCTCAATGACACTCGCCGTCACGTTCCACGCCGAACGAGCCTAAGAACTGCCCCCACCTACCCCTACCCCAAGGTACAACTTCCATTACACATTTGTGTGACATGATTTATACTAAAAGATTTTCAATCTTAAAAACATTTTTTTCAAATGACATTTTGAGTGGAACTCTTATGTCTTCACTATAAGCTCCTAAAGACTCATCTCTATCGGTTTGTCAGTTCTATTCTTACAATTTAATGGAAGAAGGTTGACAAGTTTTTTTATACGTCTGTAAAATCAACGATTTTTAAGGTAACGAAAAATCCTTTAAGATTCTTTCATAGGTCACTAAAGATTACTTTGAACAAAATCCGAAATTTTAACTTGTAAATTGTAACATTTGGGAAGCAACGATTGACAAGAATATTCTAGAATATTCGAAAAGATAATGCGATATTGTTTCTTGGCGTAGACGCACGAGTCTAGACGCAGTTCTGATGAGATATGACGAATGGAGTACACTGAGAAAAAAAAGTAGTTACTTCAATAACACAATTTTTTTACTTCGATGAATATCAATGTATTCTTTTCAATAGTATGAAATTTAGAAGCAAATCGTGATGTATTTGAATTGTCTATCATGAAATGATTGAAAATATTATTTGATTCAATACCGTATATTATTATTCCTAATATTTCTTTTTTTTCCTTCAATCAGATATGTTGTTAAAAAAATTTGAGAAATGTATTGATTTATACTGGAATTGGTTCGAGGCCATATCTTATTTTTTTGAAAACATTGATGGTCAAGCTATTGGCTTATATTGGCGGAAATGAGTTTTGCTATTGACATTCAATAGTATTAATTATTAAAATAAGTTCATATGATATTGGCACTATTCGATAGTACATCTTATTGAATCAACATATATTTGTTTTGTTTCGACAGGATTTTTTTCTCAGTGCATAAAAGGCGCTAGGATACCAAAAAGCTGCGTCCCAACGCGCAAAGGAGATCCCACCTTAAGCAAACTTTTTTCGGTCGATCGAGTGAATGAAGGAAACCGATAAAGTACCAGCTGCATCAGATCGCGAAAAGGAACGAGTTACACGTTCCGAGTATATGCACGGACAGCTATCCGCAGGGTGTAACTTTTCCCTTTACCTTTCACGGAGCCGCGGCGCGGCGCGGCGCGGCGCATCGACATTGCGGCCGTGTAACGCGCTGCTACACGCCGCGAATTACTTTGTATCGTCGATCAATTATATTAGCCTTTGGCATTTGAGGAATACGCAAAGGCTCGGCTATGCTTCAGCGCCGGGATCCGCAACACGATCGGTAACACGTCGAAACTATTCAGAGAATGTCGAGGGGTCAGCTTCGAGTCGGGTCGTTAGAGTTGGCCTAGCTAGCGCGAGCGAACAGCTCTCGCCTCACGCGCGTGTATATCGGTCTGTTCAGCTTTGCCTTTAATAACGGGCAAAGCACGCTTCAGCTTACCAGCCTCAGCGTCGGAGCTGGTAAGCTAGTTGCTGATATACGTTGCCCGGCACGGCTGATTGATTGATTGATCGATCGTTTGTTCGGGCCGTTCCAAGTTTGCCCGGTTTAACCATGGCCACTCTGCTGCGCATGGATATTGCCGCGTCCCGTTGGTATACTGTGCTCATGCTCGCGTGGTTACACCGATTCCAAATTCGAAACCCACCGACGCGATGATACGGCGACAATGCCACTTTCCCTTCACCATTTTTGTCTTGTCCGACGCTTTCCGATGAAAATTAATTGTTGGAATAATATCAGGTTCTGGGTTGTATAGGATTTTAAATAGTAAACATATGTACATATATGAAGATTTCAAAAACTCGACTATTTCGTAGCCGCGCAGAAACGAAGAAAGCCAGCAGCATCATAATGGAATATTCAATGAAAAATGAAAAAATTGATTGTTCTATTGAATTCGAATCTATCGCGTCCCCGAAAATTTCGTTTCCCATCAAAATCTTCTGTTCTCCGGTACAGAAACGATATTGATTTAATTGAACATTATTTCAGGAACAGAATACGGGGCACAGATTGAAACTACAATACATATACAGAAGCGTGTCCGTGGGGCGCGGGCAGGGAACTACAAAAGGTTGTATGGGGAGCGTTTTAAATATGAAATTTGGAAAGCAATGGCGACTGTCGAGTACAGGAGGGTCAGCTTGGCCGATTGTTGCGGACAAAAGGGTGAGTTTTCGACGAAAAATGCAGGCCGTAGCTCAAAGCGCGGCCTGGTATCGGTCAAATAGAAGTCAGACAGCGAGCGCGAGGACGTTTAAAAATGATTTAATGCGGGGGTGACTCAGCTTGTACAGGGTGACGGAAGAGAGAGAGAGAGAGAGAGAGAGAGAGAGAGCGTGGGGGCGGCGGGGGTGAGCTCCGAGGAAAGCAACTTGTTGCACGTCGGTAACACACGACGCCCTTGTACGAACTTCGGAGCCGAGAGTATCTCCCTCTTCCTCTGGCCCCTCACCCTCGCCCTCTTCCTATGTTTATCGCACCTAATCCGTTTTCGGTGACTTTCCGTGTAACGATTTGTCACAGTATTGCTTTGTGCCGCTTCTCTCGCCGCGTCGCGAGAATGAATACTCCGCTACCTACCCTGTGCTCCCTTTTTCACCGTAAACGGAACTATTACGGATCAACAGACTCTCAATATATGTATACTCTCATGAGACTAAACTATTTTTATTTCAACTACTAATTACGAGTAATTACAAGACAGAAGTTTTCATCAATAAAAGTTGACTGATGGTGCAACCGAAAAGGGGATGATCCTACATAAAAACAAGAACTTCCCTATAAAATCGGGAAGTTAAAAAATAAATGGGATAGATTGAGTAAAATTGTTTCATACGACACTTTGTTTTTAGGAAAAACGAATTTGGAGATCGTCGTGACTAGACGTATCAAACGATTCCTATTCAATAGCACGCGTGTTCGCTTTCAACGCTAATCTGGATGCCACCGATGTTTCTACGGTCACTTGGTTATTCTTCGCGCGCGATCCTATTAAATTTTCAAGCAACTATCGCGCGTAGTCTATCTTAAAAAACATAACATCGAACTCGAGACTTCGGTGAACGCAAACCACTCTCCACTGTGGTTAGAAAATAATATAGCAGCGTTACTGTTTTAAATGACTCGTTTTTGTCAGAAATTTTTCGATTTTCTCTGAAACGTATAGACTGAAAAACCACGAAATAACTGCTGGTGAATAATGTGTTAAGATATGCATAAATAAATATAGAGCAAAAGGACTCTTTCAGAAATGGAGTATTTGAATGGGGAATTGGTGGTAGCCTCGTAAATTAGGATATCTTTCGGCATGCGGCCAGTGAGAATTAACTTCGACAAAAGCAATGAACGATCGGCCAGCCACGTTATCAGCAGTTCCACATACGGAATTGTGTGCCCGCGCTTGATTCTAGCCGAGTTACGGCAGCTAGAGAGAAATTAGGATTAATATCGTCCAGCTATCCCGATCTAACTGCTTGCAGTTGAGACTTCCCCCTGACGTATGCAAACAGAGAAGTTGCGCGCGGAGAACTCGTCTTCCGTTGATTACGACGCATTCATGTGACTTGCAGTTCGATATCATGTTTCGTGTTTGTCTTGGTGCCCGTGAGCACGTTCAAAGCGAACTGATTTGGCCAAGAACCGGGCTATTTTCGCGAGACAGTTCAAAGTTAAGGACCTGGCCTGTCGAGCATGCTCTGATTTTTCACAATTCGTCCAATCGTACCGTCTAAAAACAGTAATGACTACACTGCGGATTTTATGGAGTTATGACAAAAATAGGTACGTGAAATTTAAAGCAGTATACATATTAAAAAGATTTAAGGACATCAGTGTATTAGTTTGAACTGTATGAGATAATTGAAAGAAGAACAAATTTTCTAGGTGGCCCCCGTTTTCGCAATTGATGTAGAAATTTTTTATTTTGCATAAAGATCCGCAGTCTAGTAATGACAAAACTTTATCGTACCTACCTATAACCTGTAACTAACAAGGGAAGGACCCCAAGTGTACGACTTCGATTTTTATAATTTTTGGCGAGATGATGGTATATGGATCCCTAATTATGTATGCAAAATATTAGATGAAGTTACTCAATAGTTTTAAAGATATAAACAATTAAAGTTTCATACCTCGTTGTTATACCAAACTATTGAGTAACTACACCAATATTTAGCATACATAATTAGGGACCCATATATGTACCATCATCTCACAAAAAATTATCAAAATCGAAGTCGGACACTTGGAGTCCTTCCCTAGGTAAGCCGCAGAGATTTCTAAATCTCATCACATGAATTTCAAAAATTCGCAAAGCACGAATGTTAATCAGGGTTTTAACTATTTCGCAATAACTTCGTAATTTAAATATTTAATTTTTACATTTCTATTTATAGAAATGTATATTTGCATAAAGTTCCATTATCTGAATAATTGTCTCATAACTTCACATCTACCTCGTTTTATTCAGATTTATGTTATTAGATTTATGCAATTGCATCTTGCTGGTTTTATAACGACAATAAATGGAAGCATTTTGTTAAACATTGTACGTGGTTCAAGCGAATAGACGCAAAATCATTTGTTACCGAACGGATCAATAGAAAGCAAAAGGTACTAATGTCTTCTGTCTACCGTGCGGTTTCGTTTGACGGAAAAGAGGTTAACCATTTCAAATAATTCAGACTAGCCTGTTTAACGTTCGTGTAGTCCACCAACGTTACTGTCGATAAGCGTGCTTATAAACGCTTTAAGTAATCTATGCGGTTTTTAGCTTATATTGATTGCTATTATTCTCTGACAATGCACGCCAACTTCCCTGGAATTTCACTACGAAAATGTAGTACATTCAACGCTGTTCTTTAAAGTTCAGTGGATTCACAATACTGAATTGCTCATTTGTAAATGGAGTTTTCGGATTTTGATCGTTCCGAGGTTTCTCTTTTACAAATTGATGAAATTAAATCTCATTTAGGTGTTTTAATCAGGGACCATAACTGTTACAACGAAAAAGAAAAAAAGTCATAGAATAACACGTACTTCATCGACTAAAATCATATATTGGTTACAAATAAGGATTATAAGTGACCGAAAAGTTTTTCTCTTGTTTGTAAATGTTGTCGACGAGAGGAATTTATTTCGATCGTTCATAACAATTATCGATAAGAAAAATTTATTTCGATCGTCCATAACATTTATCAATGGGAGAATGTTCATTTCGATCGCTCATAACAGTTATTGATGCAGGAAATTTGTAATAGTTATTATTAAATAGTACAACTTTCAAATGGTAGACAATCAATTATTTCATAAATTTTTTATTCGTAAAACTAATTGCTACAATCAAAATTTAATGAGACAAACAAACAAATTTTGTGTTGTTCTTATGGTCTGTTGATTCGTCTTGTTATACGAACCTTCTCAATGAACTTCACAGACTTGCTCCATCCGCAACAGAGTAGACAACTCAATAATTAAATAATCAACCAAAATGAATTTTCTCATCAATAATTATTATGAACAAGCGAAAAGAAATTCGATCTTCGATAACTGTTATGAGCGATCGAAATAAACTCCTCTCATCGATAACTGCTTTGAGCAATCGAAACAGTTTTTCTTCATCGATAACAGTTATCGAGGAGGATCCAATTTTTTGGACACTAATAACTGTTATTCATAACCAAAAAGTATAAAAATCGATATTTTATAACCATTTTGTTCTTCGAATATTTCTCTTTATATTTTGTGTACATTATCTTAAATGTCAATAATAATCAACTTTTTATTAATGAATTTTATCGTAGAAAATTGTAGAATAACTGTTACTTTTGGTCCCTGGTTTTAATCTGTCCTCCGTTTTTGGATTATCGACAACTTCGCCTATGATAGCGATGTTTCAGAATTCATCGTCGGAAGTCGAGGAACGTACTCCGCAGTTCTGTAAATGATAAATCTCGATGATAATCGATAACAATCGAGAGGAACGAAGGGTAAACCGAGTCGATCGAGGGCTCTCGGTGAAAATTCGCCGGGGCAACCGCGCTGAACGTCTTTCCGCCTCGACTTTCCAACGAACCGAACAAAAGTACGAGAGATTGGCCCATAGGAAGAGGGAAACGGCTCGTTTACGTCTAACTAACGTGAAATTTCCAGAGCAACGCCGGCTCTTTTCGCCCAGTGAATCGATGTTCGATGTTCTTTGATCGTGCAGCAGCCGTGCCATTACCGGTGCCCGACCGTTCAATACTTCATGAACAGAATTGCGGTGGTAACTAATTCGCCGCACAAAGGTCGCGAATATTTTACGGCACGCCGAATGTAAATGAAAGCGTCCGGTCGCGGCGCGGACGTCGAAAAATATACAATCGATAGCTACACTATTTACACTTTCCCGGCTGATGGGGATCCACTCTGACTTTCGCCGTCGGACTCCATAAACCGGAAACGATGCTGAATTTTCATTACTCTGTTAAAATGATGGGGAAAGTTCTGTCGTTCCTCCTGTGAAAGATCATACGCATCGTGGAAAAGGCCGATTTCGCAAAAATACATCTATTTCACTACCCTCGAAGCTCGTCTCCTAAAAATTTTATTCGAAAATCCGTAAAACTCGCGATCCTATGTCCTGTATAATAAAACAATAATAAATTATATAACAGCGTTGCAACGCTAATGTATAATTACAAAATATATATAAAATATAAAAATAAATACAATCCGCACAATTTCCAACTATTTCATTCTGCAATCTGTTTTTGTAAATGTAAATGGAACACTCAAGCGAGCTCAGGTGCACAGAAAATTTTCTTCCATAATCGCGGCACTCCCCTAAGCGCTACAGCTTCTACATATCGTAAACCTTGATCTCGGATTTATTTACAAACGTAAAAAATTACAGCCATCTCGTGTCTACTTTATGCGCATCGGGAATGCATGTAAAGCCCGTAAAAGTAAATGTAAACGGAGGAAAATTATGACGATCTCGTCTTTATAATCTGTTGTTTAAGAACACGATGCCCGAGCCGCTTACTACCGGCCGTAAAAAGAAGTTCAACCCCCTATCCTATCAACGAAAAAGATATCATAAAGTGCAATAAGCTGCGTTCGATACTTAGTTAAAATATAGCGTACGAACTTTCGCGTGGCGAAAAATTTTTAGACGCACGAGTATTTGGTCCATGAAGCTTTTCAACATAAAATATTGAGAGTATGCGCCATTCGTTAATAGCCTGTGAATTTCATGCTGAAATCTAAAACGAGAAAAATAAATATTGTAGAAGAATTTAAGAACAGTGTTCATGTTGACCTTATCAAAATAATTGAGAGAAGAAATAAAACGTCTATATGTTCCATCAATATTCTCCAGCACGCTATTGCGTTGCTTCTTGATTTCCAATCGAAGCGGAAGACAGCGAAGTTGATTAAAAAAGAATAAAATAACGCACACATGCGGCACGTACTACTCCACAGTCCACAGAGGATCGCAACAATTTACCGAGACACGTGTGTTCCAACAGGGACGAAGGGGTTAAACGATGAGCTCGGTACGTCGCGTCGTGTCATGCAGATATCCTGGAGTCAAAGTGTTAATTCTGCGAAGCAGTGAGCGAATAGTATAGTGAATTAATTTCGCTATCCGGAGAGCTCTGTCGGTAAGAATTGCAGACGCGCATGCAGTCCAATCCCGGTTAATAGTTTCACGGAGTCTCGGCGAATTCGGGTTCGGTATTTTAACTTCGTACCCTCATCTAGGACTGGGCTCAACTTGTCTTTCCGGCGTTGAACCGTAGTCCCTCCTGATCTTCGTTCCCGGTGTCCCTCGTTCTCACCCTCTCTGATACCCTCTCTCGCCCCCCTCTTTCTCTCTTACCCTATTTCGCTCTCCTCTCGTGCTCTCGAGCCTAGTTTCTCGGAGACCGGAGCCTCGTATCCCTGTCTTAGGAGAAGCAAAGTGGTATACGCCAGTCCCGCTGGCAATGTTCAGTATATTAACACCTTCATCCAACCTTAATGAATCCCTCAGTGCCTTGTCGGGCATGAGGCTGGAAGGATCGGGCCCTTGTACCCCCTATCATCCCTGCACCCCTTTTGCTCCCTCTTCGTACCCCCAGCACCTTCGTCTTACATATTGTGACGCCCTCGCCTAAGCGTCCCCTTTCCTCTTTCGAAGTCGTAAATATCTGGCCTCTCCGCCCCGGCATCCGTTTATTTCACGGTGAGTTTCGCGCGTACCTATCCTATCCTCTTCTCTCGCTCTCCCCTCCCCTATCTCTCTCTCTCTCTTCGTCCCTCTCCATCTCATCCTAGCTCGGCAATCGCATGCTCTTTAATTACGATGCGAGGGTAAAATAGCCGCCGGCACCATCTTCCCCGGCGAATGAAGAGATTCTTCATCCAAATTCTCGGTTCATGATTCTTTCACTTTAACCGACTACCCCGGGAATGTTTCGACTATCTTCCTACCGAACCAAACGTTCTACCTCCTGATTCTTTGCCTTCCGCTTTCATCCAACGACTGGAGGAAAAAAAGCAGGATTTGTTTGAGGAGAGCCGGAACGCGTGTAAATAATTTGATCGTTATTATTGGCGGACAGCGAAATGATAAGCTGAAAATGTGCGAAAGAAGTAATTCGGTACAATATTTCGAAATGAACGAAACATTTCAACGTGGTGCAGCTGAAGTTCTAGTACTTAATATCAATTAGGGGAAAGAATCGAGAAACAAAAATATGCTCCTCGACAACAGCCCCGGCGCGGCGCGGCGGCACGGAGCAACCCTTTTATCTCAATTTCGACTCGCACTTCTTCATCCCCCTTCTTCAACTTGAAAATCGCGCGCCCTATAATTACGTCTCGGGAGTAAAATGGCCGGCGATTCAGCCTCTCGGCGTGTGAATGAAGCGGTTTTCCATTTTAAAGTTTCCAGGATTCTTTGACTTTAGCTGGCTTGGCGAGTTGGTTTTGGCCGAGTTCATCTATGAATTGTTTACTCGCTCTTCTTTGCCTTACAAAGGAGTGCGTCATTGTGACAGTACCAAGCTTGTTGTAACCCCGGTACGGAGTAGTTCTTAAACAAATTTGTCACAGATATTTTTTTGAGGTAGACTGATTTTCTAAATGACAATCGTGTATTGTTAACCCTCATACGCTCCCTCAGAATAGTTGCATAAAAGAGACCAGGATAATAATTCACCCATGCTTGCTCTACACGTGAAATCAACAAATAATGTTCCATTTGTAACGTCACATTTTGAAGAAATCATCTCACAACATAGACATAAAGGGATAAATGATTTTACAGTATGTGGAAATAGTAAATGGGTGAATTTTTACTCTGAGGATCGTATAAGCGTTAATAACACTGTCCAACACCAAATTTGTTCCACAATTACTGTTGGGTGGTTCTTATTGAGTTTTTTGCGCTGATAGCCGAACCTTCCTTAATGTTTCTCCCAGACGCATAGTTTTTGAGAAACGTGACTTTGAAAGAAGCATATTTTTCAACTCTAAACAAATATTGTGATGTTATTATAAAAGATATTGAATTGTTCTTTATATATTGTGCTTTCTGGTTGGAAAAAACGTAGACTTCCAAACTGAAAAGGGTGGTTTCTCAAGATCAAAGTCTGCTCTATCGCGTGGTATAGTTCCATTTTCCGCTAAATTTTTATTTTTTGAGGTAAATTGAAAAATATCCTGCGAAAGTGGTGTCTCTACGTCTTTAATGATTGTTTAAACATGTTAAAACATTCATAATGTATTAATACTACATATCACTGTATTCGGGAATGTCTACAAAATCTTTTGCTGTAAAGAACAATTCAATATCTTCTATAATAACATCACAATATTCGTTTAAAGTTGAGAAATGTTTTTTCTCCAAAATCAAGTTTCTCAAAAATTGTGCGTCTAGGGGAAAAATGAAGGGCAGATTCGGAATTAGCGCAAAAAACTCTATAAGAAACACCCAACAGTAATCAGGAAAGATAAAAAAAGTGGAAATTTGTTGGACAGTGTAATGGTACATCATAATTTGAAACACTAGAAAGATTAAAACGATTGAATGCTAAAATCATTTAAAACAGAAAACATTTTTCAAATACCGTTTCGATATATTTCCTTGCGAGGTTCGAAGTACTGCAAAGTTAATATCCCGCTGTTAATATTTCGTCCATTTACGTAGTTTATTCGTTACACATTCCCCTAGCAAATTTTCCGCATTTTTCTACTATATATTTTCCCATCACCGAGGTTTCCCCATTGTTTGTTCAGCGAGGAATTGATTCAATGTTATCTATAGTGAGCTTTCGCTGGCCTATTTCTCTCTTTCTCTCTCCATCTCTCTGCACGTCCCGTAGACCGTCGCGTCGTAATAAATTCTACTGTTATTGAACTGATGCCCGCGGACCGACTACCGAAAAGCAATTAGTTCGAGTCAATTTCTGGCTCGGTTTGTTGCTCGCTTTTTTAATATAGGGCGCCGACAATTTGCGAGCCTGCGCGAAGAGAAGATGGACACGCCTGAGGAAAATTGTATCATGCAGCAACAGGTACTGATTCGTTTTTTTCCGCGCTTTAACGAAGAGACTCCGTCCTTGTTCAACTGTTGAATATCATCAGTTTGAAAAATTATCCGCCACACCGAAATTCATAAAAATTAAATTTTATCCATCTATACCATATAATGATCTAGCCATCTCTTTCGTCGCATTAAATAAAGCAATGCTAAAAATTCGCTCTATATTACTCAGAAAATGCTTCGAACGTTTCGCGTTTTCGATTTTCACCGACATTTTTCTCGTCGGGAATAGAATGCGGAAACTAGAAAATTGCTTCGGACTCTATTTTCGCCCATAAACATGAAAGCGTTAATATCCTTCACCTTTAAATATCTCGAAACAAGAAATATATCAGTTACGCCACTCTTCCATAATTATGGGCACAATTGTGTTTGCAGAAAAGTGCAAAGTAGGGGAAATTACCAGTTGAGCAGGTGAAGTAACATAAGCAGTATCGCCAGGCCAGGGGAATAGAGGAGAACACGCTTCCCCTCTCTCTCTCTATTATCATGTGTCACGTGCCAGTATGACGCATACTGGGTAGAGTGGGAGAGAAATCTTAATCCGGCGATCCTGAACGTAAGTGCCCTAAGGAGCTCTGGAATATTCCGTTCCTGTGATATTTCCCCCCACCGAAATCACGTTGTGCATCATTTTCGCGCGGAACAAAATCGCAGAAGTTGTTTCGATTGCGAGTGACACGCAAGCTGAAAGGCGCACCCCCGATACATGTGTATTAAGACGAGGATCGATCGCTTCCCTCGAGGGGCGCAGATTATGATCTCTCGAGAAACACGACAATGCCGAGTATCACAGGAGTACTGTGAAGCGTTTAACGGCCATAAAAGCTCCACCTGAAAGCCACCTGCAACTCCCTAAACACCGACACGCCTAAATTCGATGCAGAAACAATCACCGCCTCGCGTGATACACTGACAAACGTCTTGGACATCTGAAATCTTTAATTCTATTAACTTTACCGTATGTAGAGACGATGAATTCTTATGTAACAATTTTCTAAAAATCGTAAGGTAAGGTTGCTCAAGTCGTACCAGTGCTCAAGTCGTATCACTTGAATTTTGAACGAACTACGGCGACAACAGCACATACAACGGCAACCAAATATACATCTGAGTCAACCAAGTTGCTTTACGTAGTATTGTCTACCATAAACCAGCCTCGTTATAAATCCTGTCATCAAGTAAGTTTATTTCAATTTTCTTATAATTTTCTGCACATGTTTGGTAGTTAATCTTGCAAGCAAATTATTGATAAAATTGTGTTCCTTATTAAATATAGATTCAGTAGAATTTACATAATCGTTTGGTCGAAACGAAATCGTATTAATTTTATTCAGTTAGGTTATGTTTACTTTCTAAATTGAACTTGTGCCGTGTCTTAAGTCGTACCCATATGAGATTCCTAAGTCGTACTACCACGTCAGTCAAAATAACGTCAACGCAGAATAAAGAAACCATAAAAAATGCAGCAAATAAAAGCGATTGGTTTTGTTTTATTTGTGGAGAAGATCGGGAGGAAAACATGATTGAATGCTTGAAATGCAAATCAGTTGACAAAAGAACACAAAAATTTGTATGTGATGTTTGTACTAACTGAATACCTATGTGTCATGTAAACAGATTAATGAAAAATACGTTTTAATTATTATTATTGCTTAATTGAATTCTCAGGTACGACTTAGCCTATAGGTGGTACTACTTAGGAAACCGGTTCCTTTAGTCGTACCGATGGAAGTTTTTAAACATTCAGTTAATTTTACGGTGAAAACATATAGACTTTCTAATTCCGTTATAATAAATAAGAACAATGTTAACACAAGTTTCGAATAACACATGTAATTTCTATTCATTTGATAAATCCTAAGTTGTATATGGTTTCTTTCTTAAGAGGTACGACTTGAGCACCCTGTATATTCACGAGCAAACTGCAATGTTTGGTTCGTTGAATTGTTCGGGCACAATTTATAGAATGTTCGGAAAGTTGGTGGACGTTCATGAACGAGCTGTTGTAATGTTTAGTTCGTTGAATTCTCCAGTAACAATTTTTTAGAAAGACGCACGCGCATGAACAAGCTGTAACGTTTGGTTCGTTAAATCCTCAAGTTACGATTTCATCAAAAACTGCGCACTCATGGATGCGTGGGGACGCAGTAACGCGTTATAGCTAGTTGAGGCCTTGGGCAAAGTAGAATTTCGGGGCCCCCGAGGAAAAACGTAGAATTTCAATCTTGGATCTTGGTTTGTGTTCGGGGCCCCCTTTCGCTTTGGGACCCATAGGGTAACGCGCCACTGAGTGGACGGAATGTTGTCGGGTACTTTCTCTGGCCACGATAAACATTACCAATCCGCGTCGGTACAAAGGGGTTGATTCGTGTAAATGAATGAAATTAGATTGAATTATGCAATTTGTGTCCACTTCAATTACAAATGTGCCACGGTTCGAACGGTTCGTGGTTGCGTGGGTGTGCACACCGACAATCGCGACCTTTCGCATGGAGAAGGGTTGGGAAAGAAGAAGGGGTTGCTATGGCCAAAGGGAAAAGGGACAGCGTGACAGGGTGTCGGCGAAGAGAACGAAGTAAACGAAGAGAGGAGAGAGAGAGAGAAGAGAGGAAGAGAAGAGAAGCAGAGAGGGAAGCCCATCTCATACGCGTGCAGGGGACAAATTATTTCCCCATTTTATGGCCCGCTAAAATATAAATCAAGTTCTAAATTAAATTCCACACCCCCATGCGCCGCGAGCACCGCGGCGAACTATAACGAGCATTTTATAACGTATGCATGTGTGCGTGTGTCAGACGGAAACCGAGTGAGAGAATGAGACTGGGACTGTGTACGTGTGTGCGGCCATGGCTGCTTCGCAAGTGTGCATACGTGCACGTTTGCGCGCGTCTGTGTAAGCGGATGTGTGCGCCAGATAGATAGAAAGAGCAGGGTAGTTGAAGACGAGGATAGATACGCGATGGCGTATCGAGCTGATTGTGAGAAGGAGAAAACATAGAAACGAAACCATAACGCATGCAGATCCTATTATACATATACGTATCCTACATAGAAAACACGTACCGTCTACCAGAGTTTTAAATGCGCTATCGACGCAAACATTATTAATCAATCTGTGACAATGAACGGCCACGACAACGAGTTTCGCTCGCTCTTTTATTTTCCGCGAATTTTCGTGTATGGCCAGGGCTTTTCTGTTCGAATATTTTCAATCGGGATGTTACGATTAAACTTTCTCTTTTTCATTCGTTAAAATATTCAACACTTTCGTCTACTGTATCATACCAAACTCGAATTGATTTTTGCGCCAATAATTAATGATTTAATAAATTTTTAAATGTTTTCGGCGCAACGGTTCGATCGTTTATTTGAGGAAGTAAGAAAAGGATTTCATCATTTAATTCAGAGATTCTATTGAGCAATGAAGCTTCTAAGAAATGTGTATCTTTGATGGTAATGTAGAAGTGGTAAAAGCGTTTAATTTGCTGATAATACTATTTCTAATAAAGTTCGGAATTATATTGTTTGATCTACATTGTAATAAAAATAACTATCTATTACTTATCTTGGCTATTGATAATTTTGTGTTGGACCAGTCCTTGAGAATCCTTACAGTTTCAATTCCAAACTGTCTCGACATTAACGCATAAAAACTATCCTTTGTTGTGTGTTTTTCGCCATCGATCACGATCGATAGAAGAAACATATTTATTAATGATTTAAACTTGTTTACCGGAACTTTAACTTGTTTACCAAGAACGTTTATTTACAACGGTATTTTAATGAGAGTGGCACTTTTAAGTATACCTCCAGAGAGATAAAAAGGGTTCTCCCGCGGACATATGGCTGATAAAACGTCAGGCAGCTTGTAAAAAGAAAATGCCTGAACTATCGTGTGCTGATAAACCCGAAAAAGGTGGAGCACGAAGTTTGGTGTCGAATTTTGAGCATAAACTTTTTCTGCCTTCCTGTGTGACTTTATGCTCAGCTTTACCATGAATATGTATCTACCCAGGCCCAAAATGTGCTGAGTCTTCGGGACGAGAAAAAATTGAGTTTGCTGCAGAAAATCACTTCGGATGAAAACGTGAAAGCCGCGCGAATTAAACTTTTTAAAGAAGGGTAGGCGGAGCTCTAAATCCTCAATTTATGGGTAAAAGCGAGATCTTTTTATTTTCCTTTACGCTGGAAATTCAGATTGTCCGGCGAATATTCGTAACCTATCGTTTCCGCCAATAAAAATTATGCTTCGAGAACGGACATTAACGTTTCACCCACACAAGTAAATTGACTCGGACAATTGTGTTTAATTAAACCGAATTTTTGTTCGTATTGTAAATGAGTTGCAACTTTGTTGCGTTCGTGCAACTGATTAAAATCGTTCCTTCTCAACACAAATTCTGCGAACATGCGTGAAACACCTGATTTTTAGAAATATTAAATAAAGTTTCATATTTTTTTTCAACAAATATATCCATCTGCTGGGAGAAAATTAATTTTTAACGAATTTGAGGTTCCATAAAACAAACAAAAGATCCAATTCCAAAGAGAACGGATCGAATATCCAATTAAACGTTTCTTTTTGTTCCTTAACGTGAAACCTCCTCAATAAAATTGACGCGCTAGCTACGTTGCGCTCCAGGTCACAATTTTATTCGAATAATCCGACGGAGAAAGACGCGACATTGTTAAATTCTGGGAAAAAGAGGGAGTGCCGACGGGCTAAATCCTAAAACCACGATCTTGAAATTCGTAGACTGGCCAGCCGTGCCTTAACCGCTAAAGCCGCACCGCGCGCCGCTATCTCCTCCCGACTTACCTAATTTCCCAACGCATCTAAAAGCTCCGGAGAGTCTGGCCTCATATTACAGTAGTCGAGGGCTTTAATGTTTAAACAATTCATTCCAGTGAAATACCCTTATTTAACCGTAAACAATACCACGAAACATCAAAATCCGTGCACTGCATTTTTACCCTTGCGGTAATAAAAACGCATAAGCTGATGGAACGCATTCTTTGATTTTGCATATTTAACGCGATGACAAAAATATGCTTGAAAGGTTAGAATGCACTGCACGGCGCACAGTGGAAAAGCTGGCCAAAAGTCAATTCAAAAATTTTGTCTACAATATAAAATTACAATATAAAATTTTTGTTCTTTTTTAATTCAAACCTTTCAATTAATTCAATTATTAAGTATTTTAATCAGATGTGTAATTCAAATACAATATAATTAAAATACAGCTCTCCAAATTATAACCCAGAACATTGAAGAAGTGCGATATATATTTTTCTTTCATATATTTGTTTGCTGTATGTGCGGCGTAGTTTCTATTCCTCGTCCTCGTTCATAACACGTAGCGCTATTTCATGTTTATGGTTGAAATTTAAAAAATGTGTAACGTAGATGTTATTTCTCTGTTCAGATATTATAAATTTATAAATTATAAATTCTTTCTGTTTGAAACCTTCACATGGATATTTTTCAACCTCTTCTTACCTATTCCTTTATTATTCTTTAATTTTTAAATTTAATTTAATTATGTAATAATTAAAAATAATTTAATAATGTAATTTAATTACAAAGTATTTTATTATTATGAATTACATTGTAATTTAATTACAATGTATTACAATGTAAGATCTGAATTGTAAATTATAATATAACTGAATTACTTTGTAATTATAATTCCTGGAGTAATTCAATTGTAATTCTGCGGATAAACAGAAATCTACTGTACAAACTTTGACACTTGAAGTGTTATCTACGGGGAGGCTTCAATAATTGCATTCGGTGGTGATTTTCAACAGCGATTTACTCGATCGCCGCGTTCCTCGAAAACCGCCGAAGACAATGGACACGCGGCAGCTTGAAAACCACCGGAGCTTGTTAAGTTGGCCACGCTTTCGAGGCTAGGGACTAAATAAACGAACGGAGCAGTCCCAGCACGGCGCGGTGCGAGGATTTTTTCCCCCGTTTCCGCAGAGATGCACGGCTCTCGCGTCTATAGGAACGTCCAGCGACCTGGGTGCTTACCAGACACACTAATTGCCATTGAAAAATGCTACCGGGACGAGGGAGAAAAATCCAGCGGTATTTCGCGTAGGGTATATGCTGTATCGCCGTCGTCCGGTGGATAGAGCAACATGAAAACTCGGCGTAGACCACTAACGATGGACACAGTCGCGCTTAAATACATGAACGCGTGGTTCTCTCCCTCGATCCGCGTCGCTATGAATTCCCGCTTTTCGAGCGTTCCCTTTGACTCTTTGCGCTCGCTGCAAGTAATGAAAGCGTGGCCGTTGCTAATCCTCGCAAATATTTTTTAATAAAAATACGTCGAGCGGACGTTAACGCGCTACTTACCGCGCGCCGGACAACATCCGCTCCGGATTAAAAGTACTATATCTGCTCGTTTTGCCTGATGTATGTACTGGTGGCGACCAGGTTCCTCCGTCGAGCCCACGACAGCCCGTCCACGGATCACACCGCTACGCCGCGCCTCGCCACGAGAATTCGTGCAAGTGATCAACGGGGAATCGTATGAATGACCGGCTTTTGTGCTACTTTGTTTTGCCCGCCGTGGTTTTGACACGCGCCCGCACCGAAGCAATCACGACTTGCGGCTCTTCAGTCAGGAGAAGTGTCCCTATGCCTGGACAGCATGTTTTTCTATTTTTAATTTTATCACTTTAAGTAAACAAAAATAATTTTTTAAGGGTTTTAACATAAAGTTCAGAGTTGGTAAAGTAATTTAAAATAAAAAAATCATTGCTTCGGTTAATATCTTAATTGTATTAACAAGAATAAATCAAACCTGTAGTTGGACATATTAAATCCAATCTGTGCTAGTACCTGGACAGGAGTAAACCCTACACCGGGACAAATTGAATTTACATATAATCTACAACAGACACTATAGTGCTCCAAGCACTATGGCCGCCACGGGGAGCAAGACGCGCGACCGGGAGGAGTGGGGGTATTCCTTAAGAATGTCTCCGATCGAGCAAAAATTTGCCCATGCCTGATCTATAACATCGAACTTTATCAAATCTTTAATGATGCACATATGAATATATTATTATCTTATATATAGTACTTACTAAATATATGTAGTATAGAATATATATAGTACTTACCTAAAATAATAACACAGAATATAATAATAACTTGTAAACTATTGCACGTTCAGGGTAATCTCAAAGTTGTACATGTACAACAGTCGCACGTGACTGTTTGGCATTGGTTGATTTAAGCGAGGAAAACACCTACATTAATACATACAAGCTAGAGAAATTTCATTCATATTATAATAAAAATAACCAATTAATAGACTTGCTCCACTCTATCTTAGTTTCTTTTCTTTTGGAAATATCGTTGGGAAACGTGGCAGTTCGAACACGGTCGCGATAATAATCGTCGGAATTTAAATCTCGCGTTATAATTTCGGTTAGATCGTATAACGCTGCAAAATCTGGCGCTGATATAACCGCTTATGCATAGTTTCGAGCTCGGTGGAAGTTCATGCAACTTCAACTAATCTTAAGCAAGGTGGGCCGTGTACGAACAACCGCTACGAGGCCGATTAGGGGATGGGACGCGGTATACGCAGAATGAAACCGAGAAGACAGAAGCGAAAAAGTGGAGGGCGTTCGTTGCTGGTCGAGATTTAATATCCGCATAGTTTCTAAACTAACTTCTATTCGATGGGTATACTCGTTCCCCGCCTATAAATTGAAGATCGTTCAATCGCTGCAGCGCGCGCGCGCCGCCGCGCCGCCGAGACCCGAATCGAAAAATATTTCTGGCTACAAAGGAGGTGAGACATTACTTTGCATTCATCTCAAAACAAGAAATATGGGCACAAATATTTGTAACAGCGAAACGTTTGAAAATGAAATTATTTCAAAACCCTACACATGGAAGGTGGCCTGTAATTCTCTGGTCGGCTCGAAGGTTATTTTTCGCTGCAGTGGCTGTAGTTAGTAAATTGGTCTCGCGATTACGTTTGAATGGGGCGATAATAAACGTGACAAAACGTGAAAACGTCGACGGAAATGACTCGGGGCGTCGTCAGAAATTGACAGCGCAGCAGTGTCACACTCGTTCCGGGGAGGCTGTCGCCGTACCAAGGAACGTAAACGAAGTTACGTAGCGCCGGGGAAATCGTTGTTCGACAATTAAAAGTGGAACGCCTACAGTTCTCCGGGGAGAAAGAGACGTACGGCCGCCCGCGCTCGCTCCGGCAACGTCTACGCGTAAGTGTATGGTGCACGGGCTACGGGACGGTTTGGGACACAAAGGTGTAGGGGTTGAGACCGTGGATGTGGAACCTGGGTGGAACAGGATGGAAAAGAGGGACGGGCGGCTAGGAGACATTCTAAAGCTAGCAAAGTCGCGGTGAATTCAGGGGTAGTCTTTAACTGTAGCGGAAGCGATGCCGCGCGCACAGCCTTCCTCTTCTTCTCTGTCCTCTGGGAGCTAACGCTCGTCCCTCTCGTCCCTTCCCCTGAACTGGCGCACCACCGCCCAGATAATTAAACGAAATTCATTTACATAGCTCAAGTAATACGGAGTCGCGCGGAGGGATGGTAACTCGGCAGAGACAGGAGGAGGAGAGAGGTCGCTGCGTGCGCGGAGAGACAACGGAGAGAAGAGAGAGAGAGAGACAGCAAGAAAGACGAGTCGGGGATTTAAAGGACGTAAAGTGGTGGAGTAGAACGAGGGAAAAATGAAGTGTCAGGTTTATAGCGAAAACCCCTCCAACCCCCCATTTGCTCATGGTTAGACTCCTTGGACCCCGAGTTTTGATTTTCATCGGGTGTCCCCTTGAACTGCCGTTCGTGTATCAAATCCGTCCATCTTTCCGCCGCACGCTATACCACCTACACGCTCGTTCCTCGGAGAAGATCCGACGAAAAGTACTCCGAACGCCCTATATTCCTATTATATATATATATATATATATCTCGCTTCGCCGCCGACGCTGTGCAATCTCGAGCAGAAAATTAAATCTGATTGGGCGCAGTCGAAAATTAAGTCGACACGTACCTTGCACCCTGCGAAATAGCCTTAAGTATACGGTCGGAGATAAAAGTGCTCCTCGCTTGGACAACCGAGACGTAAAGAGCGTTATCTTATCGAGCGTTATTTGCAAACTGCGAAGGATCAGTCGCGTTTTCAAGAAAATTTATTTCGTACACTCGGAAATCCGTGTAAAAAGATTTCCGTCGAAGTTTTAAGAGAGATAATTTCGAATAAAGTTTCAATCATAATTATATATATATATATATATATATATATATATATATATATATATAAGACTTCGTCCATTCTATTATAACCTTATTAAGCTCGCTTAATAATTCTCACGGAGTTTAAACTTTCTGTCTAACAAAAAATGCGATTCCATCGTGATCTGATAATAATTAATCCATTAAGAGCCGCTCTGTCCCTTACCTTTTTGCAGAGAAAAAGTCGTAGAGTGGGTACATTAATTAATGAAGAAATCGACGGATGAAGAAATGGAACTGTTAGTAGTGCGTGTCCGGCGAGACCAGACCGACCATACGTTGAGCTATACTACTCGTTTCCTATCCTTACGCTCGGGAATACTAATTATTAAAAGACATAACGAATACAAACAATTTTGATTTCGCGTAAAGATCCGCAGTCTAGTCGTTACAAATGGAATTGTGTATTAAAACTCGCGTCCATTGTATTTTACAGAATACACGATGAATGAACGGAGCAAAACTGTACTCGTTTTGCACGATACACCGGATGTCAGCCGCTAATTAATTAATGCGTGAAACGAGGTGGGCGGTCCGCGAACGGTATCGTGTTCCAAGAACTCGGACATCTCGAATTTTATTTAACATTTACATATGTAGACACACCGGGGTAGCGATTAATTTAAATTCTCCCGCGTCGGAACATACATATACGCGTTTGCTAAACAGCAAGGATTAAACGCATTCCAGCAACGCCCATATAAACATTTACCTCTCGGATTCACTGGAAACGTATATGGCGCAGTATTCCCCCAGCGCGTCGAAACATGAAAATTTCATAAGGTAACGCGTCGACACGGGGGAGGATGGGAACAGTCATCCCTTGATCCGGGACAAATAAAGAGGATTCCACGAATTGTACGATGGCGCGAGTAACAATGTACAGCTACATACAAATCGGAGCAACATGTGTCGATGACAAGACTCGTTTAACGCTGGAATAACAATCGCGAATATCTATGCAAAGGTCCGAACATCGTTAACGGGGAAAATAGTTCCTCTTGCAAAGCGTTGGATATCGCTATTAAAAGGTATTAAATATTTACTGCTGCGGCGGATATCGTCGCAAAGTGGTCCGCAAAGTCGTTTTAGCAGCACGAGAGTTCATTTGCACGCTGCTACAAATTTAAAGGGGCAGTCTCACGTAGCCAGGCTGAAATTCAATTTTTGCACGATGTACAACACGTGTTGGCAATAGCTTACGACAACACGGAATGATGAAGAACACAGAAACTCGAGTTGATTGCACGCATTCAATATTGTGTAACGCTGCTTCAGGAGATCTAATATACTAGACTCAAAGGAGTCTCAACGATCAGAGCTAAGGTGTTCAGCCCTGAAACCTAGTAGACTCATGGACACTTGACGCCCCTCGAAGGCAACTGCGACCGACACCTCTCAGACTCATCGATTAACCTCGCGAACTTATTAACCTAACTGCGGAACGAAGTACTCCATACCTGAGAATCCCTGGTCTCTAGGGTTCTGTGTTGACACGCAAACAACTTGCGTTTGGGTCGCAAGCTTCAGAAATCTTGGATCCAATGACCCAGATCCTATCTCCAGAGCAGTCTACGAGACCTACTAAGGTGCCGAGAAATTTTGGAGACTAGGTTCGAAGTACACCAAAAATGTTGTGCTTCCTCGAACAGGGTGATTCCGGAGGCCATTTCATTAATTTTTTTCTCTGCGAAAATGATCTCCGCAGTCTAGTTAAGGAGGTATTAACGAAAAACACGGACCAATCAGAGCAATACTACCGCTGAACGTGGCGCACAGTGGTCCGGATCTCATATCGATTTTTAACAAATTTGTATTGCTTCCTAAATGTCTATCAACCTTGAGAATGAAAAAATTGATGCGGTTTACCGAGAACTGTAATTAGGACGAATACTTAAAGCGTAGACATTTAGAGACAGTACTTTTCACTAAGAAAATTGCTTCTCTTCTTCGAGGTGCCCTGATCACACCAGTTAATATTTCTTTTTTTTTTTGTTTACGATGAAGAGCACTCTTCTGTGTTACAAAATTAACATCGACACTATAAGTTATTAATCATAATATGTTAAAAATTAATATTTAATGAAATAAAAAAATTGGCCAAATTTTTTACATTTGACAAGGAATATCTAGAGAACCATGAAAAGTCTTTTTTTATAACAAATTGGATCATTTTTAGCATTCTTTCCCGTATACAATTATGCAAGAATATTGTCCTAGCTCCCCTTACTTTGCAAGTTATCATTGTTCAAAGCTGTCAATGTTACTTCGTTTCTTCGCTCGTATGACTGATCAAATGTCCTCCAAATACGAACGTTTGAAAGGAGTAATTGCAATTACTTAACACCATTACAGTAATTGTAATTGAGTCTAACAATTACTTGAGTGTAATTGTTCTTTTAAACTACTAATTTTTATGTTTTGGACCGTTTAACCGTTTTCTTATTGTAATTATAGTCCACTTTTGCACATGTAATTGAAGATGTAATTAAATACTCATGTAATTAATTATTGCCCAACTCTGGTGTAGCGTTGCCATTGACTCAGCCGAAATCCGTTCAATGTCGCTGCGCTCCGATTGGTCCGTGCTTCTCGTTAATAACTGAATGCCAAATAGCATGTTTGTAATTTTCCAAGTACTGTCCGTCCAACGAGAATTGGCACAGATTTTGCTAGTGGGGTGCAAGGGGATTTGCGATACCCCACTCTTGACGCTGGGCTGTGGACCCCACTCTTGCGCTTAGGTTCTGGCGGGAACGGTCGTCATAGGAGCTCAGCGTCACCACATCGCTCTATTGCAGTCGCAATCAAGACGCTCGTTTGCTCTCTTCGTCAAGCGATTCAGCCAATCCCGGAGGACGTGTAGTGCGGAGTAGGGATACCACGTGGTACCTACGAATTTCTCTGTGCCAGCTCTCGTTGGACAGACACTACATAACAGCAGCATCGGTGCCCCATGGCCTGTTAGCATTCGAGAGAAAGCAATACGCGTGCGATCGGCCCGAATCGAAAATCGCAGATCGTTCAATAGCATTTCGCGGGGTTTTTGTTCGGAGATGACAGAAACGAGCGTGTTCAATTATTCGACGCCGGCCTCGAACACTCCCAAAGTATAAAGATTAAACGCACAGCAGCAACGTGGGTCATCCCGTGGTTCCGGTTGGCCTTTATTGTTTCAGGCAACAATGGTCCATGTAGATGTCCCGTCGCTCGTAAAGCTTTGCGTTCAAACTGTGCCTCGAACCAAGCAAAGTGTTCGAATTTTTTTCCTTTCACGCTCACCGCCTGCCCCTTGCCTCTTAACCTGTCTCTTTTATTGCCGGGCACAGAGAATGTTTGCGTTGCATCGTTCCGCTTGTGACATTGATGAATTTTGCGAACGGGTTCGGAAAGGCGAATGCTCGATGAAACATACACCAATGAGTCAATGGATCAGTTTCAACTTCCTTTAACAATATTTCCATTTCCAATAAAAAAAAGCCCGCCGATTTCTCCCCGGATTCCTATTCCTGTTATTTCGTCAGAGATATTTCATTATTTACGTAATTGTGCGTGGTTTAACGCCTGGTACGATCTCTGGAGATGCAGGCTGGTCCACCTAAATGTTTTTAATATTTTTCCAACGTCATTTTTCCACTCTCTTGTACTCATACTAGGGAATACAATATGCAGGGTATCCCACAAAATCTGGGTTACCATGGGTTCGTCGACAACTCATTTGACCGACACTGTTTTGATCGACTCGATTTGACCGAGAATAACTTTTGTCGACACTATGTTTTCGTCGACGTATTAGAAAAATAGAGAGCCGAGAAGTGTACAGTGATATGGATCTTTTAAAGGCTTTAGCACAAAATATATCGCTTTGATTTCATTACTTGATATTTATGTAATTATTGTACAATTTTGTTATATGTTTTGTAATCTGTATATGTATATGCGTAGCATTCGTTCTGTTCATTCAAAGTATGTATATGCATTTACACAATTATGTATGAAATTAAATGAAATATTATGATTTTTGTTCATTTGTGTGTACCTATTAATAAAGTTTGTTTATTTGAAGAAATGCTTTATTTCTTATTGTAGGTCTCTTTATTTTTTATTATACAAGCAACTAAATGCGTCTAGAACATAACAGTGATAATAACGATTAGTCAACATTAGAAAATACGAATCAAATCTGTACTTAAACACGGACTGTCGATGAAAGCAGCAGACGTCGACCGTGTCTATGAAAACATAGTGTCGGTCAAATCATTTGTCGACCATTTCACAATGTCGAGGAAAACATAGTGTCGACGAAAGTGATTGTTGGTCAAATCGTGTCGATCAAAACAGTATCGGTCAAATGAGTTGTCGACGAACCCATGGTAACCCCAAAATCTAACCCAATGCAACAGTTTTCATGAATATCCGTGTATTTGTCTGTTTATTATATTACCGAGATGCCGGTAATTTTTTCCTCGCATTACCATGAGGTCATTAATATTTTGTCACGTTCACTCAGCAGAACTTTAATATGCAATTTCCCGGTGAAGTATTTTTCCAGTGAATCTCGAAGCGATGCATTTTTCATTGGACATACTCTATACAGCCGATAGCCTGACAAGCTGGTATCCAAGGCAGAAGAATGGCGCGAAAGAATTGATCGATTATTTCCTTGCGAAGATAATTTCTTCGATTTGGGGAAGAACACTTATCTCCCACTTTCCACGCGAATGATTGCCATTAGCAGGAGATTTATTCCGCTCATATGACTCTGCGAAACTTTTTCAGAATCGTTAGTAGTCTCGAAGCAAAAATTTCTGAAACGCTCACTATCACCGGGGAGGATGAATCGAGGAGAATTAGAACGTTTTTCCATGAAAATCGATCAGCGTGTGACGGTCGACGCATGGTGGTCCCAAAATGAGACTTTGCGGTTCGACATCGATATTACTAGTATTGATCGTTTGAGGTGTCTCAGTGTTTATTAAAAGCGTAGGCAGTCATGGTGGGGATAGGATGTGTATTGAGCGGGTAGATTTCACGATTATTATTTTTAACATTGTTTTGAACAATGCTGGGGATTATTTTCAAGCCATGAGAATCGTTTCCATCGTCTGCAATTTAGTCCAGTCAATGAATGCTCATAAGGCGGATGTAGAAGGAAATGGAAGGAACACAATTTTTAACTTTGCGTCTTTGTTTGGACTAGTTAGGAGGTAAACATACTAAAAGTCCGTACTCCTAGGAAGGTCCCCTTTTTCGGTTTTCCGCTTATATCTCGGAAACTATGTGAAATGTAAAATGTAAATGTAACTATGTAGATTAAAGCAGACAAAATTTACCACAAGATTGACTTGATTCAGTTTTTCGCTATCTCTCATAGTTTCCGAGATATCTGCGCTCAAAGTTCACTAATTGTGAAAAAGAAATTTTTGCTTCACGTTTTTTGCCTTATTTGACTAACTAACTCTTCAGCACAATTATTGAACTTTGAGCGCGGATATCTCGGAAACAATGCGAGATAGCGAAAAACTTAATCAAATCAATGTCATGGCACATTTTGTCAGCTTTAATTTTAGATAGAACGATCATATCGCTAGGACGCATAGTTTCCGAGATATAAGCGGGAAACCGAAAAAGGGGACCTTCTACGTGCCCCCCTGCACCACGCTCACCTCCTAGGAGTCGGGACTTTTAGTATCTTTACCTCCTAACTAGTCCAAACAAAGACCCAACGTTAAAAATTGTGTTCCTTCCATTTCCCTCTACAACTTTTCGTTGACTGGACTCGATATTGACTTGACTGGATATCTCAATCGTTTGGATTGTACTCTTTTGCTCGGTTTATGATTACCGAAAACACGATGTGCTACTTTCAGCGGCCAGACGGACGGTTGGACCTCGGGTCTCCTCTGAACACGAAATATATGAAGACAAAGCGATGAATTAATTTGTAGACCCAGTACAATTTTATATGTAGTATGAAATACTGTGATTCGGTGGAAATATCTGGTTCACTTGAGGTTTCGCGTAAAAAAATTGGAAATTGGACTGCGCGTAAGCAGAGAAGACTGATTAAAGAATGGACCAGCATCGTGCTCGCGTTTGGTAAAGTCAAAAACGTCCCGGACATACAAATTGCAATTGAATCGGTTTGCATCTCGGGTGGGGATGGGCTGCGTAGCGAGAGGGTAGATTTGTAACAGCGTCCAAGGGAAGACCGAAAGGTATTCGAGAACTGATATGCGGCATGCTTGACTCGCAGCAGACAGTGAATGATGAGTGCCGACCGATCCACTCTTCGTTCGCTGGTGCAGCAACGGGGAACAGCAGCGGCCCCAATGAAACTCTTGTCCATTCATTACGGTCGCCTATATTGTGACATTTCACGGTGACGTGCGCTATTAGGCATTCCAACGAAATGGATTTTCCTCATTTTTTAAAGTCCGTTGAAAAGCGATTCCACTGTAAATATCGAAGACTCGATTTAACTGCGATACCCGGCCTTCGCGCGCGCGCTTCCAGGATCGATATACACCGACGCCGGAATAATTTAACCAACGCAAATTAAATCATCTATTTCGGTGGTACAATTTCCACAGGCATCGAATTATATGTCGACTATTCAATTCTAATACCGTTCGTTTTCGCAGGTATCATTTAATCCAGGAAATTCAATTAAACTGCATCTGAACTGTGGCGCATCAAACGGATTCAGTCGAGCGCACGCTTACAGATTTTCTACCGTGTAATCCGAAGATTTGCCAAATGTTGACAGATCTCGTTCAATATTCATCGACCTGTTAAATTATTATTGAGCAGAAAACTTGGAGTCACATTTATTTAATCAATCAACAGAATCGGAACAGCATAGAATCTCTTTCCACTGAAAGGCTTTTTACTGACCAGAATGTAAAATTCTATTAATTTGAAGTATCGAGATTTTCTATGAAATATTCACAGTCTGCTTACGTTAGATTGTGGACATTTTATTAAAGCATAAATTCTTAAACACTGCTTCACGGAAGCGAGGGACGCGTTTCTCCTAAAAAAAATAAAGTGAAAATCCTGTTTAAGCTATGATGAAACTGTTGTCGTCTTCATATTTCATGGATGCTATAAATGTGTGAAATGCCCAGTCCAATAATGATTAATGCAAAATGTGGGATGCTAGTTGAAAGCGGTGTTCGGCGAATATGTTTTACTGAATAACGATTATCATACAATTCAGATAAGTAGACAATGTTTCTATAATTCCTATGTTTAGTAGATTGTGCGTAGACAATTTTTTTCAGATTTCACACTTCGAAAATTCGACTTTCCGGCATTGTCCCGAAGCGCTGTGCACGGATGAAAAAGTATTTCTAGTAAAGAGTCCGGTTGCAACGTGTCGAACGACTGAAGAAACGTAAATAAATGCTATCGAAGACACCTATGTGAAATAGAGGAGCGTCCGCGATATATCGGGGGGACGAACGAGCAAAGAGGCATCGAATCAATTGTAGATAACCGATAGAAATATGCGATGTGGCTGGTTGAGTTGTAGCGGACAGTGAGTGATTGGTAGCGGACGATCCCGAAAGTTCCGTCGGGGAAACGGGCCCGCTAGTAACCAACTGGTGAAATTTCGTTTATTCATCGCTACACATCCCTCTGGGTCATGTTATATATTAAACAGTTTTACATTTCGCCACAGCACGGTACAGAAATGCTACGTGTGTTTCCCACCGTATCTTTTGCTGGCCGTTTTCGGAATCATTCCGAAATTATCCTCGACTATTTACATTAAACAGGACCCAACCGAATGCAACTAACGGCTGCTCTTTACTTTAACGGACTCAAAATTAGAGCCTTTTCCTTACGAATTATGATGTATTTGGTATGTAATCCAGTAGATTTGTACCCGCGGATGCAGATCGAAGTTTCGATCCTCTAGAATCAATAGTTGAGGAGCTATGGTCGCATACAGTTGAGCATTTTTCACAGGAAAGGGCGCCGCCATATTGATTTTTAGTGACGGTCGCACGCCGCTTACTGAGTTGGTTAGGATTAGGTCGAGAGAGGCGGGGGTGGCGGCAAGGTAAGCGACTCGCGGTCGTCACTACAAACCAATATGGCGGCCTCCTTACCTGTGAAAAATGCTCAACTTTAAGCGACCATAGCTCCTCAACTATTGATCCTAGAGGATCGAAACTTCGATCTGCATCCGCCCTGGGTACAAATCTACTGGTTTACATACCAAATACATCGTAATTCGTAGGAGAAAGGTACTAATTTTGTGAGTCTGGTAAAGTAAAGTTTACCCGTCGTTTTACCTGATTTAGGTGGAAGGCTTCGCATTGACTATTTCTACATAGAATAATAATAATTCTGGAACGGAACAGAGAAGAAGCGAACAATTCGTCGGAATGCTTCTCCTGTTATTTCACGTAATTTTCTCGGCGGCGCAGTCGAAGGGAAAGTATCATTTAGCGTGGTTGAATTTATAGTTTAGATGGCAGAGCGCGAGGAAGCTCGTTTCATAAGCGCGCGGCTATTGAATCGGAGGAGGGGTGATATTTAAATGGAAAAATGGGTATCAAAATGGCGATTGGAAGCCGGTTGGAAAAACTCGGGCACGGAGTACGGAAATTAAGTAGGGATACGTACGATTGCGCACTGTCAGAGTGGGAACGCTCGCAGCCGTCGACGCGAAAAGATTTACAAATGTCGGTGCGGCGCGTCGCGGCGTCGCGCGTCGTGTCCCAAGCGCGGGGCGGGTATCAAATTTTCATTGGAAGGAAATTCTGCAGAAATTTAGGAAGAGCTTCCGAAGAAATTCAGACTATTATTACGGGGAACGAGAAAATGGTTCGCCGTTTCCCCGAGGCGCGCGCCGTTCGAGTGTGAACTACAAGAGGGGTATTAGGCGATGGTTACCAGAAGAACGGACGATAAAAGTCGTACGAGCGAATCTAATTTCGCTGGGTGAAACGAGTGCGCGAAAATTGAGAGTTCCTTCGCCGATACGTAAGTGTGAGCGTGCGAGCACCCGCGCAAACCCCGTCGTGCTTCCTTTCCCTCCCACCCCCCCCCCCCCCCAGAATTATATACACCTCAATTTCGAATCTGCGTGAAACTGCGCGAGAATTACTGCTGAATGTATGTATCGGGAACCAATGAAGCGAATAAAATTCAACTGGTGCTCCGCCTATAAATTTTCGAATGCTGCACATGTCTATAAACTCCCCGGAAAACGATCGAACTTGTCGGCCGTCTCTTTCTTTCCATATCTCTAGACACGCCATGATCGCATTTGCCCATCTTTACCTATTTATAGATTCCGGGAAGAATAAAAACGACGCTCGAATTTCAATCTTGTTTTTGCCGGCTCTGATCAATTGGGACTGTGTGAGCGGAATAAAATTTCATTCTATCCACGGTCCGAGATACTTCGCCGAACGATGTTTTATATCTTTACCTGATGCCTAGATGCACTTCTGACATTTCTTTGTAATTAATTCGTGAAGCTGTTATCAATGTATCCGTGACATTTTTCTGCTTAAGGAAGTCTTGTCCAACAAAAAACACTCAAAAAACTTCGAAAAAACGGTATTTTGCGGAAAAAACTGTTAAACTCTATTCAGGGACCCTTAATATATGGTATATTCGTGATTAGCGTGAAATTTTCAATAAGAATCCGTCAAGAACAGACTTTTGTCCACTCCGACCATAAGAACGCCGCACTGTGCGTCGGGCCGACTGTGCCAACACGCGTCCAGGTCGCGTTCTGATTGGTTTTTCGTTAATGACTCCTTAACAAAGCCGCGAACACCATTTTTTTAAGGAACATGTTGCTGCAGATGATTTCAGAGAATTTTGAGACAGCCTGTATTCTTTTAATATTCCGCGGAATACGGTCGTTTATTTCGGTCGGATAAAATAACTCTATAAAACGGTAACCAAAACGTGGCAACGAAATTATATTTCACTTTCTTGCAAGGTGAACGTAATTTAATATTATGTCTCAGAAGTGGAGCTGCAGCCGCCATATGAAAGTTTCCGCTCGGAACACTTATTTTTTCATGTTTTCCATCACGTTGCTTTATGAATATTTTCCATTCGCGTCGTTTACTAGCGCGCAACGACGAGCATTCTCTATCGGGCGCTGCTTATCAAAGACACACGGGGGGTGGGCCAGAACGTAGCAGAAGTAGCAAAGAAATCCGATGAAATCTCGTTGCACTTTCCGAGGGGATTCGCAATAGTCTCGCGAATGCATATTATACGAACGATTTATTCTGTTGCACGGACCAAGAGAACTGTAAACGAACAGTCGCGAGACAGACCGTTGCCGATCCAAGATGCCGGTTTTCGCGAACGGAGATCAATTTGTTGAATAAACTGGTTTCTTGCGAAGCTGCGCAAGGAAATCGGAGCGAACATTAAAGTGTCGTCATCGATCACGCTTTGATATGCTTACACGAGAAACCGGTCAAGTGACACAAGCCGATTTTGACGACCGTTTAGAGTGGTACACTGCTCGAAAAACTATTTGACACGTATTTTTGTTCGGTATCTGCAACCGTTCACTTTGAAGGCTTCCGAAGAGCTCTTGCATCGAGGAGTGGAAAAACGTTTCACCAAATATATCGGAAACTGCTGATCGCAGCAAAACATTTTACACAAGGAATTCATGCGCGCGAACGAGTTGATAGAATGCATTTACCTTGCAGAATGTAAATCATTTTTCAGAGAGTAGAGAAATGCAAAGACACGTGAAATTTTCTGTACGAACAAATTGAAATGTATACATTTTTTGTTGTGGCCAATGGTTTGCGAAATGTTTGATCCAATGCGGTTTTTATGTTTAATATTGATTAAAGAGTTGCGTTCAACCCTTTAAACGTGACGATTTATTAAAATTCGACACGCTCTGAATGAATCGCGATGGTTTCATATTTAATTAAAAGAAAATATGAATACATCGAAAACAGCAGCATACTACATGAATAAACAGTCGCGGTGGGTAAATAAATGTTAAAATATAGACAATCGGACTTTCGTGAATGATTGTGTATAGAAATGGATATCTGTAGTTATTCGATTTCCCTGCGCGATCAGGACCGTGCAGATTCCTGCGAAAGATCGTGAAGTATCGACCGGGTGATAAACATTGAAATCCATCCATCATTCTCAATATCACGTGAAACAGAAGGACGTAGTTCCCGCCACAGAGAAACTACGGCTGGAAGCGAGCGTTGCTGCGTAATTATGTGATACACCATCCAAATTGGTGTCTCTGGAAGGCAAATGAGATTGAAGCTGGGTAATAAAATGCGCCTTATGGTGCTCGTAGTGAACTCGCCGCAATGAATGGCGTCAAACTCACCGAGAACTTGAAAACAACAAATATGTCAAGGGGAAACTGGATCTCGGTAAATATACGAGGCATCTCCTATGTAATGATGCTCTGATGCCACGCCGTGCAGCGTGCATGCTTGTTAATCTTGAAGCATTTGTAACTTTTAGCATTCTACGGTGGACCAAAATAATATCGGCACAGTTTTTAAAGGACCACAGCTCTTTAATATTGGACCATGCTACGTGGATTTTTTGAAAATACTAAAAGTTGTTGTACACAACTTTTTTACGTGGGCTTTTGCAATTTCGAAATTCGGAGGACGGAAATACCTCAGGATAGAATTTTCAGTCAAAGTCTGCGCATGAACGACCGAATATAAATTATTCAAATGGCGTCGATTTGATACTAATTTAAGTCTAATTTAATCGGTCTAGTTGATCTAATTTAAGGATACTCGGATCGCTTTAATTGATCTAATTGAAGCCACAGTTTCATGGTAGTATCAGTCGTTCACGGACTAAATCAATTAACTACCTTTCGTGCTTTCTGCCAAAACAAAACTTGATTGGCGCTTAAACATTTCCATTTACAACGAATTATAGCTCAACACGTTCGCTGCCGAGCGACATTTTCAAAAACGGTTCCACCACGCCAATAAATTTTACTTAATTGTAAAATAAAAATACAAAACATGTATTTATGGGAAAGATATTGAATTTGGATAATTTTTATTGCTTTATTAATTATACGAGTTATATAAAATGTTTTATGACAGCCTAAACACAAACTTCGACCTACGAGATAACTCGTTATTGGCAGCGAACGTGTTAATGCAGAATCCGATGATTTCGTCTATGACAAGCGCATAAGATCGAATATAAATAAAAAAAAATTAAAAAGGTTCAACTGTTGAAACTCGGACGTGTTGCAATTTTCTTCCGTTCGGAACGCTTGATTAGGGGGAGAAATCCTTGAAATTGGGCTGCTCGCTGTACCACGATTAATCCATACTTGCGGCAATTCTGACGGCGGCGGGCCGATACATCTGGTCCGGGTCAGCTAATAGCGTCGACAATTATACAACGATCCATATTTAACAGGCCGCACTGTATATATGCGAGAGATGTTGTAGCAAGCGCGCGCGTCGCCGCGCCGAAGCGCAATTCCCTGACCAAAATCCATGGACAAAACAACATATCAAACGTCCATTCCACGGTTGAAAAATTTCGGCGTAGCTGCAGCACACATTCCGCGCGTGCAGTCCTCGAATGTCCGCGGGTCAGTTTTGCGGCCGACGAGATCCGATTGATTCGTCCGATTAACGTTCTGAATATCGTCGCCACGGTGGCCACGGATGACCATTTAGCGAGACTTCACGGTGGTTTGGATCCCCCTTTGCCCCACCGGACCCCCTGTTCACCCCCTCTACCCCTGACAGCCTGTGCGATTCTGGATTGGTTCGCGCGGACGCACGCTCATGCAAGGTGAGACATCCGGAAGTAGGGTAATGCGCGTCCGGAACACTTATCAGCCGACTGCCGATCTTTATGCGGTTCAAATCGATTTGATTCGTTGCATACGAAATGTGTTTTAGGGTAGAACGCGTTCAAAATGAACGAGGAGACTTTATTTAACACAACGGTTTATTGAACGTGCGCGTGTCTTGCGGCCATCTTGAGACTCTCCGGTAACCGACTAATTCACATGGTAGCGCGCAGTCCAACAAAATGTCCGATTTTAGACAAATGTAATTATCGCTCAATCTATCTGGCTCGACAATCGATTTGTACCGAAGGGAAACTTAAAAGTCATCTTTATATAAATAACAATCCCAAACGTAATCATTAATCTATAATAATTCTGTAGGCTGTATGTGCATATTAAATTGTCCTGTATTTAGATTTCATCCCATATGTCAGTAGATTTGATAAAATTCGGATCTCCTTCGTTTCGTAGGAATTTAGGAATGGTGCGTCTATCGGCTCGTCTAACTTTACGACTTTAGCAGAATACACGGAGTTGAGAGTTCCACAGTCTAACGATAAAAGCGAGCAGACGAGTTCTTCATCGTCGAAATGAAAGTTTCGCCGAGGGGCAGTTAGAATTTCATAGGTAGGGCCAATCGCAGAATGCGTGCCAAGAGACTGCGGCCAGATGAGCATACGGTATAGACAGAGGGCAGAGGCTGCTGGGAGGAATAGGGTACTGCGGGGGTTGTAGAGGGAAGACGAGCAGAGAGTTGCAAGTATGATACGGAGGGGGTGGTGCGTTAATGTATATTTATGTATTAAACAGGCATTATTTATACGGCCGATGAATATGCATTGTTTCGTGGCAGTAGCGAGGTGTCGAGTGCAGACCCGTCGCTATCACTGCCTCATCAATCACACACAGTCCCAGTAACCCGCCCCCCGCACCCTGCGACCCGTGCAAACCTCGTGCTGCCGAGGGCACGGTCTCGTTCCTCTCAGAATGGTAAACGCCACACCTCCCGGTCCCGGTGGCCACCCCACACTCGCAATTCACACTAATTTACGTAATTTTTTCGCGATGTCCACGTGATACCTCGTTACCGCGTTTACTGCGACCCTCGGACAGGTTACAACGACCCGATCCGCGCACCTGGCTCGTCCATCGAGCTGCCCGAGAGAAAGAACCTCGAAATTGAATAAATATGTATACTATGCGGTATCCTCGTTGATTTCTGCTGGAAAAGAATCACCGTGCCTGTTCTGTCGCGGACAACAGAAAGAAAATTTGTCTGATCGTAAATTCAAATGAGTCTCGGGCACTGCGTTAATTTCAATTCCGATACGCGATCGAACGCATTCAATTTTTTCTGTCGTCGCTTATCATGGTAGATTAAGTACCCATTTATCACTTGCCCTGATGAATGACTCGTGCACACGTGTACATAAAATATTATACGATACACCATCGCCCGGGAATATCAATATACACTGTGTATAAGATATTCTGCGAGCCATTTGAAACAATTGGACACATTAACTGCTGCATCGCTCACGCGCAAGCGATACAATTATACAATCAAGATGTTGAGATTAATTTTTGAACTGGCGCGATGACTGCAAGATGACGGAAAGGTTAAAAGGGCAAGCGCTATAATTAATCCTAGCGTTTCAGCTCGATTGATCAAAGTTTATACAGCTATTTGAAAGTCCAGTACGTTTATACAGCCATGTGAAGAAATTCTAGAATCCTGTTGAAAAACATGTTGGGTATAAACCGTAGGGATCGGTTGCGAACAATTTTCATTTGATTCTCCATCCGTCAAAGCCTATATTTAACGCGTCCACTGCTGTGTCACCCGGATTTGGGTGACGGAACTATTTCGGCGGGCCCCAAAAAATCCGAGAGCGATCGATAGAGTGTGCTAATTTCGTTCGTGTTCTGCGAAACGTAAGAATGCTGAAAAATTATCATCACCACACATATCAACCTCTGAGTCTGTGATACGACAAGAACTTATATCGTCGCTCCCGGAAACAGCCGAACGAGGATAACAACCTCGCAATAATGAAATAAGTACATAGTACGCAAATACCGCGGATCCGGAAACTTCTTCGGGGGAAAGTCGTTATTCCGGGCGACGCCAAGAAGAAGCTCTGGAAGTTCTACATTTCGATATTCTCGCGATCGAGGATAACCACTCGAGTTATCCCCGAAGCAACGTTCTAATAACGAAACTTGCTCCGGGGAGCGTAACATCGTGAAAACAGTTCGCCGCTTCCACTCGATCATCGGAGTCGGACTTCCAAAAATTCTCCATCGGAAATCTGGAATTGAGCGAACGTTTCGTTCGACGGGTAAGTGCGTAACAATTAAGGGAAATCGTGGAAACTGGCCAGCGGAACAGATCAAGACGGATATATATACGGATCGTTGTTACCACCGCGGGTTTGTACGCCTTGCTTCAATTAAATCCGCGGCGGGAAGAACAATAATTGGTCGGCGCTTTGCCCCTTCCACACCAGATTCTTTCGTTCCTCTCTTTTTCTTCGTTCTCGTCTCTGTCTCTCGAGCGTCCATTCTCTGTTTCCCCGCATTCTCGGCCGGAAACTTTCGTGGCACTTCTAATTAGACTTATCCCATTGCTTGGACTACCCCCCGTAGAGACGAGGAACTTTCTATAGATGGGAATCCGTGCTAATGGCGCGATAGGTTGTAGCGAATACTTCGACGATCAAAATTAATGCGGTCGGGAAAACGCGAACCGCCCCGTGCTATTTTTTTTCTTCTCCTTTCATTCTTTCTCTTTTCTCCTCGTAGTCTTTCTCTTTCTCTCTCTCTCACGGCGCCACGAGGCTGTGTTCCATTTCGAAACGTGAAATTATCCGAACAGTAAACGCGGCAGCTTCGAATGCGTAACATTCTGGAAAGGAAAAACTCTTGCGAGATACCTCGCGTATGCACGCGAAGTGCTAGTTAATGGCTTGCGGATCGCATTGGCGCAGAAGAGTATAATGGGATTCGTGAATACGTACTTGGATTACTTCTTTCGAGGTAACGTTCTGAAACGTTGCGATGTTATTCGCTGGAGATTTCTAACTGTGCCCGCCTTCCGCGGAACGTTATGCATTTATAGCGGGGAATTCTCGAAAAAAAATTATAAAATACAGCGTCCAATTAAATTTGATGCCATGGTTTGTTTGTAATTTACGGGAACCATTTGCAAAGGAAATAGAATTTTATTCCGTAAAATGAATTCGCCGCGGTCCGTGGAAAATCTAAAAAATCTGAGCTTTCAACTCTTCCAGGATAGTTGATGAAGTATGTTTAATATTTCGAAGAAAAAAAGATTGTTTCAGTGCTGAGGATCTTAAAGATACGGACTGAAATGATATAATATTATAACGGAAGAATACTTGTAATCGAAGCAAACAAATTTTATTTTACATTAAAATCCGCATCTAATTGTTATACGACAAAGGATATATTTTTACTGGGACAGGACCGTTTGATCGAACGTCGGTTCTCGACCAAGATCGTCGCATATAAACCGAACTATTTCCAGTTTCGACGCGATCGATTTCTTGTCTTTTTAATATCCCCATGAGCAGAAGCCCCCAGGGATCGTTGGCGTTTCGCTATTGAAATTCGGTGACGTCGTTCGCCTATGCGAATTTCCGGGTGGCCTCTTGTTCAACGTGAAAACGTACTCGTGTCGAAGACCGCAGGCCGCGGACGGTCGGCCGCGTCGACGATGCAACTGTGCCGGCGATTTCGGTGCATCGAGCGCACTTTTCTGCATCGAAATTCATAGATAGGATGAGCGGATCAACGGAAAAGCGCATATACGAACCTCTGCTTTTGAGAATCGGCTGCGACTATCTCGTCAGGCCAGTGAATTGACCTTCCGCGCGCCGAAACTTCGATCGCGAACCCATCGATGCAATAACGACTATTGGCCGAGCGAATTTATTACGGTTCGATCTTTCGGCATACAACTCCGATGTACTCGTGTTTTTCGAATGCTATTTTTTAATCAGATCACCCGTCCGGACAAGTTGCTTTTCTACATCACAATTACTTTCGATACATTTTTACCATTTTCGGTAGCACTTTATGTCAAAGAACATCTTGAAAAGTTCACAGTACACAGTCCAACTGGATAAGTTGCTCTTGTGCATTAATTGATTTAAATGCATTTTCACCAAGTGCATTAACTGGTCATTTTTATTATAATATGAACGAAATTTCTCTAGCTTGTATTTATTAATGTAGTATAAGTTAGTATGAACTATTCGACATAGATGTCGCCCAAGAATAAATGTGTTTTCCTCGCTTAAATCAACCAATGCCAAACAGTTACGTGCGAGGATACACGTACAGCTTTGAGGTCACCCTGAAGGTGCAATAGTTTACAAGTTATTAATATATTCTGTGTCGTTATTTTTTAGGTAAGTATAACAAATATTGACGTAGCTTTACATTAAATAAACCGTTTTTATTGTATTTTTTAAAATTTATTGAGAATAATATTAAGATGCACTTGCCCCGTAAATATTACTACACGGTGCAGGTCTGACTATCAGACCAAACTATCACGGTGGGGTAAGTGCGTACACTATACGGGTAACTATAAAACTAAACAATATAATTTAATGCAACAAGAAGCATTTTCAAGCAGGCTTGATAATAATGCTTTTTTTGCCCCGTAGCACTTAAAACAAGGTTCGAAAGCATTTTTAAACTTTGTTTTAACATCACTGTATCCCCTTTCATATTTCAGCATAAAAGTACTTGTTTGTTTAAAAATGGATAACTATAAAACCAAACAATATGTATAATTTAATGCAATAAGAAGCATTTTAAAGCAGACTTGTTAATCATTCTTTTCTTGCCTCGTAGCATTTAAAACAAGGTTCGAAAGCATTTTTAACTCTCAGAGACGCACTTGCCCCATTTTCGGGGTACAATATCCTATCAAAATGGTAATTCTCAAGCAAAATTAGAATCCTACATAATATTAATTCATCAGTAATAACCGTGCCAAGAGTTTGATACCAAGAACGTTAAGTTTTTACATACCAGACTGAAAATATATCAGTTTAAAGTCCAACTTCGCAAAAACTAGGGCGGAGTTACGCCACTCCACCTTAACACAGTGTATCAAACAAGAAAAATTATTAGAATTTTTTCGAATCAGTGGAACGGATTGTCAAAAGTGGAAATAGAAGATCGAAAAGCAGCCGTATAAATAATTTCAAATGGAAATGGTAAATGCGTGTGTTCGCCTGTCGGTTTCTAGTTGGAATAGATTGTCGAATCGACGAAAACTCGCAGTGTGTCGATCGACTCGAAAACGGAGGAATCGTTTTCGGATACAGCTGCGCTAAATGAAAACTACCACAGTTCCCGGGCTGGTGTATGTTAACGATCCAGCGATCAATTAGGTATCCGCGTCGTGGTATAATAATAATTGCACGAGCCCAAAGTAGAGTGGAAACAATCTAACACGTGTAACGCGTCAGCTCGGGACGAAGACAAAGCGTGCCACGGAACTGGTGTGCAGAATTACGAGAAGATCGCGTGCTAAATGCTTTTCCTGTTGGCCTGCCGTTCTCCTCCCTTCGCCGCGCCGTTCCCCGTTCTGTCTCTCTTTCTTTCATCCCTGTCCGTCCTTCGTTTCCACCATCTATGATTACATCGGGCCGCGGGAAAAACGACACGAACGACGGGAGAGACGCCGCAAATCGCAATGATGCGATTGGTAATGTATATTACATTGCAGGCGTGCTGCCAAAAATCTCGGGCACCGGCGAAATCGCGAGCTCAACACATTGAAAAATTATTTTCGTTACGAGATTCAAGGATACCGTGCAGAATCTACGGTTTCGAAAGGAAAACTGCTGGGAAAAATCGAATTTCTGCGAGACCTACGCTGGAGATGAATTAGGAAGCTCTAAAAAAAAAAGAACGATAACTTTTTTAATAATGGGCTATACCATTTGAATTCTTTTGAGAAGTTAGAGCAATTAGCTTAGAACATGATGCGAAAAGAAGTTCTTTCAAAAATTGCAATTGGTTGGAATTTTTACTTTACAACTTTTTCATGTGGGCCAATATTGAACATCTAAAAAATACGTTTTGTAGATCTGTGTCAATCATATGGATTGTGAAAGTTTCATCGGAATCGGTTGTCGACTATATGCTTCTAACGAAACGATGTAAAGAATAAAAAGTTGATCACAAATTTATAAATAGTGATTCAGATTTTCAATTGAATTGTACAAAATATTGGCGTCAGAAGTAGAAAATGAAATTTTCGTGAATTCCTTTCAGATATCGTGTTCAGTAATGGTGAGGGATCGGAGTAGGGATATTAATAATTCGGGAAAAAATTAGCCGGGACGTTTGATATATGATTTTCTGGCATAATGACGTAAAGAAATGTGACAGGTTGTGACAGGACGACAGAAAAATATCTTTCGGTTTCCATCAGCGGTGCAACAATCGCGTGACATTCACGAGTGCATGCCCGTTATTCATTGCAGCCTTAATGACCACGCTACTATATTAATATCCTTCTGGGTTCTATTGAGACCCGTTTAAGATGCCTTTGTTAGCTCGTAACTAAATGGCTTACAAACTGAGTAACTTGTTGAAGAATCAACATAAATCATGCAATCCGATTTAACGATCTTCTGGAGCCACGTGCTCCGGGTTTTATTATTTCATTATTTCGTACCAATGCTACCTATTGTCTTCAATAATATTTTTTAAAATTACGAATAAAACAAAACGGAAGGAAAGAACAACGAGTTCCATATGCACTGTTGAAATTTTTGTTCAGATATGCAGACAACTTTCGAAACAATGCTATTAAATTCGTGCCGCGTTTTTAAAGCTCTGATGCTCTATATTTTATTTCTTCTTTAATCTCACGTCTCATGCATCGCATGTTTACTGTGTCACCGTGTATAAAAAGGGGAAAAAGGCAACGCGATAGCCAAAGTGAGGATAAATCAATTTTATGCCTTTCAACACCGATGCATGACGCGTAAAATTCTTTAAAAACAATGGAACGATGCCGTATCGTTCACTATCATCGACAGCTAGTTTTTTGTTGCCGTTCAGGTGGGGTAATAAAAGAGAACTTCTTTATCCCGTTTTACGTACCGAAGCGGAATTTTCGTGAAACAAATATTTCCCGACAGCCGTCTGTGTCCTTTTCGATTTATTCATTTCCGAAACAGAATCATCGAGATCTAATCAAATATAAACCGTTCAACATGAGAACTTATCATTGGACTGTGGATTTAATGAATTTATAGAGAACACTTTTCTAGCAAGCATTAAAAGTATCTAACCAGTAAGTTTATCGGGATTGTCCGTAATGTTTAATATAATACATACACGTAATACATAAACGAATTTGAATAATTCGAATAAGTGCAACATATGAAAGCAATATTAATTTCTCCGTTCGGAGGCGATTAGCAAGACGGTAATTCGTTCGAAACCGACAAGAAGACAAAGTGTCGAGCTATCGAAGGATAACACAGCGGGTTCATAATCTCCTCTTTCGACTAAAGCCAAGCTCGCATTAACGATAGGGACTCGGGGGGTCGCTCGGAAACGCAGAACAAATGGTAATCGAAAAAGCGTGATTAAAGTGATCGCCGGTACCTCTAATGGAGAGGAAAGAAGGAAATAAGGCACGAGGTAAAACTTCCCCTGTCCCTGATAGTCTACATAGCCCGGTCTGTATCTTGCTATCGTTCCCTCCTTTCCCTTCTCTTACCGGTGATACATTGCATTCTGCAGGCGCAGTGCACGAGCGTATAATGCACGACGGGTCTTCGAAACCGAAAAACGAAATAAACAAAAGCCCTTTAACTGAAATCAGGAATGTGAAGTAGATGGTAGTTTAAAACGATTCCTCGCCGCGCCGGCTTTCCTCCCGCCTTTTTTTTCTTTGCCTACCCTCTCTATCCCCCGATACTTGCATTCTGCTCGCTTCTCCCACGGTTTTCACCCCTCACACCACCTATTCTCTCTTTCCTCCGTTTCTCTCATTCTCTCTCCCTCTCTCTCTCTCTCTCTCTCTCTCTCTCTCTCTCTCTCTCTCTCTCTCTTCTCACACCGAAACTATACGCTCCGTATAAGGGACGTGTGTTTTCACGTTTCCGGTGATCCCCGGGACTTGTTTCGCCAACCTTTACGCGCGAAACTCATGAACCCTGTGTATTAGATATTTGCATAACCTTCGTGGTCGAGGGAAGTATGTACCGCGGGTACGTGAGACGCACGCGAATGAAACGGAATCACTTATACTCTCTCTCTCTCTCTCCCCTCCACACGTATTTTTCTGCTTAGCGAAATATTCGTTCCACTCGTTTCTGTCAAGATCAAATAAATTGTACTCGTTTAATCATGTAGATTCATTCTTGTACTGGTTCGATCTGATATTACTAACTAAGCAATTTCGCAAATTACCACAAAATTTTCAACGTTTCGGTCAATTTTTCGACCATTTTCAACAAAAATTTGTATACAATTGCGTCTGTAAAAAATTATTAAATCAATGTATAATGTGTAATTTATGTTGCATTCCGCACAAAAAACCAAATGTTCTGAGAAACAAACCTACTTGCTAAGTGAACAAATTATTTTAAATTCTTTACACCTTTATAACCACGTGTTGGTTCCATGCCTAAAAATTGACCGAAACGTTGAAAATTTTGTGGTAATTTGCAAAATTGCTTAGTTAGTAACATCAGATCGAGCCAGTGCGCTGAAAACATCAATATACTATGTTACATTCTATTCTAATCGATTTTCCACACCTGACTTCCACTTAGATAAATGTATTAAGAATGTATAAGATTCGCAGTCCCCAGTGACTTTCCAAAAAGAAATGAAAATAGAAGTGAACAATCCGAATGGAAAGGTAGCGAAAACGTTTTTGAAAACGATTCACGTTTTCCCCCGGTTTGAGATAGAAAACGACAATTTGAGGAGAAAAAATGTATGGAAAATAACGTAGAGAAGAGTCACCGGCTACGTCGTACAAATTCGAAGTTCTGCACTGTCTGGCCATATATCTGTGAAATTGTTTTAGTATCGGATAGTTCCGATATCTGTTGCAGTATTCTATGATAAACGATACGCCAACGCGTGTAACGATTGATTCCGATACAAATTTGCGTATAAAGGTCCGATTCCATTCGATTGTTCTGATCGCTTTATGACGCCACGCCACGCGTGAAAAACTGATACCGTGTAGTAGATTTAACTTTAGCAAACAATGCAACACTGTATCTCACTTAGGACCGTTCTTTCATTACATGTATACAAAGAGAATATTTATAAAACGTGATCGTAAAAGAAAATTACAGAAATTACGTTTCGCTTACGTAACGCTAGGTTTACAAGCTACTGAAAACACTATATGTACTTTTATATTACTTTATAAAAATAATGGAAGTGTATCTATCCAAATTTTTAGTAATTTTCTTTACAACATGAAAAAATTGTTAACAAAGTTATCGTCTTCTTCTAATATAATTAATTGCAGAGATAAGCTAAACTTACATTTGACATTTAAGAAAATATATTGAAACCACTCGGAATATGTTGCGAGATTATACTTCGTTCGAATGGCAAATACTTATTTCGCGGGGAGTTATTAAAATAATTAAACTGGATAATTTAACGCGAATTGATACTGCGCAGACAGAGAGTTCTGTCTTACCTCGCTCGCGGCGGAACAATGGAACACAAGACAGCGCTTCGAAAGTAATTGCACCTGCACGGGCGCGCGATTAAAAAAACACAACCAAGAAGCTTTTACCGTGCAGCGTAAACCATAAAAGAAAAGGATTACACGGTGTAATTTCCGTGCGGGCGAAAAGGAACTGGGAGTCTGTTGGTGCGCGCGCGCGCGCTCACGGCAACAAAAGTGTGCTGTCGCAAAAAGGAAAGTGTAAAAGCCTTGTGTCCCGATTTAGAACCTCAATTAAGGCTATGGAGAGAAGAATCAATGCAGAAACACCGGTAGAGTAATCCATCCACTTCCATGGGCCACGACAGTGACTTTTGTTAAAGTAGCATGAACGGGTAAATACAGAGGAGGAAAAGAAAAATAAACTGGACGGTACAGCTGCCCTCGAAACTGCGAGTGTCGTGCTTTCCCTTCGAACCAAGAAAAAGAGAATTCACGATCAGACTCCGTGGACCGGTGTCCTACATATTTAACAAACAGCGGCGCCAATTTTTGGCGTAGCCCGGATTCTCTCAACGTGAATCTCTAGACAGCTTTCCAGACGAACTATTTCTCACGGATTATTTTATAAACACCTTCGGTCTGTGTAGGAAGTTCATTTTTAAAGTTTCGAAATTTTAATTAATTTCTCGAATTCGTCTATCTTATCATTAAACCTGCCACGTCAAATTTGTTATTATATAACTACTGAAATTATAAGGCTACTTCTTTGTTCAAGCATTTATTATTATTTTAATGATTGGCATGTTTATTGTTAAGGTATCACCGAGAAGCTTCTCAATCGAAAATGTACAATCTCAATGTACTCTAATTAATGATCTGCAATTTCTACCCGAATTGCAACAAACTGGAGTGAAATCAAACTTTATTTTCTTTCTTAATATGTTGAACAGATTGAAAATAATATGACAGTCATTTGATTGTTGTTATGACTGTTTTAAATTACGCCTGCTCATTTTCGTCACAAATGCATTCATAGCGTGTACACATTTTTAAAATACAAGAAAGCGTGTACAGTAACAAACACTAATAATTGTCTCCATAAAATAAGCCATGAAATTTAGAACGGCATAAAATATCGAAGCAGATTTTGTCCGCACACGTCACCACGTGTCTGAAGTACCCTGAATAATCTATAAGATATTTCGATAATTTAATGTCCGATAATATAATATAAAGAAGAAGTCATCGAAATTTTCCGAGAAGAACTTTCCGTGTAAGGAAATTCCTATTCGATAGAGAACCATCGAATGAAAAATAATTGCGAAACTATTTTTGAATAATGGTGATGTTCGTTACCAAAATTCTGCATAAATCCTCGACCTCCGCTAATTAAAGTCTGACAAATTACCAGCCTCTAAGCGGGTAAACAATACGAGGAAGAACGTGTAGGAATCATCGTAGCATACTCCGGATATCCCTTGAATAGAAATCGCGTCAGGAGGGATGGTGATTCCGCTCACCTTATTTAAGCGCTCCTTGACCCGGCAAACTCCTCGATCTCGCCTAGCCCTCGAACGATGTCATTATCCCGTCATTGGTCTCGGAAGCACCTTGAACACCTTTAGACACTGCACGACGGCGTCCACGAGTATCACACAAGAATCACGTGTTCGAATTCAAGAACGTTTCTGTATCATGTCCAAAGAGTCCGCGAACCGCGAGAGCCTCTAGCGGAGAACGAAACCGGAAGGCAAAGCGGATGTATCGGGCTACGCGTAGAGAAGCGCGCGAATTTTCCCGTATTTCGAACGAACACGACGCGACGCGGCGACGCGAACCACCAACCACTGTCGTTTAAACGAAGAACAACCGAAAACCGAGGACATCGAAGGATCAACCATCAGCCATGCGTTTCATTCAGCAGCGTGGGGAAGTATGGTTAGAGCAAAAACTGTGTGTGTGTGTGTGTGTATCGGTGAAATAAAGAAGGTGAACGGAAATGCTGATGCGTGAAAGTGTCGGGGGTAAGGCGGTGGGTGGGACAGGGGATCGGAATGATAGCAAAACGAACCGACTTCGGGACCCGGTTAGAAAGGGGTTGATCACGTGGCTTCTCGGATAGTTCACCGAGACCCGCAGCCGACAATGAAAACGCCGTTAAACCTTCTCGGCGATCCGTCGAGAACTGCGTTCGCCACGGCTCCCCACCAGACGCTTTGGGGGCAGGACGGCCGGCGTCGGTAACCCGACGCGACGCGCGGCGTCGCTCCGCCTCCACGTGCAACTACCTGCACCCCTCCGCACCCAGAGGAACTCGCGGCTTCGACTCTTCTTCCTTCGCCGTTTCCGGTCGCTCTATTCTTCCTCCTCTTCCACTTCTTCGTCCTCTTCTTCTTCTTCGGAGCTGGTTCTTCGTTCAAGTTCCACCCCGAACACCATCGTCCAAGAAGCAGTTTGAACTTGCACAGTGTCAAGCAAAATCGAACCAACGAAACCATTCTTCCAGAACATCATTAATGTAGAAATTGTTTCTATCAATCGCAATTCACAGGAAACAATCAGCAATTTATTTCAAGTAACGTCTCGATATTCTCAAATTCATTTAATCTCTGTATTGATCCGGTTATGAAAATTATATTTACAAGAAGTATTGATCAGACGTCTCAGCTAATTAATTGAAGTTCATTCATTGAAGCATGAGCGAATCAATCGCGAATGGTAAAATCAATAATCAAATGAGCAGTAAAGTTTTACATAGAAGAATCTGAAATAACTATGCAGAACTTGAAATTTTGTATTATTCGGGCACATAATGGTCGAACGTAATGGAATAACACTTCAGCTATTATTTAATAAGAACGATGGTGTAGGAAATAGCCATTGAGGCTAGCTAAATATACATTTCATTTGGATTGCTTTGGAGATTAAACTGCCAAAATTAGAGGAATTACGGTTTTACAAATTGATTCGTTAATTTAAATGTAGCAAGCACGAAAATTCAAGAGGGAATATTGTACTTGCAGCTTTTTGGCAAGCGTGCAATTCCTGACACATCTATTACACGTGTAGATTAGCTGCGGATACACCGGTTTCCATTTGCACAGAATTCCACGGGAAAGGAAACCGAGGTCTTCCATTTCAATATTCTTCTTTAATTAGTTCTAATTCTTTGTTCCACCCACGACTTCGAAGCTGAAGATGTTTAACTTAAAAATGTAATTTTCTCCGTGTTAATATTTTCTGTATGGTTACGGTAGAAAAATGCACTGAAACAATTACGCAATTGTTCATAAAGTCGAAGTTTTTAACGCTGAAATTTCCACTTTTACATATTTTAAATATTCACGAATGAAATACAACGTCGAACGCTATTCCCGATTACATTATGCAAGCGTTTAATTAAAAACAACGAGCGGGAAACCTTGAAAATTCATATTGTTGACGATTCGATAAAATGTGCCCATTGCTAAATAAAACGTCGCTTTAATACAGACTACATACAAAACTAACCGTATCACGCGTAATCGATGGAACGGCAATCTACTGTTCCACTTCGTTAATGAAACTGATATAACGTTCGAAATGAGATGCAAATGGCCCAGGGTGTGGTTGAAATGCAGATACGAGCCGTGGAGTTTTTATTTACAACCCCTATAACGAGATCGACCAGCATAATGCGTTTTTTGAAATGGATCGGTCGTATTTCTCTTCGTTGTCCTGTGTAGTTCTCTTGTCACTTTCTCCATCTCTCTCTCTCTTTCTCTCGCTCTCGCTCCCTCCTCTTTCACTCCCTTTCTCTCCACCGCTTCTTTTCCATCCTCGTTTATCATCTCTACTGCAGTAATATTTTTAAAACACAACGATTTCAACCTTATCTGCTCTGATGTCTTCAATTTTCTACCAAGACTTGTCTGTTGGAAACATAAAATAATCAAAAACCATTAACTTTACATAATTTCATTTTTATCTTCTTTTGTCGGTAAGTCCGCCCTAGATTTCGCAAAGTTGGACTTTAAACTGATGTATTTTCAGTCTGGTATGTAAAAGCTTAACGTTCTTGGTATCAAACTCTTGCCATAGTTATTACTGATGAATTAGTGTTATGTAGGATTCTAATTTTGCTTGAAAATTATCATTTTGATAGGATATTGTACAAAGTGTCAACTAGGACGCACTTGCCCCGAAAATGGGGCAAGTCCGACTCTGAGAGTTTAAAAGGCTTTTGGAACCTTGTTTCAAGTGCTACGGGGCAAGAAACGAATCATTAACAAGCCTGCTTTAAAATGCTTCTTATTGCATTAAATTATATTGGTTAGTTTTATAGTTACCCATATAGTACGGACTTACTCCACCGTGATAGTACGGACTTGCCCCGTGTAGTGATATTTACGGGGCAAGACCATCTTAGTGTTATGTATTCTCAATAAATTTTAAAAAATACAATAAAGACGGCTTATTTAATGTAAACCTACATCAATATTTGTTGTATTATACTTATCTAAAATAACAACACAGAATATATTAATAACTTGTAAACTATTGCACGTTCAGGGTAACCTCAAAGTTGTGCGTGTACCTCGCACGTGACTGTTTGGTATTGGTTGATTTAAGCGAGGAAAACACCTTTATTCTTGGACGACATTTATGTAGAATAGTTCATTCTAACTTATACTACATTAATAAATACAAGCTAGAGAAATTTCGTTCATGGTCTAATAAAAATAACTAATTAACGGACTTGCCCCGTAGACGGACTTACTCCACTGCACCTTAACACTGCCGATTTTTATGCAAAACTAACCTGCAGGTTTTTACGCGAAATAAAAATTGTCTGCATCGATTACGATTAACATTTGACTTCGTATATAGAAAAGAAGCTGAAACTGTACGAAAGTATTTTAAACTTGATGGTGCAGCAATTTTGGAGAAGTTGCGCCATAAATGCAAAAGGATCCGCAGCAATTATAGTCTGAAACAAAGTTGCAGTTACAAATACTGTCGTAACGGAGGAAGTCCCGTGTAAATATGAAAGTCTATATCCATAAAATGCAAGTGCAGTGCAACACCGAAATCTCCGGTCTCGCGTAACCGAGTAGGAATCACGATGGCGGCATGGCATCCGATAGCCATTATTCGCAACATCTGTATTACAGTGAATTAGATTTAAAGTGTTATGTCTACACTTTAGGCGGCGTATTACGGGACGTCGATTTTCGAGATGAAGAAGAAGAGAGAACCGAGCGGCAAATAATATTTGAGTTGCCGAAGACCATCAACCATCGATGCCGGACAGACAAGGACACGAAGGTTGTAGGTTAAGTAAGTGGTTAGGAAGACGACGTTGCCGAGTAATGGAATAAAAACACTCGACCCCGATGTCACCATCATTGATCTGGGAAGCATTATCTTTTACCTTCTCGTTCAGCGAGCAGACGCGTCAAAAATTTCGCTGAAAAACTCTCCTCTCTTCTCCGCGTTTCAGGAAAATAATAAATGTCTGCCACGGCTAACTTTATTAACGACGCTTCACGGCCATTAACAGCCGACTTTCTCTTTGGATAATCAAGATCAACGTGTCGCATCTTATACGAACAATTTCTCAATAATTTTGTTTGCTCGAGGTAAGGGATGGTTTCGATACGGATGAATATTTGTTGCAGAATTAACGTGGACGTAATGAAATTCTTGGAACAGTTTGATGAACATATTTGTGAGACTCGTTAAAGCGTTTCAATTAAATCGAACTGTATTGTTCGATGTATATTAATATATTTTCAAAAAACTCTTCCGATTTGATTCTCCGAGGTCGATAAAAGTCAAAAGTTGGTTATCTCAATGTTTTTATTTTTAGAAAGACGCTTCGATGATTTTGTGCAAAAATTGCAACGACTATGTTGGTAATATAGGTTATCGCTGAAATTACAAGAATGAAATTACGGAGCTAATAAATAATTTTCCTTGAGTGCAGCCTTGTATTTTGAGCAATTCTGAATCGAGAGGGTCGAAACGAGTGAATTTTAGCAATCCGATAATTCCGGTGTCAGTGATGAATATTTGAGTATTAGGGGTGGGGAGGGATGAATTAAAAAGAATTATCGTCGAAACGACAAGAATAAAATTACGGAACAGCGTAAAGTAGAATGTTCGGTTTCATTAATGAGCACAATGCGAAACACATACATAGGTGCCACGAGATAGTACGTGTTTCGCAGGCCTTTTATAGGTTGGTGACTGCTTTCGATACGGTATACGCCGGACTGTAATTAGTCTGTAGGACTGGATCCAGCTTTCAATGGACCTTCAATGAGCGCTACTAATGACGGTCGGATGACGCATCCGGAATGTCTGTTTAAATGATAGTATGCTAATCCAATGGCAAACATTTCAGGCGCTCGTGTACAGCGGGACATATCTGATCTCCCGTTTCACAGTTAACACCGGGCTTTTCTTCTTCCCCTTCGCGACAACACACAGAATCCGTAAAACACAGATCACTGTGTCGATAAGAACACAACCATTTACGCACACGATCGCTGCCATCGAATTGTAGATCGAGTCCAACGTGCACCGATATCGGGATACTAATTCCGCAGAAATCGAACCAAGTGAACCGCAATCTCAATGTATTTAAAGAAGAAATACATTTTACCACGTTTTTATTAGCTCGCTTTCTTGTTTGTCTGTCTGGTACAAATTTTGCAATTGATTTTAACCTAACTTCCCGGTGAGCTAGAGACTTGAAAAATAAGTTATTAAATGTCTCTTCCGTACCAGTTCACTACCGATTCGATAAAAATTACAGATCTCAATTTTTATCTATGACCTTTAGACACAGATACAGCCCAAATTCGCGCCTTCCGGTGGCTAATCCGAGCAATCGGTTTCCTTTTACTGGATATAATAATACTGCATTAAAAAGCCTAGCGAACGTCTGACACATCCAGAAGCTTAAAGCATCCGTATGGATCTCGGGAAATCATAATTTGCTGTTGACGTCATAACGTCATGAAAAACGTCTGGCTTACGAGCAATGAAGAATATATCCGGTTCTAACATGCAATATCTTCTGAATGCACAATGATCTCCAACGATCTTGAAAACCATCGCACACTGTAGCACCCTTAAAACTTTGGTTATGTCTTTCCGAGACGCAACTGTGGAAGTTTCAGCTTTTCTCGCGAACTCCTGGCAATTTGCAAAATGTCAAATACCGAGGCATTTTTCGAAAATTTCTTGTTCTAGGATCCTGTTATCGATCACATAGCTTATCTTTGCAAATTATGAACTTTTAACCCTAAGAACTCAAATGGTGACTCTGAAAAGTGCCACTAAAAATTGCTGTACCATTATTCAAAATATTGTTTACATTATTAAATATATCTTATCTAATCAGATAGATTAGATATTGTATCAGGTATTATACCAATTTTGCACCAATAAAATGTCAAAAATCATGGGAATGGAAATGTTCTAGGTCGGAAGAAATGTTTTCATTTTCGAGTTAAAGTAGCTTCGAGTGCAATGGGTTAATAATGCGACAATAACGTGGAACGATGTGTATCGTGATTCGCAAATTACGAAGACTTGCAATGGATCGTGGTAAGCAGCGAACGAATAAGCTAGTCACGAAGGAGACAGTCAGCAGTTTAGGGTTAGGGTATCGACGGGATCATTTTTCTTTCGTTTGCGATAATCTGATCCTGTTTGGGTAAACGCGCGCCGGATACTTGATCTAATACTGAAATGGATTTACACGCGCGAGATATAGGAATTCCCATGTGAGAGGAGGCGGGTCGGGGGCCTGAAGGAACGACACGGGAGCGTAAACAGTGACTTAAATCACCGTACACGCCTCAAGGAAAGATCGAAACACGTTGTACGTCGAAGGATACCTCGGCGAACGTGGCGGAATGATGAGGTGTCGCGCTAGAATAGAGAAGGAGGACTATCCCAGGGCCCTGCTGCTATTCCATCCGATTCCGTAATCCATTCCGGATACCAATGGCATCCTGCTCTCCTTGCTATCCCTTTTTTCGACGTCGCCCTTTCCCCGATCGCTCGGGGAGAACGTTCGGGGACAGGATACAGGACATCAGTCTTTTCTGTCTTCGCTTCGTTCGTCGCTGCAGATTCCACGACGAAATTCCACTCCGGATTCGTCCTCGCCGTTCAATACAAGCGCCGCCGTTCTCAAATTCGCCGCATACTGTGTGTCCTCTGTTCCTTCTCCTTCTTCTTCCTCTTCTTCTTCTTCTTCTTCTCCTACTTCGGCTACCATTTTATCCCGGAATCTCGCGACAAATTCAAATATTCCCTGGCGAACAACATCGAGGGACCGGAAAGGACACAGAGGGGAACAGACGGAAGAAGAGCGGACCCCGAAGAGGGAGCGAAGAAAACGAATACAGCGGTGCACGCTTAGACTCGATACGGACTATCGGATTATACGTCTCGCAGACGTTTTGCATTCGGTCCCGACTTCGGCCGCTTAATTGTGCTCTTCTGTAGGTGTAGGTGATCGGTAAAAAATAAGTTCAAACATTAAGCAGCGAGAACATCGCAGGTCAGAAAAAATAAAACTTTCTGGGACCACTGCTGTGTTTAACAAAGCCTAAATGTTCCAATTTCCCCGATAGCGACATTGAAGGAAAGGCGAATTTTCATAAAAATCGGTCGCAACAGATTGCAAACCCGTTTCGCGAGTTCGAGGCGTGTTTCGTCGTGGCGGACGGGTTCGTGGGGCGGGGTTGTCCGAGTGACATCGGTTCGTTTATTAATAAACGCGAAAAAGAAGCGGATAAAGGAGAAGCAGACGGGAAGCATGGTGCGGGGGGTTGAACGGTGGTCGTGCAATGCGGGATGAAAAGGAACGAAGTGGTAGGGCGGCGCGTGACGCGGGGTTTAAGGAAGCCGCCGAATATATACGCGCACCGATCGTTCGCCGTCGCTTTAACAATTCGCGACGCGTCCGCGTTAACAGCGTTACGACAACAAGCTCGAGTTGTAGAAACTTATAACGAGAAAATAATGAACCCGGTTCACCAAGTCTGCTTGGAATGCGAGTCGGTGTACACCCAACCTCTCGCAAGTAGCTGTCCTGGCCTCTCTTACTCGTCTCGCCGCCCTCCGCTTTAACCACCTTTTCGATTTTCTACCGCTTTCCGCGAGACCCCTCCGCGCCCTTATTCTAATTTTAGTCTCCGTTTCCATCGCACGCTTTCCTCCACCCCTTTTCTGCTCTGTCTCCCCTCCCTCCCTTTCTCCCTCTCTCTTTCCCTTGTTCTCATTGTTCGTTTCATATTTTCCTTTCACGGATCACCTACACCTGCCCGTTTTCGTCGCTCCCTCTTCAGGGCCCGTTCTTCGTTCTTCGTCATCTACTTTCACTGCAGTATATTTGGACACTGTTACGCAGAGCTCTACCTCCCCGTAAAATTACAGAAAATTAGTTCAACGCAGTACTATACCCATTTCCTTTGCTCGATATGTCCAAGTTCTTTCTCTAAAGGTTCTCAATATGTCAGCAAATAAAATTATCTGTTGACCAATAACGTAACCGACGTAGCGTGTTAACTCAGCAGCGTAGAGAGCTGAAGAAGTAGAGTCGAAAGCCCAATGCTCGTCAGTATGCTTTAATGATACTAGAATTATTGAGCAACCGCGTGACTTGACATACCTACCGACAAACTTCTCCGTGAACACGACAAAACGTTCTCGCTGAAAATGGAACAGAGCGACAAGCAACGTCACCGTCGTTCGCGATGGATCGTCCCGCGCGATGTTGCTTTTAATGGTGACTTCGATTGTACCTTTCGATTTCGCCGTGTTACTCGCCTTGGAATTTTGTCAGCGAACGCGAATGCTAGATAGAATGTACGACGGGAGGCTCAAGACTCAGACTTGTATCAGGTCTGTACAATTTTGGTCTCGTCGAATCCTGTCGCTGCGTGGTCTTTTTTCGAAAGCGAGGCTTTTTGCGAACAGTGTCGATACAATTTTAACTGGCGATGATCAAGAACAATGACATACAAAACTGTGAAGATATTAAACAAATCCAGGACACAGGAACCAAATAAAAATTGTATTCTTCTTTTATTTATCCTATTAAGCTGAAACTAATACATTGATGTCCTTAAATATTATTAACATGTCCACTGCGTTAAATTGTACATAAATGCATCAAATCCGCAGTCTAATTACTACATTATTTCCAGCTTGGAAAATTTTATATTACACAATGATTCGCGGTCTAGTAATCGCACAAGTGTATCTTGGTAATCAAAATATCGATCGACGATTTCTACGTGTTTCGGATTGAAAACTTTGCGAAATTGATTGGTGAAATCTATAATAGGCCGCACACGGATAAGAAGCGCTCCCAATAGTGGTAAAGTTGTAAACAAATAATCGAAGAGAATTGAAAAGGTTGGAATGGTGTCCGGAATGGGGCGGCCGGGATTCGGTTCGATTCAGGCGGCGCAAATGAGTGGAGCGATATTAAAATCTACGTGGGCAACAGATGGGCTTGGATAGCTTTACGGTGTGCGAGCCAATAACGAAAATCATTAAATTAGCTTTAACCGCCGGTGCGCGGCGCACTGTTAACAGCGTACTAATTTTATTATTTAGCGTTTCGCATAAAAATCCCGGAATTCCGCTCGTTAGTTTTCTCGTCGAAGCAATTCACAGTCTCTCCACAGGACACGTTCGTCCGTTTCAATGCTTCTCGTTTTCATTTCATTTCCATTGCGGGCTTAATCCATTCGTTACAAACTGCTTCGATACTATTTGTTTACATACATTTGAACAAGGATATGGCGGATTTGAAGAAAATGGAGCACCATGCAAAGAAACTAGAATAGCTACTCAAGAAATGTGAGGTACGCAGTTGTAGTTGCGTCTAAAAATTTGTAATTATCAAAGCGAAAACCCCTATTCGTGTCCGAAAACGCACGCGACGCATCCGGGAAGTATTTGCTCCTGCACTCGTTTATCATTTGTCATCTATCGGGAATATAGATTCCTGTACACAGCTTTCAATGCGGATTGAGCTAAAATTTTGCACACAGGTCCATTTTGCATTAACAACATGTTTCACAGAGGGATTTTTGGAGAATCGGAAAAAAAATTTCTTATCATTTTAGTTTCATTTTCGACACCGACGAGACTGCCAACCGCTGTGTTATTCAGCGACATAGGCAAGTGAGCACAGGTGGGCGCGGGGATAACGTGGAACTTTCAGTGATCTGAAATACCACATCGCGATAAGCACAGACGAGGTGTAAGAGTAGACCCACCGACTCGTCGATGCCTAAATCACCGAGACTGCCACTGGCCGGGGGCAGCGACGAGATACTATTAATAGTATCTCGTCGGTGCCCGGGGTTTGGCCGTGCCACTTTAACAACACATAAAAAAAAAATGAAAAAAGATAAATATTCAGAACAGTTGTCCACTCGATATATTTCAAACAACGCGCGAGTGGACCATTTTTGCGCAACGCTACTCTAGAAAGTGTGCAATGAACATTTCAAAACAACGCGAGCAGTGCATTCTCTACCGCGACGTTAATTTATTTGATCAAAAACGGAAAACACTCCCGTGCACTTTCGTTTCTTTTTAAGCAACCCTAAATAGAAACGCGAGAGTAGCCATTTAAAAGAGGGGGAGTCAAGCCGAATCATTCTTTCGCAACGTTAATCTAGAAATAATAAAAAATAAATATCTTATTGAAAACGCGAACAGTGCATCATTTGTCGCAACACTATTTTATTAAATTCGGTATAAAAAGCTCCCGTGCACTTTAATTTCTTTTTACGCAAATCTAAGGGGAAAGCAATGGCTACGAGGATTCAGCGGCAGCCACACGAATAATCCGGAGCAGTCATATTAGGGTATAGTGTGGCACTTTATTTATCGCAACTCTAAAAGGCAGGATTTTCTAGTATTTGCATATTGGAAAACTTTCGCATTAAACGATTCGATTCAGTTCTGTGAACTCAAACCGTACACGCGAGAAGGAGACCACACTTCGCGACATCGAGTATTATAATAGATTCGGACATTGCAGAAACCAGTTTTGCAGGGTGCGATGAAAACTAAATTCCGTCGACAAAGCTACTGCACTAAACGTAAAGATACCCCGTCTTTTACCTTGCGGGCCGACAAGGCGTTCGATACGTTGTACATACACATCATGTATGTCTACTAACGCGATCGAACCACTACGTTGTGGGGGGTTAGTCCAAAAAATAATCATGCTGGTGAAACGCAGTGGTACGTTCCCTGCATTTAGCGCTCACACACCAGCAAATGGCTAAAGGCACACGTCGCTACGTTCAGGTAGGCTACAGTGTTTTCCGCCATCGCAAGTCACGCTCAATACCATGGCTTGCACCGCATTAGATGCTAATACGATGCTCACCATGACATTGTCGTGCATACCGCCACAGGTGACGTAACTTAATACGTCTTCTTTTTGCGTACGGTATTGTCGAACGACAGCGGAAACACTTGTTCCATTGCTGGAAGGGCAAACGAGTCGTGTGTTATGGCACACCGCGGGGAGTTAAACGTGGTAACCTGCACCGTGATTTTGCGCGAACTGCTTACGGCAACTTGGCCTCAGAACGTACCAATACGTTTCTACTCTACGTAGTGGTCCGGTGGGCGTATGCTCCACATTTTTACGGTATCAAAAAAATGAAAGTAATATCCAAATATACATTTGGATATCCATAAAGTGTCTCTGAAAAATGTTTCATGCTCCGAGCGCGATTGGTCCTGCAATGTCAGTCCTCTACTCACTACTCTAATACGAGATCGTGACTCTTATAATTAAATCCGATATTCTAGAGAGGTGCGTTTTCCAATATGCGTGTACTTTAATCCCGCCTTAAAACAACGCGTTGGTACTTTTCGCGACACTAAAGCAATCGCGACAACAAATTCTCGCAACGCTAATTCTTAACACAGAGATGGTCTTTCGCGGCATGCGAATGCTACGCTAATTCAACCCGTTATTATTCTCTCGCAACTCTAATCGAAATCGCGGATGCCTACACCACACCCGGCAGCCGTTCCGACTGCGACCACTTGTTCAGTGGTCCGTTGCAGCTGGAGCATGGGCGCCTGTAATGTCGAAAGACTCGAACGCAAACGCGATCCTTTTGCTGCGCAACGCTAATTCAACGAACAGAGAGAATTAAACTTTTATAAAATTGTTACATCTTAAACATTTCTTCAAGCAACAATAAAAATGAAATGTATGAGAATCGCGAATATTTTCGCGACACTAACTTCGATCTCTGTTCACAATCGACTAATGCAATACCCGTGGTTTTTTTTCGCAATGCTATTTCAATCGCGGACGTGCCCATCTCCGCTGATCGTTAGGGCGGCGAGGCCTGCCCATGTGTACAACTAACTACTTCTACTACTACTACTTCTACAGACGAGTACAGTGACAAGGTAGAAATAAATGAAATGACTTCGCATCCGAAGATGCGAGGCCATTGTAGTTGCCCTCTTGAGCGACAGTTTGTCGGGGCCACTTCGGCATATAGCCTCTTCTTTTGCTTCGGCGGTCCGCCAAACAACTGAAACCCTAAACGTGCTCGCAGTGAAACGATCGACGACTTCCGAAACGGATCACAAGTTTCGAGAGAAGCCGATCGTTCCGCTGGTGCGATCGAGCAGGTGCGCAACGTTTCGAGACCCTATCCGCGCGCGTTCGCGTCCGCGTCCGCGAAAGCTACACGAGCAGGAAGAATAGAGCACGAAGCATTAATTCGAACGTCATGCCTCGTTCGATTTAGCCTCGAGACGAAACTTCCAGCTCTTCCGGTGACTGACTACCGTGCGAATCGCGGCCTACCCGAAAGAGAAAACGGTAGCCAGCCCCGGCCCCTACCTACTTAGAACGAACAGTCACAACCAAGACGGTAAGCTACCTACCTACCTAGCCCTATATTTAAAAAATGGCAAAGGACAAGCTCTCCAACACATTCGCAACACGATTTCCAAACAGACGCCAGGGTGCAACAGCCTAACACCTAGAGAGAACGTCCCGGGACGCCTCCGACACCCTAACGTTCGAATCACAAGCACACTCTAAGGTACGTACCAGTTTTCCTGAAATCGACTGACAATGTTAGTGATCATTGCGAAAGAAATCAATTAATCGATAGAACATCTAAATTGAAACTGAGTTAAATTACGCGTCATTATGAATACTGCACATTATTAATCTTAATGAATTGAGAAAGCTATGCGCGCACATTCCGCGAACATCCATGTAGCATGTCACAGATCGACAAGAATATGCGCTACCGAATCTAGTTTGAACAACCGACGCAATTCCACTGCCTAACAACATACACGCACACACACAAGTGGAAAATACGTCGTGCACGATGCACTAACCATTGTCAGTCGCCACACATATGATTAAAAAATAATATTCCATGTGCTCGTTGCTCTCACCCTCCCGAGTAGCACCTGAGCACACGAGAGGATTTGAACAACGAACAAGGAATCTTAATATCCTGAAAATCCTAACTAAAAGAATCTGTTAGATTTTATACGGGCTAATGTTCTCGCATTTTTGAAAAATGACTCTACTTTGAATTTAATGTTTAATGTTAATTTACGAATTGAATATTTAATTAGAGAAAACAGCACTGGAATTTTATCGTCGAATAAAAAGAGACTGAAATGATTCTAATAAAGATCTTCATTCTTTAATTTATTTATTCTGATACTTTATGAATATATTTGAAAACCCTCGGACGATCCTTTCGACACAGCAATGTTTCGAAATAATGAAAAAAGTACTCTACTAAATGTAAAGTAATCGTCAAAGGTTAATTAATTAAGTAATTTTGCTTTGTCTAAAGAATCGATCCGTCGCAAATCGTCTTTTTGTACGTGGTATCTAATCTAATGTTTCTGAGCAATTCAAAATATAATTTTAAAATACAAACGATTATCTCAATGATAGAAAGTGGCTCTAATAATTGTGTTCCAAACTATGAAATTGTTGATTTACAAAAACAAAAACATGACGTACAGAAAGACCCTACCTAGCTAGGAAACAAATTACTCCCGCGGGAACGCCTAGCGTTCTCACGGTCACTGTACTCATCTAAATTATCTACGAAAGAAGTAGAATAATAAAAAAGACAGTTGTTTATTCACTTACTACTTGCTGGGAGGATGAGAAGCTGCGTTAGAGACCTGAAATCAAAAAACAAAACAAAAACATATTAAAATCGATTCGTACAATTTCATTGGCATATAAAAATAATTTAATTTAAATGCTATTTAACAGTAGAACTACCGAACACTAAACATAATTGGCATACATATTAATGACAAAATTGCATTTATTTAGATTTCGTTTTAATTTTGTTTAAATAATGTGCTTCATTAAAGAAGTCCACTAAAAAGATTTCTCAGAAATCATATTTGTAGTTTTAATATTTCTAAAAGAACAAATCAGGAACAAGTCATTTTGACTCGTTTGCTAGTTCTAGCGTTAAATGATTTTCGAAATAGAAAGTGTAGGATGTACAATTTTCCATTAATACTTTGAAAGGAAATGTTCTATAATAAAGATTAATTGTAAAAATGTCTTGGTACTCACATTCTCTCCCCCTTGTAGACAACACGACACGTTGCTCTCGATCTCAGTATCGATTATCGTCTTTGGTCGTCAAGGTAGGCAGCATTAGGCATCCAGCATTAAGCAGCATTAGGCAACAGGTTCAAAATATTTTATACCCTTAGGGCTCTGTAAAAGAAAGAATAAATTCATTTAATCACAATAGGAATCAAATAATTAAAGTCGAATTTATTAATTGTACTTACGCTCACGTCCTCTCCTGCTTGAAGAAAGCACCGAGTAGCATCGAGTAGTATCCATGGATTCTTTTCCCTCGGAATCTGTAACAGAAACAACAAACTCATTAATTTCAGTCAACCAACAGTCAGAAACTAAATAAGAATTAATAATAAATAAATAATTCATGTTGAATATCAAATCAAAATTAATTTTAACGGACATTAAATAAAATCGATATCTATCGCACGACACGACTTCAAATACAAATGATCGTCGTAACACAAGAGTAAGTTCGAATTAATAGAAAATTAATCATTCAAATTGATTATTTATTAATTTTTCATTAATGATATTTATAAAGATGTTCAATAACATAGTATAATTTGAAATATAATTTGTACTCACACTCTCGCCCTCTCCTGCTTCAACAAAGTACGCCATGAAGCTGTCACGCTTTCGATTATCGAAAGCAACGTGAAGTATCGATCTGGGCAATGAATATATGGTCCTTCGATCGATGGATTTTTTTCCCACGGTATCTGTAACAGAAATAGCAAATTCATTAATTACAACTGACAAACAGGCAGAAACTAAATCAGAATTAATTATATATAGACAATTCAATTTGAATAGAAAATCATAACGGAAATTAAACTAATTCTATTTCAATGTAACGACATAAATTCAGATACAAATGATCGTCGTAACACAAGAGTAAATCCGAATTAATAGGAAATTAATAATTCAAATTGATTATTTATTAATTTTTCATTAATGATATGTATAAAGATGTTCAATAACACAGTATAATCTGAAATATAATTTGTACTCACGCTCGCGTCCTGTTCTGCTTCAAGAAAGTCCGCCATGATGCTTCGTCACGATTCGATTCTCGAACGCATCGATCTCGCTACCAAGATGCTCTTTCAAACGATTCATTCTTTTCCCGCGGAATCTGTAACAGAAAGAACAAATTCATTCATTACAATTGACAAAAAGTCAGAAACTTGATAAGAATTAATAGCAAGCAAACAATTCAATTTAAATAGAGAATCAAAATTAAATAAACTTGACTTCTATACCACGAAACGAATAGCACTGGTCGTCACAACACAAAAGTAAAATTATCGCGAGAAGGCAACACGATTCGAGAATAAATTGAAATCAATGAAAATTAAATAAGGTTAAACCTTACCTCCGGAAACCAGAAAGTGTTGCCTCTCTTTCTTATGTAAGTCTGTAGATTTTGGCGAGAAAATGTCAAAAATCTACGCTTCTCCATCCTATAAGCGGTCAGTGATTCACTATGCGTGTTTGACAGTTAGAAATGCCCGTGCTTGTGGTGCCACCTAGCGGCACCGCTCGGTAAGCGGCGCGCGACCGTTATTACTTATTACATACAAGCATGGCGGGCACTCTTTCCCGCAAAAACATTTGAAATTGGCCAACTCTAATCCACTAACTTTTGAATCACTGATCTCCTAGGATTGAAACTTGGATTTTTGGCTAAAATTTCTGGTTTCCAGAGATGCACAGCAGCTGCAAATAATTCGCTTGGACACAAAAACTCAAACAAATACTCTTGATTTCTATTGAAAGATGCAACACAGAAACGGTACGCACCACGTAAAGGTCCTTGTTATGCGTTGTATCACCGACGAGGTATATTTAGAATAGAGTCTATTCAATAGGTCTATTCAATAGACCTATCACCCAATTTATTTTGGCGGCCACCTTTGCCAGGGCCACTTGGACCGTTTTTCTTGTCACTTTCTGTCACGGTGTATTATATGTAGAGGTGTTCGGACTTCTCTCGGAAAGGTGTGATAGATAGAGGTTCGTTCTCTGGTCGCCGCCAGATGGAATACTAGTCACCATCACGGTTTTCATGAACGTGTGAGAATGAGATTGTGTGTAGGTAAACAGTAAAGTGGGTTCTGTTTCTTGCTAAAGATGGTGTAGGTTCTGTTCCATGCTAAAGATAATGTAAGAGCTGTTCCAGGCTAAACATGATGCGGAAACAAAAGTCCACGCTTTCTACCTAAGTCGGTGATGTAAGGTATGTCTCCGAGGAAGCCGGATTTTAAAACATTGTCAATTTTAAGTACTCGTCAAAGGCACGGACAATTATGTATACACCTCATAGAGGCACTTTGTTTTGGAAAGAAATATAAGATCGAGTTGAAAAATCGAAAAGCGAAAAATATAAAAATACACAATTACAAAAAACAAAAAAAGCCCGTATAAATTATTATACTCTTCCTGATACACATTTGACAGTGCTCTTTCGATCACTTTACAAATGAATAGCAAGAAGAGCCTAATTACTAGCCTATCCGTCCGAAACCCTAAGCGGTAGTCTTGTCAGGGTGCAGTGCGGCAATTCATTTATCGCAACTCTAAAAGGCGAGATTTTCTACCACTTCCATATTGGAAAACTAATCACGACAACAATTTCTCGCAACTAATTATGAAATAGTAAGATATGGAAATACACGAGAATGAGAGGATCACTCCGAGAGACGACGTATCTTGATGGTCTCTGTGCTCCTTCGGTGCGAAGTGGGTTAGTGGAGTGGGGATGGAGTAGGGAGTGCTGGCGCGCGGAGTGGGGATCGCTGAACGCGATGACATACTACCGAGCGTCGCGCGGTGAGGTGTGACGATTAATATTTAAATATTTTTTTCTCCTAGACGCACAGTTTTTCTTTTAAATTTATTTTTTAATATTGCATTGTCATCCAGTTCTGAGCTATGTTTAGAATTTCAAGCCTTAGCTCATCGGGAAGAGGTTTAAAATTCGATTACATGATTTGGACAACGACACGGCAAACTAATATAAACGTGGTAATAAAAAAATAAACGTTACCCTGTCTTTCAACATATTTCTGTTCCCACAGATCGATTCTTGGAACATTTATGTATAAAAAAGTGCAAGGTGATAATTCTCGTTTATGACCAACGAGATAAATTGAAGAAAATTACGACTACTTACTCGAAATTGCAATGAATTGTACTAGTCACAAAGCGAAAAATTTTTTAATGCTTTCCAGTGATTATTCACATTACATTTTACATTTAAAATAAATTACATTCAAAACATTTCATATTACATTTCAAACAAAAATAAATAAAACGTGAAACACGTATGAACCTATAATCGATTACATTGAAATGATGACTGTCATTGTTGTTAATTCGTATTAAATATGTCATTATTCATTGTATTGATATGAAATTATCATCGTCCATTAATTCCTATAAAGTACCGTTGCTCATTCGGTTGATATGAAATTATCGTTTTCATTAATTCGTATGAAGTATCTCAGTGCTCATTTTGTTGATATCGAATTATCCGTTGCGCATTTTCTTGAAATTGAATTGACATTGGATTTGGTCATTACGAGAGTTTATCATGATCCATATAAGAACGAGTATAGTAACAGCAGCTGTATATCAGCGTTTGTATTAGATAATATAGACTTGGAATACGCGAAGATATGAGATCTACATATGAATTATCACGAGGAATGTGTACGATCGATTAAAATTCACTTGAGTATTTTTACTGAAAATCCGACACAATTTTACCACCTAACCAGACAAGCGCACACAAAAGTGAAAAATACGTCGGCACGATACGCTAAGCACTTGCAAGCCACTGAATGTAATTAATTAATATCAGTTTCAACGTGATCAATGCTGTCGCTCTCTCAAGTAGCACTTGGACACGTGGTAAAATCCTAAGTATGTACGAGTACCTACTATGCTGAAAATCCTAGCTAAAAGATTAAAGTTCGAATCAATTTCAGCACGTGTTCCCGTAAGAGTTTTTGTTCTTTCGAGGGTTTAATTCATGCTTGGGAAAGGGGCCATAGTATTGGGGAATGTTATGGAAGAAAATAGGATTGATACATTCAGAAATATTTATTTACTAATTCTTTATTGGAAGTCTTTCAATACATTTGTTTTTACGTAAGCACCAAACCTTACACTCTATTTTACAATATTAACGTAAATCTAATAAGATAACTATATAAGGGGATGCTTGACAACATCGTTAGCAAAAGGAATTGTTATCGACATTAAACAGCCAGAAATAATAAATTTTTCAACAATTACTATCACGGCGATAGAAATCAACCGGAATTAGATGGGGTGGGGAGAGTTTCGCATCTCACAATCAGTGCACACGTGCCACCCAATGTCGCCAGTTGAAAGCCAAACGGCTCTCACACATTCTCTTCCTTTTCCCCTTCCACTATCCCATTCCAGCACCATGCGCACACTCCAACGTCCCCCGCTAAGACCGTAGATCCGTGTAGCCAGATGAGGGGAGTCACGGTGAAATGATGTACCCCCTCTCTGATGACGGGGAATGAGTAAGGCGAATGGGAGACATGTTGCATGTGCGCGATGGGGACCGTGGAGTGTGCGCCTGCGCACGGTGCTGGAAGGGGTAGGAGGAGAGTACAGTGTCTGACGACACTGGTGCCACCTGAGCTCAGACTGATATATGTGGAGCCCCTCAACAGAGTGCTTCGATTGTGCCCAAATTTTCTCGCGCATCCGCGTCGATTTCAGCCTCAGTAAAGTAAGAGTCTCGATAAAATGGGGTACCTTGAGCACCCCGCAGAATTTGAAAAGATTTGTATGATTTGATTCTGAAAAATGAATGTACAACATGTATATTTGTGTATATTTTGTAACTTGTCGGACACGTCCTGAAGTTTTTTGTCCGGAACAGATTGTTTCGGTACTTTCGCGCCAATATAACTGTCTCAAGGCGCAAAGCACAGGGCTCCACTATATACTCGTCATCATAGATACGTTACTGCTTTTTCTACGCAGCGCCACCAGCGGCCATCCATCGTATGAAAACTCTTGGATGATATCGGAACACTGACTGCCTTTCTGTATTTAGTCGCACATGCGCGAAAAAACCGTGCAATATCCCAACACTACTGTTCTGAGGTCTGTTTTAAAGTCATTTAAAGTACTGTCCTGATATTAATAATCAAAGTAACAGTACTCTGCAGAAGAAAAATGCGAAAAAAAATGATTGAGACTCTTCTACAACATGGTCTTATTATAAACCCTAAAGATGTAGATAATCCTGGTTTACTAAGTACTGCAGTTGAGAAAGGAGATCTCAAAATTGTTGAAGACTTGTTGAAGTATAGAGAAGATATTAACATGTTAATCGATGACTATAGTACAGGTCACACGCCTCTACATAGTGCAGTTAAGGGGAAGCAAGTGCAAATGGCAAAACTATTGATAAACTATGGAGCTAATGTTAATGTGAAAGATAGTGAGGGAACAGCTCCAATAGTTTGTGCTATTCAAAACAACGATATAGAAATGACCGACCTGCTTTTAACTAATGTAGCTAATATAAAAGGAGATCATATGGTATTACGTGCTGGTGTTCAACGTGGACGTGAAAACCTGCTGAATGGTGGTGCTAGTGAAGATATGTTAAACAGCATAAAAGTAAAAACTCAAACACTTCTACATATTGCAGTCGAAGGGAAGCAAGTACAATTGGCCAAACTATTGATAAACTATGGAGCTAATGTTAATGTTAAAGATGGTCGGGGAGCAATTCCAATAGTTTATGCTATTGAAAACAACGATACAGAAATGATCAAACTGCTTTTAACTAATGGATCTGATATAAAAAAAGATGTTAAGGTACTATGTACTGCTGTGGAGAAGGGAAGTCTAAAAATTGTTGAAGACCTATTAAAGTATGGTGCTGATGTTAACATGTTAGACAATACATACTTTAGAGGTCTGACACCTCTACATGTTGCAGTTAAGGAGAAGCAAGTGCAAATAGCCAAACTATTGATAAACTATGGAGCTAATGTTAATAGCATAGGTTGGGGATCAACTCCAATACATTATGCTATTCAAAACAACGATGCAGAAATGACCGAACTGCTTGTCACTAATGGAGTTGATATAAAAAAAGATCCTGAGGTACTATGTACTGCAGTGAAGGAGGGAAGTCTGAAAATTGTTGAAGACCTATTAAAGTATGGTGCTGATGTTAACGCTAGGAATCAATATGGAAAAACACCATTACATTATACTGTTCTAGATATAACAATGGACAATGAATGTAAAAGTAAATTGCAGGCTTGCTTCAACTGGTACCGTGACACGCGCTACCGAACGCTCCATGACAGGCACTGTATGCAAAAAATTGTTGAACTGCTTCTAAGTAAGGGAGCTAATGTGAATGTCAAAACTAAAAATGGTGTAACAGCACTTTTTGCTGCTTGTCGAAAAGGTTATAAAGACATTGTGAAAGTCTTGCTAAAACATGGTGCAGAATGTGATCCTGAAGCTGAAGAAGATACAAAACCTCTCCATGCTGCTGCCGTAGGAGGTCATTCAAAAATTGTTGAGGATCTCTTAAAATTTGGTGCTAAAGTTGACTCTAGAGATAGGTATGGTAAAACAGCGCTTCATTTTGCTTTTAGAGGAAGACGCAAAAAAGTTATTAGGACTCTTCTAGAATATGGTTCTGATGTCAACATTATAAGTATAAAGAATCATACTCCACTTGAGTATGGTATGCTTGTTGAGGACTATATAAGAAATATAATGGATGATTATCTTTACTTTGAGCATAATACGAATGATTCTCCAAGTACTAAGCTACTGAAACAGCACATAGCTAAGATGAAAGCTGCAGGTTTACATATAAGTGAAAGAAATTTGCTGGGGATTAGTAATGATCATGAAATCAATAATTTTCTAAACAAATGTGAAGCAGAAATAGAAATCATGAAGAGCGAGAAGATTGATAATAGCTGTGCTTCTTTTTATGATATTTTGACAAAAAATGCAAGTCAATTAGCAAAAAATAAAAGTATAATACAGGCTTTTAGATCAAACGATTATAAGACAAAATTTCCAATATATTCTAGTATGATAGATAGTCGATTTAGAAGGGGGGTAAAAAGAGAAAAATTACTGGTGCAAGTTAGGAAAAAGTTTTTACACTCTCTCTTCAGAAGACTTCCAGAATTACCACTTCTTTGTGCTGACAAAATATTTAGTTACCTAAGCGATAAAGATTTAAAAATGTTATTGGTTCTTTGAAAGGTTTTCAATAAATAAATATATATATATATATATATATATATATATATATATATAATATAACTTTATTGTTCTCTTTATTGTCCTCAAGACTACAATTCTTACAACACCTGCTCCTTTTTCCGCCTGACTTCCTTACGCTGTTCCTACCCCAGTTAGCCAGGCCTGTCGCGAGTAGAATGCGAGCCCAGCCTCTGGGCAGATGGAAGGTAGTACTGGTAGTGGTAGCAGTCTCAGAGTAGATTCCGAGATTCCGAGCATCCAAATTGGATGATCTAATGCTGAGAGACTCGGAGACCAGTGATGCGAGAATCGTGGTATCGTGGTACCGTGGTCCTAAACCATACCCCCACTATGACCTACTGTTACCCCTACTTTTCTTTTCCAACGCGTTCGCCCGCTACACGCACCAGCGTGGCGTACCATGTCAGATAGTAGAGATACTGATCAGAGCATGAGAGAAAACTAGCGGGAGGGGAACGGGGCACGAGGAATGCAAAGGCAATATGAATGGTCAGGCTTCTTTCCCCGTTCCCTTCCCACTAGTTTTCTCTCGTGCTCCGCACAGTACACTGGTGTGTGTAGTGCGCGAGCGCGTTGGAAAAGGAAAGTAGGGGCAACAGTAGGTCATAGTAGGGGTATGGTTTAGTGTTACGGTACCACGATTCTGGCATCACTGGTGATCAGTGTCGCCAGGTCGACAAAATGGAGGGGAATTAGGTACCCCCTCTCTGATTACCAATCCAGATTGCGTAATTGAGACACGTTTCTGTCTCAACTGGCGACACTGCGTCCCACCAGTGTCGCCAGTTGAGAGCCAAACGGCTCTCACACATTCTCCTCCTTTTCCCCTTCCACTATCTCATTCCAGCATCATGCACACACTCCAACGTCCCCCACTAAGCCGTAGACCACGGTGCCCGTGCCGTAGACTGGACTGGTCATCAGAGAGGGGGTACTTGATTCCCCTCGATTTTCTCAGTCTGGCGACACTGGTCGGACTCCTGGACCAGGAGGTCCACGGGTTGACCAGGGACTGACCAGAAGCTGACCAGTCATCTACCTGGTCCACTTTCAACAATTGTAAGTTTGACCCTTTTTTTTGAGGGTATCCATTTCATAGCACGGGGTGGGCCAGGGGTTCTTCAATGCTCGTTTTGTTTACTCTTAGCCCACCTTCAACTGATTCAACGAACACCGTCGATTATTATTGAAGTGAAACTTCTTTGCTGAGGGTTACGATTTTCTGATATCCTAATTGGAATTTCCATCAGAACTTTCAGTCTTCTAAAAATTTATATTTCTCATTTCAAATTGGCGTTCCTTCGATCGGAGGTCCACTTGGGTTCACTCACGGATGGAGCCGTTGCGTCCACATTTAATTGGTGTTAGCTTTGCTCTCGTGTGCGGGATTTCATTTTATATTCCACTTTATTGTTTCTAAATATGATTAGTCTGTTTCAGCTAGAATACAACAGCCAACCGCCAATGAACAAGACACACCAACGAAGAAGAAAACTACGAAGAGGAAGAAGACTACAACGTTTTTTTAAGTTATGTTACGTCTGGCGAGCAATTATTGTCTTGTATAGATGTGCGAATAAATGTATTGAAAGAGATTTTCAATAAAGAATTTGTTAATAAATATCGCCGAATATATCAAACCGATTCCCTTCCATAACATCTAGTAATACGTATCATCGAAAAAGACGTCCTATCCGCAGAAGGTCAATTGAAGATGAAAGATTAGCGTAAGCTAATTTTAGGTTTGCAAATCATCATTGCATTGCGAACAGTCAACTTTTGACAATGATAGTCAGTCGAGTGCTGAATCCATTTTTATATCTCGTGTGTTACCATTGTCGTAACAGATTTAAACAGGTACTATAGTGCGGACCAGGCAGTCTCGTAGACTGATAAATTGTAAATTTGTAATCGCAATTTAAGGTCCGTAATACGCTTTGCAAACAATGCATTTTTCGGTCTGGGTTCTGAATTACCGACATTCTAAAGAGTGCTTTGGTATGTTAACGGACTCTACCTAAATAGAACGATCAGCTAATATGAACTATACATAAGTATATAAGATTGCAACACAGAAGTTATGAATCCAAGGAGAAGTCGATTTTACAGCGTTGTCAGCTCCAAAAAAAGAGCAATGTTGTCGCCTTAGATTGCTACCAAAATTATCGATGATCGCATCAAACCGTTCGAGCGATGTCTTTTCTTATCCTGTCCGCTCGTCGAAATTTTCGTCGGAATTCGGCAACAAAAGTTTCTAAATCTAAAAGTTTCAAATTCTAACTGATTCAATGAAACATTCATTTTATTAAATCCTGTTTGATTCATCGTAGAATATAATTATCAATAATCTACGATTTTGTACTCGAACTTACTCTTCCGTACCTGCAAATAAGATTAATAAGATTACTCACATTACATAATCAAACTCGTTAGGTGGGGGTAAACACAACGTATAGAACATTACACCCATTCAAAATCACAAAATTTAATAACTAAATACACATATACTCAGAAAACTCTCTCTTATATCTTTTAAGACTAGTTTCAACTTTCTAGCGGGTTCAGCTCCACGTAACAATGCATTTTTGTAGAAAACATGTCTACACAAATTCTTGTCTCCAAAAAACCGAGAGTGATAGAGCAATTCTACTGCAAAATTTGCGATTATAACAAAAGACTCTCTACATAGTGACCATGTTGCACCGATCGGACGCACTCCAAAAAAATACGCTCCGATGCATTTGCATTGATAGAAAAGCTGTCCGGCAATATCAATTTTAATACTGTCTCTGGATGTATCTCTCATTCATAGTTATTGCTCTCTCATTCGTCCTGCGTATCCTGATACTTTCGTTCTGATAATCGAACTCTAATTTGGGGCCAACCGGGAATTCCCGAATCACGGGTCACAGTAGAACGTGTCTGCTCTACGAGAATCATAGATATTGTAAATCAGAAAAAAGGTTTAAATCTGTTCGACAATCATTCTCTAAAACCTTATCGCTTTTAGATAACTACTATGTTCTCATTCCATTGAAACTAAACTATTATGGAACATTTGATCTGCATGAATTTACAGACTATATATATGTATATATTTACGAATTCTCATCTTTATAAAAAAATTTAAGGAAATATCAATTATCACAACCATGTAGAATTTCTTATTTCTCATCTGTCCGACTAGGAGAAACCTTGATTATAAAAATGGATCTAATTGTACACGTGTCAATGTTCTTAAAAAGACACATGTGAAAACTTCTGTATTTACTTTGATAACAACGCCCTCCAATTTGGAATTGTTAATCATATTATATCTCGTAGGTGATGCGTAACGTGATAACGTATTTACGCACAACTCGAAACTTTAAATTTCAATATGTTCCATGATAAGTTTTAAGTCTCAAAGTTCATTGAATCAATGAACCTTCTGTTTTGTAAGATATTATTACACATTACACGCACACACATACACGCGCACACACGACTAGCTTTAAATGAAAAATTCACTTCGGTTCAATTATAGAATGGTACTTAATGTTATATAGATTTCTCTGAATAGAGAAAAAAAATAGAAGATGAAAAAAATTGTATAGATTTTTATATATTTCATTACATGTATTCAAACGTTAATAATAATTAATTAACAATAATCATAGTTGACATATAATACAATAAGAGTCATAATTAATTAAGAAACTAATTATCTTTCTTTTCTGTGACAGCTGCCTCAATGCCCTAAAGTTCCTAGCAATCCTACAGAGTTCGTCTGTTTTGTTGATATTTGAAATAAACAAAATTCGAGAGAACTATTTTGTATTATTCTTTTATCAGAAGTTGGACGTGTACGTCACTTTCGTTATTACTAGTTATATTTTTCTTTCGTCTTTTTAAATCTTTTTTTTCATTTTTTTTTGTTAACCACGAGTTAAAGTACAATAATCATTTGAATAGTTTATATAGAAATGATTCAACATTTAAGCCCTTTCACAAAATCACTATCTGTGCTATATACTTCAGATAAATCATGCGAGTAGTATCTGCATTTAAATATGCATTAGAAAGTCGCATGAAATTGTGTTATCGTAAAAGCATGGATGTCAAATCGTTCATAAAAACACTCGTAAACATTGCAATGATTACTTTTTTGTAGCTACATCTTCCTCTAACCTATACACGTGATATATGTAAAAAAGAAAACGGCAATAATATTTGTTAAACGTGCAAATCGTAAATATTTATGGAAAACTTTAATAAACGTTTCACTAATCATTGCGAAAGCTTATATGGAATATGTAAAAAACTACGTCCCTAGAAAGATATAATGACAGCTCTTATAGAAATACTCCAGTAAGTTACATGCAGCAGAATAACATCTACAATATTTTTATAATTAGTTTTCAACGGTAACCGGAAAACCTGATTTACTTGTGCATTAGTATAATTTATACGCTTTGTCCTCTGCTATTTGAAATTAAGAGCTACGTATTATCAAATAATTTGCACGTTCTTAATATTCCATTAGAAATCAGAAATATGAAACATTTCGTTTCCTCGACAATGGCACCAATCGTTAGTAGTATTCACATATATTAAAGCTTCACACAAAAAAAATGGAAGCTCGAAAATAGAAGAATAATTAATGTAGAGTAGGCAATCGTAAATGTACCAATCTCAAAACCAAACTAATCAGAAGCAATGTCATGATTGTATCTTTAAAATGAAATAAGTGAACCTTTGTAAAAATGCTGAGCACATTTGCAATGATTCGTATTATTCGCTATAGTTAATTCAGTGGATCAACTTCAACGTAATCGTAGATAAATGATGTATTAGTGCTATCCACCAAAATATCAGTCGACGTCAATTCAATATTTGGATTACGCCATGCATTAATATCAGTTCCCCCAATATCCAGACCAAGTCGTAAGTTAGCTGGCGTATTACCAATAACAAAATGGTCTTCGGTCAAGGGCAAAGCATCTTTTAAAAGAAGCCTGAAAAGACACATAGCACGAACAATTAAAAAATAATGTGATTAGAATACGTTAATATATGAGCTTTGAAAAGAATTTCTATAATTCTTACCAGATGTTTTCTTCAGCGACAATGTGAACCTTTGGTACGGGAAATCCGTTGAATGGAGAAGCGACTGGTAACGTGTACGCTCCCATGTTTTCAAAAATTATCCAATCACCAAGATCCATTTCGTGCAATAAAACATTTTCTGCGACTTGATCCAGACCGTCGCATGTGGGTCCCCAAATGCTTGAAGAAATCATCTTGCCGTACCCCTTCTGTTAACAGCAAAACAAATTTTTCCACAATTCAGACGTTAGATGAAGATAACATTGTAAATAATTCGATATTTATAAATCTTTCTAGCTACCTTTAAAGGTACGGGAGTAACATGCTGATGATCGTAAAGTAGGCAATTGAAGGAGCCATAAACGCCGTCATTGATATAATACATGTTGTGCGTGATTGTGTTTGGAGAATTTTCATTGCCACGCACTGCACGTTTGCTATGAATACTTGTAGCAAGTGTAAATGCAGATGCAACATAAAATCGGCCAGGTTCAGCAATTATATGGACATCATCAGCTGAAAGTGATCATTTGTTAAATAATATTCGAAATTGAAACGAAAAAGGATAAGAATATTTATAATTACTTACTGTCGAAATACTCGTCAAGTGCTTTGTTAACAACATCAGCAATTTTATCGATACTGGTGCCTTTATTTCCTGGGTAGCCACCGCCAATATCTAACAAATACGGTTTATAACCAAGATCCGTCGCCAAGTCAAACAATGTTTTAGCATGCCGTATGGCTCGATAAAATACTGGTGGATCTTGACAACCGGAGCCAACATGGAAACTAACACCAACAACACTAAGTCCTAGCATACGTGCAAGACGCAAAAGATTGGGGGCCTCGTAAATAGGATCACAACCAAATTTCATGCCCAGTTGACATTGGGCAAGTTCTGCATCACAACGAATTCGGATAACGATCTGAAATTAATGGTAACGTATTAGTTGAATTGGGGTTGAATGGCACATAGCTTTGCTAACAAATGAGGAAAAATATTTTTGTATTACCTTAGCGTCTGGATGAAGCTTCTTGATTTTATGTAACTCACTCTCATTGTCCACTGTCATTGTATCCACTCCAACCGCAGCCGCATGACGAATATGCGATGCAGGTTTAGCTGGATTAGCGAATATAATTTTTGATGAGTCTACTCCAACACTTAATACTTTGTTAATCTCCGTCTATAAATAAAAATAATGTCAAATCCTCGTTTAATCTCTTGCCCTGAATAATCAAGAGTTAGCATAAGAGGTATGCGCACACCTCTGGTTAGTATTAACAATACAGTACAATTACACTCACTTTTGATGCACAATCAAAACCAATACCAAGAGCAGCTAGTACCTCGATCACAACTAAGTTATCATTGCACTTTACAGCTGAAATTTAATAAAAGAATGAAACGAAATCAATTAATTTTTAGTTACAACGGTATCTAACTATAGACATTCGAACTACAATGATTTATAATGATTTTACCATAGTACGGGTTAACACGTGGTAGTTTTTCTTTCCAAATTTGATGTTTCTGAACAATATCTCCAATGTCAAGTACATAAAAAGCTTCTTCTTGCAATCCACTCAATGCAATATCTTTGATGACGCTCATAACATTCGACGCACTGTCCAAAACATGGATGCGTTCGTCCAAATTTGTGACCTTCATCTTGATTGTTTTGAATTTCTAAGAGATACTCTGTAGGCACTAGGCAGCAAACTAAAATGTATAAAATTATACAGTTGTACGTTGCTGGTTTACGATTCGTGTAATTTTATGATGTAACTACATACGAGGCAGCTGTCAACGAGAATTATGTGAGTCGTGGGGAGGCGGATTAAGACAAGATCACTATGGGGGTGCTAGCAAAGCCACGGGGGCTCTGCGTTCAGGGCCAACTTCCAGTTGCCACAGGTATTCACACACCCACCAATAGACTGGCCTACCAGCCTATCGCAGATAGAACCCTGTAACAAAAAGTTTGTCTTTATTGCTACCATTCGATAATATAAGTAAGAAATAATATCCTAATACTATCTATATCCTAATAATATATTAGTAATTAAACTTTATTGAAATGTACATGGATATTCCTAACGACAAGTACCAAAAGTTTTCCTATATTTCTGAATTAAATTTATCTTATCGTATATGTATTATCAGATTTAATGACATGTATTTCCTGCCTACCTAAAAATATATCAATCAAATCTTTGGTAACAAAAAGGAAGTTTCACGTATTTTCTGATTGCACATAAGCATAACTTTTTTGGACAACTAAAGGTGCACGAGGCATTTAGAAAATTATACATTCATAAAAGAGTGTAAAATTTGCTGTTGGAAAGAAACGCTTGACACCCACCTGAGTGTGAAAAGTAATTCTTGTAACTTTTATCAAACAAATTCACAAATAAGGTATCGTAATGAAACTGTGGAAATGTTGAACTTTGCGTAAGACAACTATCTTTGTAATAATTTAGTCAAACCAATAATACAAGACAAAAAGAAAAGAATTACAAAGATGTTTCACTGTTTTACGATTTAAGTTGTCGTTCGACGAAGAATAGTCGTGGTCTGTGGAGAGCACAAGACAATACTGAACCTGAAGCAACTATTTGGGCCAGTATTTATACGAGAAAGATAAGTGCTATCAGGCAGGCTTTGCATGGTACCAAGTCTACTTCATGGAACAAAGCTTATCTGACGGCCAAGAGATACATGTTTCACAGAGATCCAATTGGACATGGAGGGGAAATGCACACGCCACTCAAAGATCAACTCTTCATTGGGGGCATGGAAATACCGTGTTTAATCTGTATTAGCTGAAATTTTCTGATTACGATCATTCATCAAAATCATTTGACTGATTACAGATAACGTCCAAATTTGACACATTGTAAAATATAAGTGTGCATCGGCATACGTAATTTCCACGAATATAGCGTTTGCATAATTATTAGAAATAGAGCAAAATTATGGCAAAACTTTCAAGTTAGTCTCGTTTAGTATAAAAACGATGCTTACCAGAAGAATTTTTAGCAACTCGAAAATCATTTTTTTCACAAATATTGTTCTTACATAAATTGAAGCTATTTGCAAAATTTCAGCCGAATCAACCAAATTATATCAAATAAATGCATAAAATATGCCTACGCGTGTAATAGCCATGACATTCTCATATAAATTCATATCATATACAGTTATTAATTATTTCTTTGGAGATAGTATAAAAATTTGATTATTAAAGGAAAAGAATATAATAAGTATGCTATTTAGTTGTAAACTAAGAGTTATTATAATAAAATTGATAATGAAACATTTGATTTTTGCCAATAAATACGTGTAACCGATTTCAATATGTTAGCAATGTTGTACTGTTACACAATCATGTTGCTATTTCAATTATTGCTCGTAGAAGTACTTGAAAGAACACGAAACGTTCTTAACATAGTGATACCCATTTTACCATCTGGTTGCACGTGGAACATTCTATCGAAGATCTGAAATAAAAATTTGAACAAAACCTTTGTCGCTCGACATGATTTTACTGGTTCGTACAGGAAATATCAGACCGAGTTAGGTACATACCAGCAACTCGAAGATAACGTAGAATTAAAATACAAACTTCTCTGCAAACACGACACTTATACTCCCGTTGATAGTAAAATGTTTGCAAATAAGTTGTAACTATAATGGTAACGTACATCGTGACCAATAAATAATTTCATCTCGACGCGTGTTGCGTGTCGCGGATAAAATCCAAAGACCGCGGAAGATAGTGCGGAGATTATGGAAAAGAAATTGAGGAGATGATTGCGCATAATATGGAAACGTATCTGAAGGAAAATGGTGAAAACCATGATTCATCGGTTCAAAGTTACTTAACGTATTAAATACTGTTTTACGTCAGAGAAAGAGAGAGAGAGAGTACATTCGGTGGAGTCTAGCAGAGTAAATTACTCGTGATTCGGCGGCGATAAAACGAAGTTTTCACGTGACAGAGACGTACGCTACGGAGGACAAATCCAGTCGAGTAATGCCATAAGCTCTGGAGAACGATACCGAATATGCAGATCTTAACGGACTGTACCTTATCAAATGATCGCCACCCTGCGGGTCGGCTCTCGGTTATTGACGGAATGATGGAAGTTTTCGGTGACTGGATCTCAAAAATCAGTCAAATCGGTCGATGAAGGTTGAATCTTCGTTCGTATGGCGACCAGTGCCTGTCGGAATCGTCCGCAACCAGTTCTTCGTTTAAATTGTCGAGAAAAAACATTCGTTCGCTCGTTCGTAACTGCTCAGGAGTTACGAGCGAATCTTAATACACTGATCGAGTCAAGTGATAATCGTTTCTTGTGTCGAAAAATTCGTTAAAATCCAGCGAAACCCGTCGAACTCCTCCCACGATCACACCGTCGAGCAAGAGCTCTCGGAAGGATTCCCAAATGCATCGAGTACGAAGCACGTTCGATTTCTAACTCGAACTTCGAGATCTGAACCCTCGATAATCGAAGTTAACACCTAGAATCGATTACTTGAATTTAAACGAAAATTTTACAACGGAATCTTATGATGTCTTGCAATGTCTTGTTACATGGTCGGTATGCCGGTGAATAATGTCGATATTATTTGTAATTAACTTTGTAGTTAATATTTTTCTTGATTATTTCAATAGAAATGTATTAGTATCGTGTAGAGTCCACTAAAGGAAACGAGTACGTGCGTTTAGGTACGTATACACAATCGTTTGTAATTTCATCTCCTTGTGCAAACTTGGGCAAGACTATGTATAGGTTGGATGGGGACGTAACCGATTTTATTTAGATTAATATGTATGGAGATTCACGAAAGTAATAAAAGCGAACTTCTCTCGCGTGTGTAACTATCAATTAGTATCCGCGCAATATCTTTACTGGATTAATCGCATGCGATGAGTTTTGCGTGTTTAAGATTTCTAAGATAATTTAATTGTAATTTTACGAGACAATATATTGGCATTTTCCAGATATATATGATTACATCTATAAAATATCAACGAAAATACCGAGGTGTTCCATATTTTATTAAACGTTTAAATAATATACAAAGATATTACTAAAATTTGTACAATTTATATTTTCAAACACCATGATATATTTAGTATCATTCTTGTAACATTATTAAATTATTTCATTACATTTAAATGCAAATCTTAAAATATAAAATACATGTTCCCTTTTGTAGACTAGTAATTTATTTTTGAGAACATTTAAACAACAACGTATCATGAATCGCAAATAGGGTATAAATATTCCAGCACCTCTGGAAATTATTCCATGTACCATATAAAACTGTGGTGCCCAAGGAGATTCGGAACCCACCTTAAACTGTAGGTCCCGTCGCTTAATAATCATAGCAGTTCACAGACTTGAATACAAAAATAAAAACTGGTTATAAAACTGTTAATTCATACATATTCCTCGAGTACAGTTGTGGAAAAAGAAACAAATGCTCTCTCTAATTATACACTGTTATCTGTGGCTTACAACTGATTCTTCAAGTTCTTGGTGCTAAACAATTATAAAAATAATTACATTTATTGCGTCTTCATAGGGGTTGCGGTGAAGTACATAACAATAGTTCTAATAATCATTGCAGCGCTGAAAAGAAATTACATTTATCAATATAGAATAATTTCCACTAGTAGAGCAAAATTATATTAACAAATATGATACCTGATCAAGGTGATTATTCCAGCTGGCATTATTTTACCGCTATTATAAAATCGATAACCCATAATTCCACCAAGAGTTGTACTACCTCCTAAAAGTACACCCACATTGGTAGGGTCTCCTGAAACTTGATAAGCTCCGTAACCCAAAATGCCACCGAAAAGAACTCCAGCACCCAAAGAAGGTATGGAAGCTTGAAAAAAAAGTTAGTTTAACTCTTATAAGAAAAGACACAATTATTATTACAATAATCGATCTTTAACATCCTCGACCGGCGAGACACTCGAGAAGGATGATAACCATTTTCTCTTCGTTCTTATTGGTTGTCGGCAATTCACGATTCATTGTACAACTACGTGGTGGGGATAGAAATGCGACGTTATGGGAACTCGTAAAATGTGATGTTAAGGAGCGATTCCTATAATTGTGTATCGTAATTTGTAGTCTTTAAAATAAACAGACTCGTCGAGTAGAAACAGCAATAGTAAAGTTATGCAAACAATATTCTGAAAAAAACATACAATTATTAACAAAGTTTAACTCACCTGACTTTACGTAACCCAATATACCACCTGCTGCTATCGCAGCTGCATAAGAATATGCAATTATGTCGATAGGCATTTTATATTATATTATTATAGGTCTGTTACTTCCACACGGTACGTGTGTTAACTGTACAATGCCGGACTATCAGAGGTGATCAGAGGTAAACAGTATTTCAATTTACTTTTTGCACGTCACAGTTCTCATCACGGTGTATGTGTTTTATAGAGAGATCACAGTCATGATACATAATATTTATAGAGGCGAAACTCCGTCGGTTTTCGAGAACTAGTTTTCAGTGTTCTTGCACGCCGATTCGCGCGCAAGTTTCATATACTTATATATATATGTAAGATGCAAGTATTCGTGATTTAAAAAATGTATTGGTACGTAATATTACAATGTTCTTACAGTTCATTGCAGTTACAGCATTTCCCTATTGTTTATCTTTGTCAGTGTTCCGCTTCTATCCTTACTAATCCATAACACGTCTAATAGAATCGCGTTTTGTTTCTGGTTTTCTGTTATTTTTTAAATATTATAGTGTTTCATATAATTTGAACAGTAAAAATTTTTTACGAATTGATAATGTGACAATATTTAATATGTAATATGTAACATAATCATATGTATATATGTCTTCTATTTGTAATCTTTAACGATTGCACGATATCATTTCATGCATTTCATGTAGAAATGACATGTTGCCTCGCTAACAGCATTTCAAAATTTTACGACACTTTACATTCTCTTTCGTCATTGGTCGACAAAAAATGGTGGAGGTATTACGTCTGTAAAGGAGCAATGATGTTTCCTGTAATAATACCATAATACCTGGAAATCGACCAATCTAACGACACCAAAAATTAAAAATGTTGACGGTAGTTTACCGCTGAATAGAATATACTGTAACACTTTCTGTTATTTCGTATGTTAAACTTGAGTTCAGTTCTTGGTTGCAAACACTCGATTGATATACGCATACGCTTGGTGCGAAAGATAAGGGTAACGTAACGTCATTTTTTAAATATATCACAAGGATAAATGATACGAATGTTTTAGTTATCGTCGCTTTACTACGCGGTGATATGTTGAACAAAATTACAGATCGATGAAACGAAAAATATTACTCTTATTATTCTCCTGAATTGTTTATAATCGTTGAGCAAAGTGGTCGCCTTGCAAATCCAGAAGATCGATATCATTCTTACTGCTAGGTTCATTTAAAAATCTTCTAAATACGACGCTAACGACAATAAACGATCAATGCGATCACATTTATGAAAATGAAATTGGCCTGGGTTTTTGTTTTAGTATAAATATCTTTTTGAAATGTTCTTCAAACGCAAATCAATTGCATAATTCAATGTAAAATTGTTCTGATTCCGAGCGAAGATAAGAATGAAGAGTATTAGAGCCATGAAAACACGTGCACATGTTTCACAAAGTTTCGATTCAGGGAGCCTGACTTTATCTATAGACGGAAAATTGCTTCGTCAGAGAAGTCACCGGTGATTAAGCACATCAGAAAAAGTTAGATCTGCTACGATCGCTGGATAGCTATCAGTTTCCGTTAGAAGTTCGGCTAGGCAACCATACACCTTTCGCTAAGTTCTTCTGTGATTTTATGCTGCACTATGCTGTCGCCAAATGTTCTGATATGCACGGGGAATATACTCTCCTTGAATGAATCTAAAACTAAACCAAGCCAGAATCCTGCAGACGAAGTAAGTTTCTATAAAAAGTCCTTTTCAAGTAAAATTAATTATTTTGAAGGTTATGTTTACTTTAGTTTTGAAGGACACTGTCAGTCACTATGACGTTTGCGAAATATTGTTACAGCTAATCGAATCACTGAAAATTGTTCTTCAAGATAACGACGGAGAAAATCCAGTGGTTGTATGTATGAACATTTTTCAATTTCAGTTTAAAACGAATGAATTGTTGAAAATCTATCGTTCTTTTAGATTAAAGGAAAGAAAGACAATGCTTTGCAAGGTATCGTCAGAGAGGAAGTTAAAATCACTGTGAAAGTTTTTATGTCCTCGCCGAATGTGAATTTATTGAAACAAGCTATAGATCAAGGTACAAAAACCCTTAATTCATCATTGCAGATGATAGTGTAATTTTGAGCATAAGTCAAATTTCATTGTATTTATTATTTATTTTCCAATGTGTTTTGTATAGTTTGCAGTTATTTGAACACAAATGCAATCGATTCTTTAGTAATTGCCTATTCAGGCAAAGAAGATTTGTTATCATCCTTGAAACAGTTGTGGGTTGGAGTAGAGGAATATGTTGGACTTGGTAAATTATCGAGTGTTGGTTTAAGCGATGTTAGTACAAACCTATTTATTGACTTATTTCAATGGGCAAATGTAAGATTCTGGCAATTACTACTTTCTTTACGAATACTTACACAATATTTTACATTTGGATTTTACATAATTTTTCTATTCGCACAGGTAAAGCCAAACATTGTACAAATTACTTTAGCTACATGTTGCGTTGTACCACCAGCTTTGCAAACATTCACACAAGAAAATTATGTGCAATTATTAACGCATAATGATCCTGATCGTAAGTTGTTGTTGTTGTTTAGAAGCCAAATTTTATAGACATGTACTGTAAATATTTTTTTTCCCGTTTATAGAAATTCTTTCCGAAGAAGAATTAAACAAAATAGTCAACGGTAATGCCAGGTTACACTGGGTTACAAGATACCAAATTCATGTGAAGTGTCGGGGCATTTTATCTTCAAAGGGATACTTAGTGTACATAAATAAAACAACATGATACATTTCGAAATAGAAGTATTTTATAAGAATAGACGACCATAATTTTTATGATGAAAAAGTTATGCTTACGTTTATAATTGTCACAAATTTATAAATATTGTTTTGTATACATATAATTGATTATTGCTTGGGTCATTTATGTCAGATAAATGTAAAAATATCGCTAAGTTAATAAATGTCTGTAGTAGCTTAATTTGTTTTATACTGGATGTTGCATTTTAATATCTCGAGGAAAATGTATCCCACGAATGTTATAAAATACTGAGGGGAACAAGTCATGTGTTCACATTTATTTGACTTTGTAATGACTTAGAAGACTTGAAAAAACAATTTGATATTTTTATATGATAATCCATAATTTTGATGTAAAGTACTACACTTGAACATAAAAAAATTGCTCGTTTAGTTATCTGTTTTAGTGGTTTTAAGATGTACACGTATTTTGAAAATCAAAGTATTTTTCTTCTGAAGATATTGAGATGAGACATCCTTTACGTCCAATTTGGATTTTGTGTACATTTTTAATAGAATTTGGATACGCATAAAAGCTTTCATTAGTGACTAATGAGTCGAATAATAAATGCGAAGTTAATGTAAATGACGCGAAAGCGTTGATTAGCGTTGTACAGGTGCGGATATAATAGACTAAAGATGTGCATAAGATTCCATAAAATTTTCATTAAATTTTTAACGTATTGACCCTGTTGATGAATGGAATAAATTTTTATATAATTGTCTTATATATAAATTGGATTAGAAGGATACATGTAAACCTCCATAATTGTATTGATAACAAGCAATTTCCGTATAACTGCATTTCTATAACGCGGTTTCGCTCTAGCATACTTAAAAAGTTTAGAAACACAGCACAATACAAGATTTCTAGGAAAAAAGCAATACAAGAAATAATGTCTTTAAGAAAAAACGTAGCATAGAAATAAAAAAAAACAGATATTTTGTAACAACAGAACTGTGTTATTTAATTAACGCTAATGTACAATATGTTTCAATAATTGTTGATACTCTTAATAAATATGTTTCTTAAGTTACAGAAACAAAATGTTATAGTTTTGTTAGTTGTTAATATCTAACCCCCCCCCCTACCGTAAGTTTATATAATAGTTCCTACAGAGTTATCGAGCACAAAAACTTTTCATTTACAAAAAAAATTGATTCGAATCGGATATTATAACAATAATTATTTTACGAGGTATGTGATCGCGCACGAAGTTTTTTTGTGGGGCACTGTACGTCCGAAGAAATAAGTTTACCGAATAATCCCTCATAAATCCATTTTTAGAATCTCTGCAATCGTAAATTAAACAATTTCGAATCCCTTATTTTGACGGGTTCCGTAGTTTTAATGAGAAAAATTGAGCCGTTAATTTACGAGATATCCGAGTAAACAAGAATTATTCTGCTTCCTGAATGTCTACCGAGATACTCAAATACGCGAGATAGTCGAAAATTTACAACACGATACAATACAACGTACACGTTTGAATAGCTGAGTAATTTTTATTTATCTGGGTATCGCAGATGTGCAGTTGGAATGGCTGGTATTTAAAAAACAGTTCACGCGAATTAAAGGAAGGAAAACGGAGTTCAAAGGGCTGCCAGATTCATGCACCATGAATTAAGAAGAAACCAACAGGAGAAAGAATTTTTGATTATCTCAGAGGTGATGTTGGTCCTTAAAGTGTTAAAAAAGCATGAAAATCGAAAGTGGTTTTGTTTTGGTGAACATTTGACAGCGGAGGTAAAAAATGAGTTGAATATCATAGCAGGTTGATTGGAAATGTAGCAGATAGGAGCCGGAGGGATCTCTAGTAGTGAGTAGCCGGGTGGGTAGTAGGTAGTAGTCAGTAGTCAGTAGTCAGTAGGCAGTAGGCAGTAGGCAGTAGGCAGCAGGGACACAAGGAATCCTTCGTTTTGTGTGTGTCTCGTACCGATGCCGCCGCCGCCGTCGTCGTCGTCCTTATCCTCGTCGTCGGCGTCGTCGCAGGCCGGCTCGATATATGCGGGCCGATTTTTCGTTTTGCCATCGGCTGCCTTCGGATCTTTCCCTTTCCTGCGCGTTCTGTTACTCTGCTCCTGCTCTGGGACCCTTTTGCGTTACGCCGCACCGCGTGGCACACTCGAGGACAACGAAACGATGGGACGGGACTTCGGGGGACTACGAATAGCGTAAACGCTGCTGGTGCTGGTGCTGGTGGTGGTGCTGCTGCTCTGCTCCTTCTCTCTCCTCTCTTCTCCTCTCCTCTCCTCTCCAGTCTTCTCTCTGGTTCACGATTCTCTCCTCTTCTCCCTCGGGTGTTTCGTTCCCTCGACTTCCTTACTCCTTTTCCGTAGCACGCACACCTTTCTGCGTTCATCATCCCGCTATCTCTCTCCCCCGTTCATGTTTTACCGTTCTGCTTGAACACATTCGACGACCACTCCTTCCCACTTTTTCCCCTTTTGTCCTTCTTCCCTTCTCTTCCCTGGTTCTCTCTCTGTTCACCGCTTTTGGGATCGGTCTTTTTTCAACTGCTCTGTTCCTCCTTCTGGTCACAGCAAAGCGGGCGGGGTATGCGAGAACGCCGCGATACTATGTTATGCCTCCGGACCGCAGGTCTGACATACTTTGTATGTTAATGCCACATAATGTCGGTTTTGTTCCTCTTTTCAGCATTTATTTGTTCGGCTTCTCGGATCTTTTGCTGGAGAACGCGCACAGACCATAGTTCGTACCGCGCTTCTTCTTCGATCAACGTGCTATTTCGCGATCTGGTTCTTCGACTTCGTCGCCTTTTTCTTTTCGGTATAGACAGTTTCTGGCCTTCAGCTCGCGTTCGCATTGAAATTCATCCGGAAATTGTGACCTAAAAGTTCCTTCTCCGGCTTCTCTTCTTCGTTTCAATGTAAAGGGTACGCATCGAGCTGCTAAATTATTGGCGCGGCTAGAGATTTTATCTACGCGCGCCGTTCTGGAAACGGCTTAACGATTTTTCTTACACCTCCAGCTATTTCATTTGCGAAAGAGTGCACTTTCATTTTAGTTTTATGTTGTCGAACGTGTGGCAACGCATAAAACAAGTTACTACCTCATCTCCGAGATCCTCCAAAAATTGTAATTTGGAGTGGGTAATCAAATTATTAGAGTCACAGTAGATATTTCATCACAATGAACAAAAGTATGTTTAATTAACAATCCAAGCACGAAAGCCTGTGAACATATATTTGCATTTTTGAAGGAATGTAAAAATGCTTGAATGTAGTAAGTCTAAGGCTCGAAATACTTGGAATAAAAAAATTTTTTAAACTTGCATATGTAGGGCTTTTTATAAAAGTTATTTATTACATGTGCGCGGTGTGCTCGGTTTACAGTCAGCGAGGTACCGTCTTGTGTTTGTTAACATGCCTTGTCTTGAATGCCTTGGCAACTCTGCAATAGATTATAGACTATTATACATGTAGTTAGCGCAACGATTCACGATAAAAAAGAAAGCGTACGGGTGAAAAGAACGGATCGGTAGCCGGAAAGCAAAGGAGTTCGGCAAGAGTAACCCACTAACCGTGCGCTGCATGTAATATAGACCTGTTGGAACACGATTCCGCGTTGACAGGTGATGCAGTCGCGGAATTGCCTCTCGCGGTGTTCGCGAGCAAAGTGTCTTGCCGTTGATGTTTCGCTAAACGCGCGGGAGAGACAGAGGCTGAGTGATGGGAGTGAGCGAGGAGGAGGACAACGACGACGACGACGACGACGATCAGAGGAGGGCACATTCGGCGAGTGTATATATGTATAGCGTATATTGGCGAGTAGGGACACAGAAGCGACAGGGAACGGCAATAGCGAGTAAACGCGAAAGCGCCCTCGCTCTCGCTCCCGTACCGATGCGATGCGATGCAAAGACGGGGTATAAATAAGCGGCTGCCGTTTGCGGAAGCAGAAAACGGGCAAAAAGACAGAAATAAAGAGAAGGAGCCAAAGAAGAAAGGGAGGCACAGCGACAGAGAGAGGAATAAATAAGCGGAGCCGGGGGAAGCGAGAGGACAGGCAAAAGTAGAAGGAGCCAGCCCCCAGGAGCAGTAGCAACGGCAGAAGCTGAAGCAGAAGCAGAAGCAGCAACGGGGCTCCTCCGCCATCAAGTTCCTTGCCGCTTGGTTGACCAACGTCCTTCCGATCTACTACTTTTGCGGCGTGCGATCCTCCGCGTATTGAAAACTTTCCAGCGTGTCCTGCATCCTCTTCGTACGCCGGCAGGTGTACTGCCTCGTTATCCGGAAGGCCTGCTCCCTCTTTGACGGCTCAAAGGTCGTTGATTTTGTTGTGGGAGGAACGGGACGCGGATACGTTTCGCGATCTCTTCGCCATCCGAATCAATCTATCGGGGAAAACTAAATGTACAGTATTCTCTCCGTGACTGTCGGAAAGATCTCTGCTCTAACTGTCAAAATTTCATCCCCACAAATACTCCCTTTCCCCTAAACGTGGTAGAAGCACGGGGGAAAGGGATCACTTCGGAGTAATTTAATCGTAATTGAGGAAATCTCTTCGTTTGGAGTAACTCGATTACAATGCTGGAACGGGATGATATTCAACGGGCCACGCGAATGAATCTATCCGAGAAAGTAAACGTAGCACCCTGGAGGGAATGGATCTTTTCGGGCCCACTTGATCGCGAGATCAACGATTCGATAATTGCATGGGTCTCCTCTTACGTAGTCGCTTCCTGCTCGTTACGGTGGTGGGTGGGTAGGGGGCAGAAATGAGCATCGTTCGTTCCGAAAAATCCTACTCTCGGTGTTTGAATCTCCCGATATCGCGGCGGGTTATCCTCGACTGGATCTAGATACTATTCATGCTAACGTCGCATATCTGCATACGCATCGAGACACTTTTCAAGGCACGTTACGCAGCGCAGCGTGGAGCGGTGCAGTGTGCACCACGTGTACACGGAAAGGTAAAGGCTGCGTCCTCGTGTGCAGGCCGGAGGGGCGCTCTCCTGTGCACACACATATACGGCGAAAATGTTCCCCCAATGTGTTTGACTGTGAAACAGAACACAACAGAACAGAACAAAGCGGAACGGAACGGAACGGAACAGAGTCGACAAAGAGGGAGAAAGAGAGAGAGAGAGAGTCGGAGGAGAAGCCTCTGGAGTCGGAGAGTCGGAGAGCCGAGCGGAAGCGAATGAAACGGAACAGAAGCGAACGCAGTAGAGAAGCGCAGGCTGACTGCACGGCCGCAGCATGTTTATTGGCGCATCTCGGAGTCTTAAATCTTTATGTTGTCTCCTCGATGGGGTCTGCTATCTCCCTGTCCCATTGGCGGGATGGGTAGAGAAGGGAGAATCGGCAGAACCGCGGAAAGGGTGAGAGAGGGACGGCTAACAAAGAGGAAAGGTAGAGGAGCCGGAGTCGGCCCGGTGCCGACGGAGATGGGAACACACCCGGCTAAAGGCTAAGAAGAAGGAAGCCAGGAGGGGGTTAGAGAAGGAACGACAGGGAAGGAAATCAGGAAAGATATATCTCTCCCCGGAGCTGCGGTCGCGAAATCGAGTCAAGAGTCCGACAACCAACGACCAAGACGCATCGACTGCATTACGCACACAGAAGCCGCGATTTTAGGTCTCGCGAGATTATTAATGGCCGTAGGTGTTGCCACCGCGGAATTGCCGCGATCAGTCAGCCGCAATAGAAATCCCGTCTAATGCAAATCGAGGATGATTAGATCCCGTTATCTTGGGCCGATTAGACTCCGGTTCACAGGATTTTCTGTACCTCTAGCGGGGACGGAGTTGAGGGCTGATTGTATGAAGGTCAGGGAATTGAGTTAACCTTTTTCTGTGGACCCTGGTCGATGACTTATGATCGACGTTCGTGTTGTATTTATTCAACTATAATTACATATTAATCGATAATCCGCCTCGAAAACAGTGGAAGCCATTTTGTCCTCGGTTTTACTATACAGGGTGTCTTAACTAGAGGAAGTCGCTAATATCTTCTTTATCTTGAAAACGGAAGCTTGGAAATCCGCCATCTTAGGTTGTTGACACACACGGTTATCGTTTCAGATAATTGATTGAACTGATTAAAAATTACATTGACTAAAAAGAATTTTTGTCTGGCGATCTCCAGTTATTTCGTTCATAGTAAAACGCAACAATCGCGCGATTGTAATAAATTGTAAATTGCTGTTTCAGTATAGGGTGTTTCTGCCGTTCCTGACGAGTGTCTTGCGTCAGTGGCACGTACGTATGTACCTTCTTTCACCGGTGTATAGAGAAACGTGGGCGTGAAGGTGCTTTCGACCGCAGCTACTGATATAAAAGTGGGTAAGGGGCAGGCCATGAGAGAGAGAGAGAGAGATGGAGTCTTATCAGCATCGTCGCGTCGGAGGCAGTAGTAAGTTTATTGTCGATACGTGCTGTTTATCGACTTATGCTGCGTTTAGTTAATTAAACCGAATGGTGAAACCCCATGAGCAAGCCGCGCGCTACGACTTATACACGTGAAATGAACGTCGGAGAGGAAATACGAGAACAAACTGAACTTGTCGAGTTACGAATATGGAATACACTTTTCCCATCAGACTTTCACTATTGAAACTAAATTGTGTATTCTTCGATATATTGTAGTTACTCCAGAGAGGGTATAGTACTCCAGAGTATCTAAAAATAAACGGTAAATACTTTATCAATAATTAGATATTTTCTTGTTTAGATTGAGATTAATTACCAAGCAAGTATGTAGTTCGAATGCAGTTGTTGAAAGTGGCGGCCATGATTACGGAAGAACTACTGTCTGTCAATTTTCGGCTTATTCGACGAATTCGTTAATTGTACGAGTTGTTATTGAGTTGGTAATTAGGTAGATTATTGAATAGTTGAGAACATTAACGTGGTCGGCGAAAGATCGTCCACGATCAGCAAGTAAGTTGAGCAGCATGATCGGGGACGGAGGATTGATACAACCAGAGAAATTCCTGGTACCAGCCTGTGCACGCGGCATCGACTTTGACGATCCCTTAAGTGAAATATCATCGACAATCATTCACGTAAGATCTTTATCGGTTGGTAACGTGATCTCTGACCCCACCAAACTCGGGAGCAGTTTTATGCGAGCTCCCGCGGCGCGTGAATATACACCCATGGGTAGGTGGGTGTCGGTGCATCCTGGAGGACGATCGGTAAGATTGTTCGAAAGAGGAATGTGTACAGGGTGTCCCAAAAATGTGGGACCAGGTGAAACTGTCCCTGTTCCTGTCGCACGCGACAGTCCTTCGCCATTTCCTAACGTAACTCCTCACTAAAATAGTGTGCAATGATCTAGCATTCAGATCAATAAACGCGTATCTTTCAAACTGGCGTATATAATGAACGTAAGAGGGTAGAAAAAAGTGCTCGAGTTGCATGGCGCATCTGAACTCGTATGTGAAAACAATTGACGCATGGTATGTACAAGGTTAGCCACCCATGATTTAGCAATAAAACCATTCCTGAGATCAGCTGACCGATGTTTAAACGGCACACGTCGAAAATAAAACTGGTGGTTCTCAGCAGTTCATTTTCGAGACAGCAACCTCGAAAGTGGACCTTCAACTTGTAGAGTAACGAAGGATTATTGAATTTCTATATGTGTAAGGGACATTTGTGGTTCGTTCAGTCCTATATTCTTGGTTCACCCTGTATAACGCGGCCCAGGGCTTCGGGATGGTTGGAATCATAGAAAAGTATTTGGCCGGGTTCGCGAGAAAGCCAACGCATAACGTTTCGCACGCAGAAACGTGGCTGCCAATAAATAAGGTTCGGCATTTCCCGCGCGCTTTGCGCTTCTTATCGAACCACTCGGGTATCATGGAGGATGGTCTTCCGATAGTACTTCCGTTCGAAACGATCGAATCGATGCACCTTACCGCGAACAATCGAATCACGTCCTGCGGGAGATAGATATTTCACGAAATAAGGGAATAAAGCAGTTCTTGTGCAAACCGCTGTACGTATTCAACGTTTCTGTCGGATCGGTATAGAAACACGAAAGCTCCGTTTCCAAGCTGAAATTGAGAATACGTCGCGAACAATCTGTGAACTATTTTTTCTTAATATGTTCGATAGGTTGAAAATAATGTGATAGTATTCTATTTTTTCTTAATATTTTCTTTCTTAATATGTTTGAAAGGTTGAAAATAATGTGACAGTATTTCTCAATTTTGCTAATGGTTTTACTTTTCTAAATCACACCTACTCATTTTTGTCATAAACGCATAAAACCTCCTGTCCAATCATCAATCATGTGCGTCTGCCTTGATCTGTTGGTAATTCATTTTCCTTGGTATCTTCGTATCTTCACAATTAGTCATCGAAGCGAACATGTTCTCTCTCTCTCTCTCTCTCTCTCTCTCTCTCTCTCTCTGTTTGTTATACGTATTAGATCATCTGATGAGTAATGCGAATTTCCATTCATACATTTCGAATGTGAAGTGCAAAAATGTAATCAGGATCATTAGTCTTGTATATTGCTCTAGGTTGTAGAAAATGAGAGAACGTATGTGTATAAAGGACTAATATCGCGAGAATATGAAAGGAAATGCGTATTGCTTGCACAATGATTTCACTTACTGGCATTTCCGAAGACCTCCAAGAAGTGGAGATTACACAGTTTCAACTTGAATCTATCTAAAATCAAGTTTACCATTCCGACTGCCGAATTCTGAGAACCAGAATATTTTCAATGGTCTCGTGAGAACAACTACGTGTTTGCGAATACAACGAATTTCATGAACGTGTCGCAGGACAAAGAAACAGAACGCCTCTGCGCATAAGAACAAACATTCGCATGAAGAACGCTAAAGGGGCTCTTGCGCTCGGACCAATCAATCCGGAGGCGCCGACGAGGGACGAAGAACGACTTCGCGTTCATCAAAGAATTTCATGATTGTCCCATCAATGTCTCACTCCGGCCCAAAAAGGATTTGTGACTGCCTGAGCTGGCGCAAGGAAGCTCTGGGATGCTGAGAACATCCCGATATATTTCGGAGGTTGTAATGAAAGATTAGGGGAGGACACAGGACTAGGAAACTTCGAGATATAATGCGAAATCCTTGGCCCTAACAATTACGCTTACACGCGGAACATAATAAATCAGATTATCTTGATCTGTCCAAGAACAAGTCATATAATAATAACCGTAACATTCAGCCAATGCGATAGCATAAATAACACTGGCCAGAGTTGGTGATTGCAGTAGTCTTTTTTGTGAAGGAAAAGCGGCGATGTTTGTTAAAAGACATTAACCGGTTTCGAAATATGATAATTACGCTTTTACGGTACATGGTCAAACCCAATCTACATTGTGTGTACGTGGCAAGTGTTCTCTCGCGCCAAGACATAGGAAATCGCGCAATACTTTTAGGCTCCCCTGGTACCCACGTTGCGAAAAAGTGAAATGTGTTGTACCATTGAGTTTCTATTGTTGTTTCAAGAGGCGTCAAATAGGGCAAGGTTGAATTTCTGATTACTGGAAAGTGTTGCATATCGGTCAGATAAGTCGTGTGTTTCCACCGCTTCAGCCCTTCGTGATTCTTCGTGCATAAATATCGTATTTCGTGATAGCTTCTAGGTGCGATTACACCATAACGTCCTGTAACAGGACTGCGGGAAATCTCGTGAAGGCGAGAGGTCAACAAAGATGGAAACGTTCGAACTATGTATAACACAACATATACGATCGTTCCGATTTCTTTCATATCACCGTGTTCGTTCTCCTGTTATACAACTATTTGGCTCGCGGCGCGGACACAGTGGAAGAAGAATACAGGCGATCGAGTTACGTCGATGGAACGAAAAGATCCGTGAGCCAGATAAAACTACGGGGACACCGTGACGAATAACAACAGAGGATTACGATCCCGAAATGACTGGCAGAAGCGTCTGAATGGGTCCGGACGTACGATTCCGTGGCATTCCGTGAACCGTAGCACACGGTGACGAGCGAAAGAGCAGTGACGCGTTTCTCATTGCGAAAATCTTCGGGTAAGGAGCGGTCTCTCTTTCTCTTCCCCTTGAAGAAGGGAGGGGGTGAGAGGAGAGGATCGAGGAGGAGATATCTGACCTCCCGGTGTACATCTACTTTAATTACGTTTGTCATTTTGCAGTTGGGTGTCTCATTACGAAGAAAGTTCGAGGTTTAAGTTGGCTGGTTGCGAGCCTAGGTGGCCTCTTTCTGGTAACGGCACTAACCAACCCAACCAGACAGTCAACAACAACAACGACGTAGGAACGAACGAACGAACGAACCAACCAACCAACCAACCATCCAAGCAACCAACCAACCAACCGACCGTCGGACCAACCAGTCATGAGCCCCCTTTTACCTTACGTATAGCCCTCCGCGTGCCTCTCTTCGCATCGCCGCTCTAGATCTTCGGATAAGAGCGAACACCATTTTAGCGGTTCCTTACACACCAGACATCCGTTCCCTTCCTATATGTACGTGCTACAGGAGAGCTCGCTGCATTTTCTCCGCGCGAATGTGTCAAGCGACTGGAAAACAGAGAGAGAGAAAAAGAGAGAGAGAGAGAGAGAGTGAGGGAGTGCGAGAGAGAGAGAGAGAGAGAGAGAGAGAGAGAGACAACGGCAGACGATTGGGAGAAACAGAGTCGGCATGATTGAACAGAGGGGTTGGCTGGCCAAGTAGAGGGGTAAAGGACAAAGAGGTTTGCGAGAACGGGAAAGGGAGAGGAATCGAGGAGAACGATCAAGCGGGAGAAAGAGGCGAGAAAGGTGGGACAAGGAGGAAGAAGAGGGAGATAGGGGCATGTCAGCCGAAACCTTCTAATCCCACGTACTATACAGGTGCTTAATTCGTTACGTGAGACTAGAGGAAGCAGAAAACAGGATACTGTACCGTTTTCCATGATAACGAAGAAGGTTTTGCGCTCCCTCTTCGCGGGGACGCGAATCAAACGTCGCGTCGGCCGTTCGATGCTCGGAGCTGTCCGGACTTCTTCGAAACCGAACCGATACCGGACAGAGAGTGTCAACGTTCGATAACCGTCGACAAACTTTGGAATATGCTTTGAATTTTCAATGAGGAATTTCAAGCCTCCACATTGTTGCTGCGTAGATAAGGGGACGGGATCGCCGCGCGGCGCATCCGGGTTAACGTAATTACAAATTAATTTAGTTTTACTAAGTAGTGCGCGGTCGAGTACGCGCGTACATATACATAGACCGTCGGGTTCTGAGATTGTGTTGTTTATAGAAACACCGTATTCGGGTTAATTCTGCATTTAATTGAAGACTTAACCGTATATCCAACCTATTCGGTGGCATCGTGAGAAAAAACACATTAATTTTTCACCTGTAACAAGGATTCCCGCAAGAGTTTGCACTTTATGGAAATACGGGCAGATGGAGATAACCGGAGTAATTATATAGTGGTAACCAGGATGATTTGGAAGGATTTGCTCGCGAGGATGATATGCGGCGTATCGACGTGCTATGCGCGCTTTTACGCGCAAATAAATAGACTTCAATTGCACCCGCATTCAAATATATTAGGCTGTTGCATATGGAAAGATTCAATTTCTAACATTCAGCAGCTTTTCGTAGCGAAATTTATGTTGCCGCACAAATTGGTCGTTATACTTATTGTACATTATATCAAGGAAAGATACGTGGACGCATTTCTAATTGCGCATCTCTCCATACTAGACGTTTTTAATCATTTAATGATTTCCCCAACTCGTTTCTGTCATAAATGCATGAATCAAGAAACAAGTGCTCGTCCCGTAGTCCCAGTGTCAATTTCGAAAATCAGGACCTCACGGTTTTCGCAGGAAGGTCTTCAATTTTACGAAACCTATCCTAACGAACTTGTTTTTCTTTCGCGGTCATTAGAAACTTGGCGGGCTCTTACGGAAGAAGCCGGATTGCAATTTGCGTACGAATCCCCGGGCTCGCCACCAGTCGATCGCACATAAAATCTCTAGCTTTGCATGCTGATAAAGGGTCCCTCGTTGAACGTGTGCGTCTCCGTGTACACGTAAACGCAAGTTTCCCTCTGTCGAGCGTTGCACCTCTTCTCTCCCCCTGTCTCCGTCTACTCCGCCGCCGTTCTCTCTTTCTCGTCGAAGTGTGTACACGGGAACGTAGAGGCCGAGTGTCAGTGTGTGTAGGGTTATTAGCCCAGAAAGCAAGGCCCCTGCTTCCGGTGTAGGCACTTTAGTTCGAGAGTTTCTTAACCCCTTCTTACAAGACTCCTCGCCTGGCCTGGCCTAGCTTGGCCTAAGACTCTGGCCCCGGCCTAGCCTGTTGTCGGGTGCGGGTGCGGGTGCGGGTACAGGCACGGGTGCGGGTGGTAGAACGACGTCGAAACACAAAGCCCGCTGGCAAAGCTGTATGTAACTGTACATACCGGACGAATCTCGTTTTTTCGATGTCTACTCGAATTATTTGTATTTAAGTGGGGATTCTCGTGTAACAGGCTCAACAGATGGAAATTTCTTTTCTTTTCTTACAGAAATCAAAGGTACGACATGAATCATTCGATCTTAACAGGTAACAAAATTGTTTGAAAGTTAGATTGTTTGTGCAGGGATTATACTAAATGATTATGGTCTCTTTTTCGAGAAAGGACAGCAGAATGTGTTGTTCACTCTGCTCCTGTTACTTCAGATTTGCAACACAGGAATTAGCAGGCTGCCATTGTAGCATGATATATGTATAATATGAGAAGATCTCAGGTGTGTCCTTTCGAAAATCAGGCCACAGTTATCTTAGCAGTTTTGGGAGAGCAGGATAATAAATTACATAGCTACATTCAGTGCATAGTAGTATATGGGACACGCAGGTCATCCTCAGTGGCGAACCACCTTCTTTCGATTAGAACAAGGTAGACCCAACCGGCAGCAATCATAAATTTCGCGAGAGATCAAAACTCGAGCACGATTCCGACTCTGCACATGTGACCTTGCTTATTGTACTCTTAAATTCTTTGCGCAGTGTAGTCTGCTGATTGTATCGATGAAGAAATGTGGTACATTCGTACATCTGTGGATATTTATTTGTTTTCGAAACACTTGCGCTAACGTTTTGCAACTAGTAGATTCAAGGAGTACAGCAGGACATCATATCATCGATTATATCATTGACTACGTTCGAGTCATCTTCTTTGGACTTCGTAAATCATTCTATTCTGTCCTTTCCAGCAGCATCTTCGTCAAACACACACTGGATAAATCATCTTTGATTTTGCAGACGTTATCTCATCGCAGGATTTTGTGTAATACACAATGTCGTAAACTCACTATGTCAACACATTGCGAATCGCAGTTTCCAGAATGTTATCTAATGCTTTACTGCGCTCGTAATTGCTCAACGGTAGATTAACGATTACTCGATAATAATTGCTCGCGTAAAGCAAGACCAATAGTTATTTACTTGCTTAGAAGATATACATTAATCTCGAAGAAATGACGAGCCTCAGAAATGAAATACGAAACCGTGTTTGAAGGTAGCTGTAAAAATATTGTTACCTTATCTGCGGGAATAATGTGACAAAAAGAAGAAGAGAGAAGAGCTAATTAAATGATCGCCGAATATTTGTGTCGTATGGAAGTGTTTGAATAACTGTTTCAAGCAACTCTATCCATAATGAAATTATCCTGATTAGCAGCAGCGTACGTCCTCCTGATTTATGGGTCAGATAGGAATTAGAATAACGCGATTGAATTGGTACCGAGTGGCAACGCACCTGTTGCTACTTTCGAAAGTGATGACCCCGCGATCGGTAAAGATGCGTGCAGGGGCTTCCTTCTTGGAAAGCATTTTATATGTATGAAACAACACTAATGCGATGGAGATTAGTTTACCTGGGTTCCCATGAACTATTTTTGAGCTTAATCGTTGCGCTGATCTGCTGTTATACGCGGTACGCACATATACATACGTACACGCACGCATGCGGCTCTTGCCTGTAACAGATAATTACTCGTAAGAAGGGGATAGACGTTCCCGCTAATGAGCTTCTGGAATATTATCGATGCTCCTGGTACTTATAACTGCTTTTCCAGATTCTAAATTGATTATGCATACGGAATATAATAGGGTTTTGAACGCGCGCGTAAAGGGAGACGCTCGAAGCAGAAATCACTTTATATTCTAACAATTATTTCCCATAATACCTATCATAGCTTGTACCAACTGTACAAAACAGTTCTGAACTTTACAGATCCGTTGTATTTTGTTATCAAGTGAAATCGTAAATCAACAGAAATTATTATTTGCGCGCGATGCGCTTTTATGGAAAAGAACGTCGAGCACAAAAATGAAAGAAAGCCGAAAATGTTGGCGAAAACGGCAAGGAGAAATTATAGTCTGTTAAGAGTAAGAAATTGAATGACGCGGAGTGTCTGCCGCATGTTTCCGCGACTTTTCAATTTATTCATCGCTGACGGTTACACATCGTGAGTTTCTCGGGTCACAGGTGAAGGATTTGAGACCCGCTCCTTTGCTTCCTCCTCTTCTTTCTTCTTTTCTCTGTTTTTCCGCTATTATTTCGCTCGTACGGTAGCCGAGTTCCCCGTACGCGCGTTATTAAGATAGTTTTGCGAACGTGATTTAATCACAAAATTACAAAAATTACTGCCGAGTTAATAATACGCGGCTCTGTACGACTTGCAGCAACTTTGTGACGTCGCGTCGCATACTTGCCACGCACCACTCTTCAATGTACAGATTTGTACTGAAAAAACAAAATCGTCATGTTTTCCTTACTGCGGGAAAGATTGAGTAATCGAATTAATCGTAGGACAACATTGTTTCTCAGAACGATTTTGTATTATCCAGCGGTACGTATTTCAGGCGTAATATCGTGCACAGAAATTATCAATAATTTAACTCCATTGCCACTCGAGTACTGGGATCGAAGTATTTTACATGTTTCTCATTTCTCGGAAGAATGTTACGACACACGTGCACATGTGTTTCGTACGTGTGCTCACGGTTTGGATATTTACCACTCCAATTTATTGATGTATCGATACATTTTATCGGCGTATCAGCGTCTTTGTAGCACCGCGATAAAGCGTATTCTAATGACATTCGCGACACACGAACACGCAATGCTGGATTAACCAATAGGCAAAGTGAGCACCTGCTTAAGAGCATCAAGAGAAGGGGTACCGTGGACATTTTCTGAATTTCACATCTCAAGTGCATTAATTGGTAATTTTTATTATAATATGAACGAAATTTCTCTAGCTTGTATTTATTAATGTAGCATAAGTTAGTATGAACTATTCGACATAGATGTCGCCCAAGAATAATGGTGTCTTCCTCGCATAAATCAACCAATGTCAAACAATCACTTGCGAGGTACACGTACAACTATGAGGTTACCCTGAACGTGCAATAGTTTACAAATTATTAATATATTCTGTGTTGTTGTTTTAGGTAAGTACAACAAATATCGATGTAGGTTTACATTAAATAAACCGTTTTTATTGTATTTTTGTAAATTTATTGAGAAAAACACTAAGATGATCTTGCCCTGTAAATATTACCTACGCGGAGCATGTCCATACTATCACGGTGGGTTAAGTGCATACTGTATGGGTAACTATAAAACTAAACAATATATTTAATGCAATAAAAAGCATTTTGTAGCAGGCTTGATAATATTCCTTTTCTTGCCTCGTAGCACCTGAAACAAGGTTCGAAAGCATTTTTAAACTTTGTTTTAATATCAGTGTATCCGTTTCATATTTCAGCATAAAAGTACATGTTTGTTTAAAAATGGATAACTATAAAACTAAAGAATATAATTTAATGCAATAAGAAGCATTTTAAAGCAGGCTTGTTAATCATTCTTTGCCCCATTTTCGGGGCAAGTGCGTCCTAGTTGACACTTTGTACAATATCCTATCAAAATGATAATTTTCAAACAAAATTAGAACTAATTCATCAGTAATAACTGTAGCAAGAGTTTGATACCAAGAATGTTAAGTTTTTATATACCAGACGGAAAATACATCAGTGTAAAGTCTCTTGTTAAAAATACTTTTTAATCAAATTATGATGTCTCGATGATTTTCATTGCCTCTGCAATGTGTTAACACTTTAAATCCCCCGCGTTACTACGTCAGATTAGAGTTTCGAATCGATCAATAATAATCGCGGTTGCGTCAGCATTAGTCGAGTATCGAAAGCCCGGTCAGATTGGAATTTCCGAGACTCGAAGATTCGTTTGCGACAGGTGCCAGATAAAAAGTTACGGGAAATTAAATGCCCGCGGTTTCAAAACACACATCTGCGCTAGTGTACGTGTACGTGTGCCCCGTGTGAAAACCGAGTCCTACATGCGCATACTGTCGGCTCTAAGTCAATCCACGGAGATAAGGAATTGCAGGAATTATTCAGACGGATGTACCATGCCCTTTGAATTGATTCACTGTTTGATCGTAACACCTACGGGGCCACGTTGCACGAGGGTTCTTGGAATTACTCAAGAACCATATTGTTTAATCAAGATCGTACTTACGTAATTCCTAATTGAACAACATTTTTCATACCTTCCCTTCTTCCATACTAAACAAAATGTCGGATTTTCGAATGCAGTTACTATTATCCAGATAGCATACGAATTCTTAAAGACGTCCATTTTACGTCTATTTCAAGTCTGAAAGTCTTACGTTCTCAGAAGACTCTTTAACGTTTACGTCTTTAAGACCATAAACAGTGTGGTTTTTATATACCCATAATCTAGCAGTAAGTATTAGCATTATTATTTGTACGAGTTAGTGTTTTAGCTTCAATTTCAACATCAATTTCAACTCTTCAATTTCCATTGCAACTTCAATTTCAACCCTTCGATTTCAACTTCAATTTCACCTCATCGATTTCAACTTCAACTCTTCAATTTCAACTTCAATTTTTCAAATTTCAACAGCAACTGCAACTTTTTCCATTTCAACTTCAATTTCAACTCTTCGATTTCAACTTCAATTTTAAATTTCAACTGCAACTTCAACTTAAATTTCTATTTTAACTTCAATTTCAACTCGTCAGTTTTTACTATTTTTATAGAGATTTTAATTGCAATTGTTATTTTAAGTACACTTTTTATGTCAAGTCCACATGCGTTCTTCTGATAAAGCTAGGTTTAACTTTAAACTCGTTTTTGTCGAAATCTATTTTTACTCCTCCCTTCTGTTAGTTTAATTAACATTTATGGATATCTTAGGGACGTCTTAAAGACCTCCCAAATGTCGTACGAACGTTTCATGAACGTTTTCTAGACGTCAAACAGACGCCTTGAAGACGTACCGTTTTATAACACAAGACGTTCAGGAGGCGTTCGGAAGACGTTTGTAGTCTTTGTGCTATCTGGGTAGACTGCAGATTCGGAACCTGACTAAACTGCAACTAATACGCTGATGTCCGTAAATCTTTTTAATATACTGCTTTCGATTATACGTAATCATTTTTAGAAATCCACGTAAACTATAAATTTTCCTGCAGTCTGTGGAAAATGTTTAATCACGTTCGAAAATGTATGTACCTGCATAAGATGTTAGAGTGTGCATTAATTGTTACTAGAAGCGATTCAGCGGTTAGATATGTAACCAAAATGCAAACGATAGTGTTCGAAATGATAGATAGTTCCGGGATACAGTAAGGTAATTAGGATTTCTGATAAAATTGCGAAATTACTCGAAGACAGGTATTGCGAAGTATCGGAAGTGGCAATGCCCAAGGAGCGTACAGTTCTCAAAGGGTTAATTGAGCATGGTAAACTTTTCAGGTGACCAAGCTCCATGGGAGTGGAACGAGGAAAACCCAGTTTTATGCCTTGCATTTACCACTCTATCTACATCTCCATGTTATATCAGTTAATTTATAAATATGTAATCGTGCATCTATGACCCTCCGAGTGCGATATTACATTAAATGGTTTTCGCAGATACGCTATCGTGCGCATATTTTTATGCGGCGGGAGGGGAATTCTATCATCGCAGATAAATAAATTGTTACGTAATGATGTTGAGTGGCGATCTTTGAAATTGTGTATGCGACTATCAAGTGCGTAGAATTTTTCAGTGGGTTTACCGGTATCGATATACATCTTATAGAGTAAATACAGAACATCGTTTTAATATAGACGTCTCTTATAGATAAAATACATAAACATATTACATAAACTTCTGTTATCTGTTCTCCGAATAATGCGCGTTGTTCTTTAAACAGAACGCGTCCTTTGTCTCTTATTAAATGTCTACGTGCTACGGTTAAAATATCTCACCGTACTCTACATAAATGTGCCCATAATTATGAAAGTGGTCCAAGTCGTATATTGTATTTCTAGTTTCGAGATATTTAAAGGAAAATGATGCGTGGTTCTTATATCGTGCAACCAATGCAAACGATTTTTACTTAGCACAAAGTTCCTCCGGTAATAATTGTTTTTATTGACGCATAAAATCGTAGACTTTTCCGTCAAGAAAGACGAAGCAACGATGCGATGTTCGCCACATTTAGCGCGATAAGGGTCTCGGAACACGGAACGAAAAAAGAGCAGGTGAACTCGTGGGATTTAACAGTCGAAACGCATAGAATGTATGCTTTAAAATGGAAATTTTACCGTGGCGTGTTTCGTTTCCGAGCAGTGCCGCAAAACGTTCACGCAACTTGCGCCCGTGTACATGCGCTGATCGTGGCCTACTCGGAACCCAAGTCTTCATTCTGCTCTCCGTCTCCAATCGTCTGTGACAAATTATTCCTGCGTCATATCCGTTTATGGTTCGGCAAAGAAATATTGTCGAGCAACCTTCGGGGCCCGCAACTGCCGACTAGACTGCGGATTTTATGCGTTTATCGCAAAAACGTGCACGGGAAACACCTAACGCTTGAATTGAAAAACACTATCATATTCGGACTGCGCTTATGACAAAATTGGGTGGGCGTCACTTAAAATATCTTCGTTCCGAGCCATTCGAATGGGTTGGAAATAATACCAATTGGAATTTTTGAAAAAATATCTTTTCACATCATGCAGTAAATCAATTACTCTAACCTCTCAAAAAAAAGTTCGAATCGTACAGTCCGATTACTTGATGGGAGTCACTGTATGGTTTAATGTAATTATTTTACTGTGTTGAGACGGACAAGATTGAAGAAGACTAAAAAAAGAATCGGTTTCACGGTGAAAAAAATGCGCGAGCAGGACGAAGGTCGAAGTATGACGAAGATCGGGCACGATATGCAAATGTTGGAAAACAGTGACGCGAATATTTGCGAGCCTGTTGGCCAATTAGCTCTCGTGCAAATCTGTTCCGGAGCGTTTTGACGAAGCGGGGACAATGAAGAAGAGATGATTTTCTTTTTTATAACGCTCCGGATGGAAATTCTCATGGTAAGACCTGTAGTTGGTTGAAGGGGCTCCTTGATCAACATAAAAATAGGTGCAACGGGTAGGCGAGGATAGGAAAAAAGAGTATCATCCTTGCGTGTCGGTGGTCGGAGGGGCTGAGGTCGCGAAGAGTCGAGGAGTAACGCGGCCGAGGAACGAGCCCAGGTATACACGATGCGGCGTGTATAAGTCAGCACTCAGGATATTTCGTCATTTCCTGCTTCTCACGCGATACAATCTAAATTAACTATGTTCGCTTGGCTAGGCCTCCTCCCTCGCAGAGGCTCGCATCTCTCAAGAAAATTTCTTATTTCCTAGCGAGGAGGGCATACGACTGCCGCGCCGCCGTGAAACGACGCTCTGGGATCCCTGTTGACTCGGCGCGACGCGACTGCCAGCCAGGATGAACATCGCGATCATCGTTACGACGATCCTGATCGTAAAAACCAGCCAAAGAGAAGCCCGGAGGAGCACCGACGAACTGACGACGACGGCGACGATTCAATGGAAACGACTCTTAACGAACCCGGCTCGAGACCGTTTCGTTTCCGTTTCCTCCGTGTCTCGAGAAAATGTTTACGCACTTTAAGCCAGCATAGCTTTTCGACCAAACAACCTCATTGTTTCAGCACACACATTCTAATTAACACAGTGCAGCTGTACAATTTGATCAAGAACAAACCTTTTCAACTTTTATTTCCATTATTCGAAACGCCTACCATCTCTGACCGGAGAACGCTAGAAATGGAAATTCTTATGTGATGTGAACTAATTACAGAGGATACACTGTGCGGATCGTTATGAATTTTCCAGGAAAACTTCTAGATCATTCCAGGTAATGATGGCGGCGGTTCAAAGAGGACGAAGACCTCTTTCGCAGACGCTTACATAATCAATTTACTTGGAAAATCTAGCATCGACGTTCCCGCGAGCGGAAGCGGCTCGCCTAAGGTGCTCGACGTGTTCGGTGGAAAAGGAATTCTTGAAAAAGAACGTTCGCCTCGAAACTTTAGTCGGTCATTCGCTACATCGGGTGTGACACGCGAGAAACCTCGCAGATCTAATTTGTCGCGTTTCTCTTCACGGAGAGGTTGCGTTACGGTTTGAAGGTACGGGCGTCGGAGGAAGTAGGGCGTAAAATACCGTGAACTTTGAACCGCTCGGTTTTCAAGAGAGATGGGCTGAAGAAAACCGCTCTCTGAAAGAATGACAAGTGCGGAGTTGGTAAGAAAGTCGGTACGAAAGACTTTCTCGTCGACCGAAAAATATTAATTCATTCACTTCAGGTTAATGAAAATGTATTTTTTCTCTCAACCATCTTAACAAGTCGAAAAAAATATAACAGTCTCCTTCAGTTTTCTATTTAATCTATTCATTCTTATAAATCCATAAAATACGCAGTCTAACGATTACAGTAGAAAGGTCGACGAGAGCCAGACCATTTTTACGAATATTTCTAATTTATTTCGGGGACTATGAATGTGTAACAGAAATTCTAATTGTACCACCTGATACAGCGAACCTCTGACCTGCGGAAGGCCCCAACGGAAGTTGTAAATCCCGTTTCGGTTTCGATGTGGAAACGAAATAGTTTGGCAAAACATGCGCTGTCGGCAGTGGTACTCAACGCTGGTAACGACGTTACGCCTTTTGCAAAGTATTTCGTCTATTTATTAAAAATAGAACGCGGTTCTGTTATTGTTTCTTTGTTAAAAAATGTCAGCTAGAGAGGAACCCTGTAGTCGTTCTTCTATAAGAGCTTGGGTGACCGTAATTATTTTTACGCCTTGTATATTATGGAATACTGGATGGAATTTGGGAATGGACCGCGGACGTTTCATCGAGTCACGGTTTCGTCCTAACAGCACTGATTACGGACATATTGGCGGCATCATTTAGCAAGTCAAGATATTACGTCATCGATTAAACTGCCCCGTAAGATACACATCGGTTGCCATGCTTTCTGGCTCGTCACGCTTGTAGCTCCGCTTTTATTCCATTACCGTTGTTCTTACGTGTGAACGTAAACGGACTTCGATTAAATTAATATTACTCGCGAAGTACACACTGTTTTGTAAATTGAATCGGATAACGAGTCATTGAAAGAGCATGAAATCGACTGTTAAACTGGGAAAAACACGTATAAACGCGCACACGTAACACGTCCCATGAACCGTTTAGTTGTGTGTACATACGTAGTGGGAAGAAGCGTTTTCATCCTTGCGAGACGAACGCTTTCGACGGTTTCATGGCAATCGTGGTTAAATTATTTCAATTCTTACCTGTTTTCCTTCGCGGCATTTGTTCCACCCATTTCGTCGCGTCGATTGGGTTTTATTAGATCTGATAGAAGCAGTGGCTGCCAGGAGATTACAATTTAGATGTCGTTTATGGAATTCCAGAACTACAATATGATCTATTCAAAAACAATAAATGGTTTATTTAGCATTCTTCACCGTTCTCCATCGACGACGAAATGTCTCGCGAATGGATTTCGCATCCTAATAAAAGGCACACGAGATATCTCGTCTATAGCGTTGCGCAACCCACATCCTTATGGCAAGATATCTCGTCTATGGCGTTGCGTAAACGACATTGTTGTGGCGAGATATCTCGTCCAGTCGTCGAAGGGTCGAGTACACTATGTATTTAGCTGGAGGGAAAGTTCTGTCGTATTTGAAATGAGCAGGTTATTTTGCTTGTAAATCAAAAACACACGTTGCCGGCGAATCATTCGGAACAGGGGTTGACAGGTTCTCTGAATGATGCCAATAAGTTGTTCCAAATAATGGAAATTATATTATTAAACGTACATTGTTATAAATCGAATCAAATGTTTTCTTTAAAATACGACAGAACTTTTGATAAGGTGGAGTGGGGTAAGTCCGTCTACGGGGCAAGTCCGTTAATTGGTCATTTTTATTATAATATGAACGAAATTCCTCTAGCTTGTATTTATTAATGTAGTACAAGTTAGTATGAAGTATGAACTATTCTACATAGATGTCACCCAAGAATAAAGTTGTGGAGCCACCCACCCCACCTTATTACAAAATTGATATATTCACAAAGAGTAGTGCGCAGACCTAATTGCCCACAGAAAATGATTGATGCATTGATTAGGTCAACAATTTAGTAGAGAAAGACGCGCGCTGGCGCACAGTGAGCCAGAAATCGACCTTTTTGGACAAAAATTTGCCGACAACTCAGTTTTCATCGATTCAATTGGAATTTTTTTTAAATGTTCGTGAAGGACTATACTTTGATGACGTGTTGCGCTTTTTCTACTAAATTGTTGACCTGATCAATGCATCAATCATTTTCTGTGGGCAATTAGGTCTGCGCACTACGTATAGTCCTTCACGAACATTTAAAAAAAAATTCCGATTGAATCGATGAAAAACTGAGTTGTCGGCAGATTTTCGTCCAAAAAGATCGGTTTTCTGGCCCACTGTGTGGCGGCGACAATTTGGAAAAATGGCGGACCAGCCGCCACGACGACGACGAAAGCGTCTGTCTGCCTATTCCGGTGCCGAAAATGCAAACCAGTGATCATCAACGGGCTTATAGAATTACGATTAGTATCTTCGGCATGCACGAAGATTGCATTCACGTTTTATCTGATAAACTCTGCGGTGGTTTCAAGACAGCCTGTGGAAAGAAGGAACCGGCCGGGCCGCACGATCAAATCGCCATTTCCTTAAGTATTTAAGATCAGGAAGTACCTGGCGAACTTCAAAGAACCTGCAAGGCGAACAGAAGAAAGGAGATGATATCGTGGCGCGCGGAAATGTTATGGCGTGCAAGGAACACGCGAAGAAGGTGTAAATGACCATGGTGAGCAAATGCACATGGTCGAAGAAGAGCACCGATACCGGCCTTCTTCTGCATGGGGATGACCGTCCCCGTTTCTTACAGCTGAATGGCTACCGAGGCTCGGATAGATTTTCTCTGCAATGGCGAATTCACCGGGGAGACGTTTCCTTCGAACGCATCCTGACAGAATGCAAATTCATTTTACGGGCAACGCGTGGAAATTCAAAATCGACAGACAAAATACACGGCAATATGCTAAAACAGCTGTCGATGCATTCTTTTAACACTTTGCCGCACGATTTTCTTCGTGGTGGCTTCCTTTAAAAACGTGAATCATGCTCATTTCGTGTCTGTTGCTACAGCTTACGGATTTTCTGATTGTGTGATTAACTTGTACCGCAGTTAAATGAACGCGACTTCATCAAGAAAAAGCACATTTGCTCATCCCGATTGTCATTCAGCTGGTAAACATATTAGGAAAATAAATAACTTGACTATGCCTTATCAGCATCACACTCGTGCGAGGAATATAATTGGCCCTTTTTTACAGTTCGTTTGATTATCGTACGATCGTGAATCTATTACTGTAGAATACAATGCCAGCGTACTTAGAGATACACCGCGTTAACGGACAGAGCCGGAATCCTACGTTTGTCTCCGGTAATATTCATAGAAAAATTCGCACGAGAGCGACATTTCAACAACTCGATGAACTTGCCGTCAAAGCATTCTCTGGCATTTCGACGCGCGAGCAAAGTTCCCTCAAGTTAACAATAAACACTGGATTTGTCGAGCATGCTTCTAATCAGAGTTGGACGGTAATTAATTGTTTCGTAATTGATTATTTCATGTAATCATTAATCAGTCAATCACCGTTGAAATAAGCCAGTGGTCATGATTATCTTCAGTAATTTGCAATGATTCATTCAATGAGTAATTATATTTTATACAGATCTGTGATGTATATCCGTACGTTGAAAATTATACAACTTGCCTTATGTTAAACATGTTTGAACTTCGTACATGCTCCAAAATGTTCGAACATGTTCGCGACTGTCCAGGCATATTCAAACATGTTCAAACATGTCGGAAGCCAGTATATCAGTGATTCGGCGAGTCGATGACACGCGACCGGTCCGAATCAAGCTAGTCGCGTGCTGCAATTCGTGTCGTGCGCCTGTATCAATTTGTCCGGGCATCCGCGGGAAGATGGACGAGATACCGTGTAGTCGAATGGACGCGCCGTCATATTGGCCCATCGCATCGAGGCGGAAGGGGGTTCAACCGGAACGGCAGCACGTGGACATTTCTAGAGGGGAGTGGTGATGGCGACACCGAAACGTCGAACTTTTTCCCAGGAAATCGAGACAGACCTTGTCCAGATACGACGACCGCCGCGGAGCGTAAAAGCGCGTCCGACGAGCGGGGTAGTGAGCCTGTCGCCCTTACCCGAGCTGATCTGGCAGAGAATCAGGGGGAGGAACTGAAACGCATTGTAATCTTCTACTGCTCGAATCCCGTCGTTATCGGACTATCAGAGTTCGCTCTCTATTGTCTGGTGTAACGCTGCTAAAAACGATTCGCGTTCACGTCTTCATCCACTTCGAATTTGTAGCTGGTCTCTCTCGGTTCAAAGTAAAATTGAACACCTAAATAAAAACTGAAGATGTTTCTGTTTTAAGTCAAGTTTAAGACAATTTTTCGGACTATGTACAAAATACGACTGTGCAAGAAACAAAGGATTACGTGGTTGGATTAGATCTGTGTTTGCGAAATTTTGAGCCAGTGGTTTTCGTAATGCCGTATATGAGAGAGTCGGACAATCCTATATTTCCGTTGGAGCCGAATATGTCGATGATGTTTGCCATATCGAATATTTCCGGGCGTCTAGTCGCGTTAGAAGGACAAATTAGAAAATGTCCTTTCCCATTGGACGGTGGTGGCTGGTTAACACCGGTTGTCCGATGTCTCATAGTACACGTACACTTATAGTAGAGTGAGCAGGTTGTGTGGAGAGCGCGGAGAGACGGCGCAATCGGCCGTGCAAGTGGCGTTTCAAACAAATTAACGGCTGATATCTTACCGGGGTTCTGCTCCTATCTCCTAGCTCCACCTCCCGGCTGCGCGGGCCGGTTTAGAGGAGCCAGCCGGAGATCCAGCCACTGCGGCGCGCCGAGGGAGATCATTTTTGCCACGTATTTGCAAACTGAATAATAAATACGCAAATATACGCGAAGAGGCCGCGTTCCGCCCTCACGCAGCTCGCGCTTGCCGCGGATTGGTCGCACCGGCCGCGAGGGGACGGCGATATTCGCTCTCTTCGCCGTCTCTCCGTTTCTCGTGGACCTACTTTGTACACGCAGACCTGCACGATACCGTGTGCACGGTGCACGTGTGCATTGCCCGCTCTGCAATAGGAGGGAGGCAGCGTGTGCAAGAGAATGCACGCCACTCGCTGTACCATATCCCTCTCTCGCGGTGGGCTCCTCTCGTTCTTATCTCTCCCTTTCTCTCTCTCCCTTTCTCTCTCTCTCTCTCTCTCTCTCTCTCTCTCTCTTGGGATACACCGCATCTTTTCCCTCGTCTCTCCTCGTCCTCCTTCAAAACACCTGTCTTTTTCATTCGCAAAAGAGAATCTTCCCCCTCCCCTTCAAACGATTCGCCTTTTCTATCCCAGCATCGCTCCGTCCCTTTTCCACCTTTCACTTTTCAATCCTTCCCGCTCCGTCTCGCTCATTTTCCACCATCCCTGTGCTCCACACTTCACCATCGAAACTTTGCACGCTTTCTCTATTTCTTTCTAGCCTTCGTGTTACACAGGTTTCGCACTCGAAATTCACCCTTTTGCAAATCAATTTCGCTCATTAACAATCGGATCAAAATAATAATCCAGAATAGAGGAAAGTTAAATATTCCAGTAACAGAAGATCTTCGGGTGATATTACACGGACAACAAGGAGACATGAAATGAATTATTCATGTAGAAATCTTATTTACCATGAAAGAATTGATTTGCAATTCTGCGCATTATTAAGAGCACCTTATCGCGTGTTACCGTGTAGCAACTCGGAAAATCGTCCGACTATTGATACTTATACATATTAATAGATAGATCGCCGACAATTTTTATGAACTCCTTGCCGAATGATTTTCTTCGCGCAGCTGAAACGATTCAAACAGCGAAAGATGCGAATCTATCATGGTAGAAGTTTAACATCTAATGTGGTATGTTCACAAATCACAACCTGCAGTCGTAAACTATCCGCCAGTTACTACTGATCTATTTCTGCGCGGAAAGATCATACGATTGTCATCGAGCAATGAATCAGGAATTAAACAAGCCGACCTTGAAGTTTAAGATATATTTCTAACGGAGACACTTTTCATATCCGACAATGCTGTCGACAACTGTGTCTCTATCGGGAAGAATAGAAACCGAATGGACAACTGTCCCTTGCTGCCCTGTTGGCTTAATGTGCAGTGTTTCGAGCATGTGTTCGGCGACTATGATCATTCTTAGGTTCGCCATTCTGTATCACGTTAGACGTGCGCACACGTGCATGCATTCGATATGCATACGAAAACAGTTACGGGGTTGTGGATTGTCAATCGGCCAGCGACCAGATTCCCTTCCGTCCGATTATGCTTGATATCCCCACCAGCAGGTTTCCCCAAGGCGGAACTGAATTAACTTTTCACTATTCGCCCTGTCAAACATCGATATCGAAAGCGAGTCCCTCGCAAACCAAACCGATTGACCCTCGTACGCCCTTCAAAAATATTGAAAGGTACTGGGACAATAATTGACAACTTGGGCAAATGCCCAAAGCCCCAAGCAAAAGGGGGCTCCGAACACAAACCAAGATTCAAGATCCGCATTCTACGTTTTTCTCATGAAGTTATTTAGTTGGGGTTAGGGGCCCCGACATTCTACTTTGCCCAAGGCCCCAACTAGTTGTAACGCGCTACTGCTTACACCCCAACCTCACCCTCTACACTTTAAATCAGGGGTCGGCAAACTTTTCTTGGAAAGGGTCGACTTTTCCCTACTCGGGGACAGAGTTGGGCATTAATCGATTCAAACTTTAATCAAGATTGATTGATTAATGTGTACGATTAAAAAAAGAAATCATCGGAAAAACGTAAAAGCACGTAAACAGAGTTTGTATTATAGACCAAATGACAATACACCTAAACTCAGTTTACATTTTTTTCATTTTTATTTCATTTCGAAATTTCAGCAGTTGAGCATTTAATCAATTATCCGATTGACGATTACAATCGAAAGGAATGCAATCGTTAATCGCAATCAACGACTAGGCTAGAAATTTAACCGTTATTCCCAATTAACGATTAATAAGTATTTATAATAATAAACTAGGAGATTAATTGTTAATTGCGATTAACGATAGAACTAGAAATTTATTCGTCAATCGTTGATGAAATTTTTGCCCACACAATTATGCTTGGGAATACGGCTAATTCTACTCATAGAGCAACAAAAAGAAAAACAGGTTTGAAATGTTTTTATTAGGAAGTGATTTTTTATTTTAAGTTGTTGGACTATACACCGACATGCACGAGCATGTAGAGGAGGAAAGGTCTTTTGACCTGCGTTTTATTGCACTCGAGTGCCGCCATTTTTTCGCATTAAAGAGCCTCGGAAAGAATAAGGCAAATATTTTGGTTTCGCAGCTCTTACACAGTTCATTAAATAATATTGTGTTGTATGCAAACATTATTTATTCAGACCTGGACAACGTTTACTTAATTGTGCTGTGCTATTTGAATAAACATCTAGTAATGAAAAATGTATTCAAGCTCTTGACCTACAGTCCCGATAACGTATACATATCACAACACAGGCGGAGAGAAATCAATCATCGATTTAAACGGGTGAATTTAAGAGGAACGTACGAGGGCTAACTACCCTCCGTACATTTTTGTGAAAATACACAATCTAACATCAGTTTTCTTGATTTTTGAATAGAAATTTCAACAGAAACGCAGCTCGAGTGGTCCTTCGGTGGACAGGTCGCTAAAAACGTTTACGAACCAGCAACGCTAGGACGAGAGAAGAATTAGTTGGTTCATCGTTCCGGCTTCCCAAGAAATCACCCGATGACGTTACTGTACCAATGAACCAATGCATCGTGCGTTCCGTCCATGACGTTATAGTCTTATAAAAGAAAAATCCGATTCGCCGGTTCCGCGATACGTGCCGGATTTAATTGAAATATAATTCCCCGGCGCTGTGATGTGTTTCGTGTTTCCCGATAATTATCGCGCGGCTCGTCGGGCCTGTTCCTTACTTTCGTGGAATACGGTTGCCCGTAACCGAAGCGTTCAGTGTTAACAAAGCGTTAAAGAGAGGCAGGTGCGTTGCTCATGTTAACACAAGCTGACCGCGGACCATGGCATCGCGTAATTACCGGGTTTATCGGAATAACAATATCGGGACTAAACCGCGCGATTACTCGGGACGGTAGCGATGAAAAAGAAAAACGTTTTCGATCGGAAGGGTCCGGGTCCCGAAGAGGAAATCGTAAACTCGCGGCTTATTGTCGCCGTCGTTCCTCCTTTTCCGTGATATTGGAGAGGCTGTGCGGCTCGTATATTGCAAGCCGAGACGGTGCAGCCCGCGTCACGGCGTTGCAGAGTCTATAATCTGTGCGAGAGAAAGAGAGGGAGCTTTTTTTTCACGCGCTCGTGTGATGACACCCACGTGGGTCTCCTAGAATCGCATCGCGCGATTCGCATAAAAGCCACGACCAATCTATGCGCGAACCTTTCTCCTCTCATGTGTGTTAATCAATCTGCTTCCTACGCTTTCAATTATGTAACACAGCATTACGGCCCTGCGGAAATTCAAAAACGACAATGCCGACTGCCTGGTGCGTACGCGCTAGAGACTCTCTTAGGTCTCTTAGACCTCCTTTAGATCCGCTCTTGCTGTGGCTCGCCATCGAGCTTTGATACTATTATGTACCACCAGTATTCGCGTATAGTTATCGCTAGACTGCGGGTTTCTATGCATTTATGGGAAACGACGAGTATCGATATACATACTGCCTTCAGCTTTTTCAAGGTATTCCTTGAAAGAAATTAATGCAGATCGTTTTAATTCTCGACGAAGGTCCTATTGCCAGATTGCGGGTTTTGTGCCATGAAATAAAAGACGTATTGTCACCGTAATCATTAGACGGCGGATTCTATGCATTTATGACAATAATTAGCATAAATTTACAAATATTGCTATGCAATTTTAAACCTAGTATTAAATATACAGGATCTTCATCACGAGTCCGACTCGACATTGTAGAGCAAGGGGTTAAGAAAGAAAATAAATTTCCATTTCACTCCAGCGTTGATGCAATTCTGAACAATTCTGTTTTGCATAAAGATCCGCTGTCTAGTAATCTAGATTGTTAGTAGAAATTTTCAAAAATCGTTCTTTTCGATTTTCTCGAAGGTATGTAAGCCCTTGGAGCAGTGGTGTAGACGTGCCGCCTATGCATGGGCGTATCCACAGGCGGCTTGAGGTGGTGCGAGCGAGAGGGACGCGAGACAAAACGAAACGGTGCAAAGGAAGACTGCAGCGATGGAGCAGAGGAGAGAGAGAGAGATAGTATGCCGTTCATAGGAGATAGTAACAGTCGGCAGATAGAGAAAGGACGAGAGATAGGGTAGCCCAAGAAATGTGACAGAGCAGCACAAGGGGGCCTGGAGCGCCGCTCCGCGCCGCGCCGGTACGCGTAAATCCGTGCACACGTATACCTGCGATACGCTGGTGTAGAACAGGTCGCGATACCGCGGCGCGATCGCGGCATAAGGTATAATCGTAGAAAGGTAAGCCGCGGCGCGCCGCCGCCACTGGGCTGGGCTAATGGTTCGGCCCAGGCCGAATCGAGTCGAGCGGCGTCCGAGGGGAGTCGAGTCGACTCGAGTTGAGTCGAGTCGAGTCGACTCGAGTCGCAAGTCACCTCCGCTCACCTTACGACGCGGTCGACTTCAGTCCGCGCTCGAGTCGTGCACCACGGAACACGCGAGAGAGAAAGATTCGAGCCGAGCCGAGCCGAGCCGAGTCGAGTCGAGCCGGCTGCACCGCGATCGAGTTGGACACACGCGCCCGACCAGCAGCGCAGCGCGCCGTGATCTCTCGCTAGATCTCGCTGCATCGAAAAACCGCCGGAGATCTGTTACGAAAAATCTGTCGGGGAACGAACGACGACGATCTCCGTCGATCGCCTAGGCGATCACCGCGTCCGTGCCTCGACGACTACGATCAAGGACAAACTCGAGAACGTGGATCAACGTGGTCGCGCGTCAACCTCCTCTCCGTGACAGCCGATCCGCAAACGAAAACGATTTTTCAAATCGTCGTACGTATTATGTCACAGTTGCGGGCCGCGTCGAGCGACGAGACGGCCGTCCAAGTCGGCACAACAACGGTGAACCAGGCGAACGTCGTCGTCGTCGTTTGACATTTCCAGCAGCGTGGAGCTGGTAACGTGGACCTAGCATTACGCTCGTCGTGCACGCGTCGAACGAACTCAAGTGTGTTATGCTCCGGTAGCTCACGCTGTACTACTGCCAACAACGTGCTCTCGGTGCAACGTAATCGTTACACCCGCGCATACGCTTTTTCGCCTGTTCCGATCGATCGATCCTCTTTCTCTGCGCCGGTGTGATCAATCCGGCCGCTTTCGGATCCAACAATTCATGCCAGAGCACAGAGACGCACGCGGCCCGCGCGCGGCCCGATCGGTCTCGCGGCTGTTGATTACGAGCGCCGATTGCTTCGCGGAACCGTGAGAGATTGCTGGTGCTCGATAGCCGAAGGACAACTTCGTGGGTGCTCAAGCTTAGCCTTTTGCGTTAGTGCAGTTCGAAAAGGACATTTTTTGTGAGGGAACTGGCGAGGAGACGGAGAACTGGGTTGGACAATCGCGGTTCGATTCTACCACTGGAGATGCCCTGGAGAAACTGAAAGGTAAATAGGAAGTTATTCGGCTGTCGAAGTGAATGGGTTCTCTCGGGGACGACCTATGGGCTAAGAACGACGTTCTCTAAGTTCTCCGGGTCCCGACCTATCTAGCCCCGCGAGTTCCAATTTTTTCCCACCTTTCCACCAGTTACATCGTAGCTCGCGATCTAGCATACGATACGAGTCTAGACCAGGCGACACGCGAACTCGATTGACGCGCGCTACGATCGTCGTTGTTGTATTCGATCCATCGCGCCGTCCCGGATTATGAAGTTACGCCCGCGGAGGATCGATCGTGACTTCGGGCTATGAAATTGGTAATGAGCTGTAAATCTCCGGGGCGAGTACGCCTCGACGCGTGAGTCACACCGAGGGCACCGAGAGAGGATACCGTCGATACGTACGCCACCATCCGAGAACTGTATTCTTTTTCCTTACGGTAGGAAATCGAAGGAAAGGATAATAAGCAAGAAATACACTCTCTCTCGGCCGCCGCGCCGGCCGGTTTCGTTGTTGCGCCGCGCGTGGGTGGACGAGAGAGACAGAGAGAAAGAGACGAGGAGAGCGGAGGGAGGAAACAAGGCAGCGCGCGATCCGAGTCGATTTTTCGAAAATCCACCGTGAAACCTTCGTTAATGGCGATCCCAGGCTCGATAACCGAGTTCATGCATCGATCGATCGTGCGCGAGATACCCGACTGATTTCGATCGTCCTGTTCCCCGTGTCGAAAATCCAGCCGTGCGCGCACATATTCCACTCGACACTTTTCCTCCTTCACCACCGTTCTACCTATCGAGACTAAGCACTTTCATAGCTAGTTTGTTTTCTCTCGATACGATTGTTTTATCGGAACGCTGCCACTCGCGTACAGAATTTTCTGTTGGAGATGCGCAAGGCGTACTTGCGGTCAAAAGTCAATGCTGCCAGGCAGACTCGCGACGGAGATTATTAATTCCCTTAAAATTCAAATGGAATTCACTTTTATCGTAGTCGTATGCGATAAAGACGGAAATCTTCTTTTTCTCCTAGCAAATTGTAAAACGTCAAAGAATGTATCCTGTGCCTGGTAGGTTTAGCGTTAACACCAAACGGCAATGACCCAGCGAAAAGAATTTAAGAGGGATCTATGATTGTTTTAGGCGGGTCATAGTCGTCGAAAAACTTACCGTGTTTCCGGTAGGTGAAGCGTTTAAATCAGGCTGCTAGCCGAGGTTTGGAGCAAGCGCTAGCAATCTTTTATCTTTCAAGGTACAATCCTGATTCACATTATCCACATAATTTTCCCAATTGCATTCACGGAAAATTATCCTAGAGGCGAATCCAAAGAGAACTAGTCTTTCAAGACCACTCTGTATAATGTATTAAGCCGATGTTGGAAGAATCGTTTATTCCTGAAATGTCTTTATTAAACTTAATCAACACTTGATTCATCGGTCTCGCAAACTAATTATTTGTTTGGGTCTTGAGAAGTTTTCCCACAGGATAACGAGAGAAAATTTGACCTTAGATCAGAACGCGTATGCACATGCAGAAATGTGTAAAAGCATGCTTTCTCTTCTGAATCGTTCGCCCTTCTGCTCGAAAATTGATATACAATCGGAAGAATGCTTTTCATTTTTTTTTATTCGAATGGACTTTAATCGTAAACCTTCAAAAGCATTTATAAATGTATTGCGATGAGCTTGTGTATCACAGATCAAGGTCTATTTTAAATTCAAAAATATTTCTAGTCGCTTGCAACACTGCTTTACATGCTTAAATACATGATGCATAATCGAGAATAATCAAGCTCGTGAAACTGTTAATTTAGAAAAGTCTCAAGTATTTATCACCGGAATTTCCTTTTCTTTGGTTTCGAGTCGCGCTACTGTCCGATATAAATTGCGTTAATAGCGATAATTCGCGGCACAGCATTCGCATTAACCCTTTGAGTGCAGCGGGTGCATACATGCACTTAACGCAAGATGCTCAACATAGCCTCTGAGTGCATTTAACGACATTGAAAGGGTTCTTAAGGGTTCTTATATTTGATACTTATTAATAGGTTAATAGGTTCATTTCGAACTCATCGGAAGACAGATCAAACTTAGAAATTTTCGGAAGCGTCAATTTATTGTATTAATTTTCGACATAGGCTAATTTCGGGAGAGATGCAGCACATTTTGTTTCCTGCTTATAAAAATTTTCTTAAAAAGAATTGAATGTGCAGACAGGCATAGTCGAATTCTTTATTTAAATCTGTTTTATGAAATATAACGTTACACGAGTAAAACTTTTATATTAATATATTAATATACTGTTTCAAAAAGGTCGAAAAAGTGCATCTCCCTAGTTTATCATAGTTAAAAGTTAAAACCATACAATAAGAACATTTGCACTTATCACTTACAAAAATATTTCGTCAGGAATTCGGAGCATTAAGAAGTTTTTATGCTTGTGTTACGCGGAAATGATGCGATACACGTGTTCTTCGAAACGAGGTTATTTGCATATGTTAATATGATGTAAATGACACGCGAAAAAAAACAGTTAAAAATCGTCCAGTATTGCCACGATAAAAACTGATACATCTCTCCTACTGGTGCATCTCCTCCGAAATTACCCTACTCTGTTAAGAAAATAAGTATATTTTCTTGGACAGCTTTCGTCTTGCATAAAAATCCGCAGTTTATTCACCACTTCGGTTAAAAAGCTACTCTGAATTTCGCACTGCATGCATTAATCGAAAACAAAGCGGTCATTTGGGAACGCCTAACTACAATGCAACGCGCGGCGTTTTGTCTGGCCAATTATGCAATACAATGAAACATGAAACAGAAGGATAAAAGGGATTATCATCATATTATCGTCAATGGACAACATTGTTTCTATTAATTACCAGATATAGGAGCTGCGCAAACATCAGTTTCTTTCCTTAATAATTTGATAGATTTGGTAACAGTGCGACAGAGAGAGAGAGACAGAGAGAGAGAGAGAGAGAGAGAGAGAGAGTATTTTCAAATCCTTTAAATCATCGACTTAGTAGAAATATTTAAGGTGGAAAGATATTTTTATTCGGGTCCAGTATCTTGTAATCGATGCTAAAATTTGTGTTTTGCATAAACATTTCTATTTGAGTCTCGAGAAAGTTTCGGACTTTCTTATCGATTTCCTATAATCCACGGCTTATTATCGCGCGATTGTCCGCGCGCACCTTTCGAGCGTGCGACGCGACGGGGCGCGTTTACTAAATGCGGTTAGTTATCCGTAGGCATATACTTGGTTACATTTACAGTAAATCCACGATTTACGCGGATTCTTAGAAACGAATCAGAAAACCAATTGCGAGCTGTGAAATTCGTTTTTTGATTGCCAGAACGGGAGCTTGTTGGTACTCTCCGGAACAAAAAGATAGCACAACGTCTATTTTTCCTCATTTCGTACATTAAACTGAAGAAAATGAATATTTTAATATGTCAACATATTCTGACATGGCTGTCCGTACAACGTACTGAATATCATCCACAATATTTACTTGAATAGAATTTTCGAAATGAAAACGTTAATAAATATTTCCTTATATCGATCGTAATGTTGTTAATAAATAATATTAATGTTATCGGCGCACTGGTTCGTTGATTGAAATTTAAAAGCAATTTAAAACCTCGACCTTTCGATCTGAATTTAGATCATTTTAAAGAAATCATTGCGTCTGTAAAATACTGTAAAGTATAATGCCAGATGAAATATGTCGAATTAAATATTTAAGTAAGAAAACTATTACCCAGTTGCTTCGTGAATAAGAATTTTTATATTCTTTGAAAAAGTGAGTTACTTTTCAATTTCAATGATCGAACTTTTTACATTTGTCAGTTGTGCAGAAGTTACTGAAGAGCAAACATTCATTGCAAAACGTAATTGATAATTAATAAAACAACATACTAAAGTGTTAAGAATGGCTCGTGGAAAAAAACTAAGTGTATGTGAAGTACATACGATAATGAAATTAAAGGAAGAACAAGATTGAATTACACAAATATCCAAAATTGTATTATAAATAGACGCCGAAAAGTTATTATGAGCTTGTTAAAAAATCGTTAAAAAATCCTGAAAATTACGGGAATAAGAAGAGTTCTGAGTGCCCACAAAGTTTAACTGCCCTTGAAAAACGTGCAACATTGAGAACAGCATCAAATTCGAGGATGACTGCGAGACACTTAGCGCGAAGGGAATTGCAGAAGAAACCTTGGTTAAAGAAGGAGCATAAAACGTTCCGCTTACAATTTGCCGAAAAGCATATAAATATTAGGACAGAGCGGCGAAGAGTCATATTTACTAACGAAAAAAGATTTAATTTGGATGGTCCCAGACGACGTAGCTATTACTATCATAATTTGAATGAAGAACAGCAATTTTTAAGCCGTCGCCAGATAGGAGACGGCTGTGTGATAATTGGGGCCGACATTGGATATTGGGATAAAACAGAAATCTTGAATATTGAAATGATAAATGAACAACTAAACACTTATGCTGTAAGAATTGCTGCAAATAAACACATTTTACAACAAGATAATGTCGCAGTTCACGCGGCGAAAGCGGTCAAGAAATACTTCTCTTCAAAAATTATTCGAGTGTCGGAATGGCCAGCAAGATCTCCAACCTCAACATTATTGAAAATTGTTGGGGACATGTTGCCAGAGCTGTGTACCAAAATGGCAGACAATTCGAAAATATTAACGATTTAAAATAGTGCATTTTGGACGAATGGGAGTATATTAGCCAAAACAGTATTAAAAAATTGTATAAATATTTATCAAACCGAATGATTAAAGTCGTTAGCTGTAAAGGAGGTCCTACAGCATTGATTTTTATCGATTAATTCTGTTATATTTCAAGTTTTTCGTTAAGCGTGCTATCATTTTATACTTCTATATTTCGTTAATAATTCTACTTCATTCAATAAAAATGGATCAGTTAATGAAGGTTTCATTTCATTCATATATGTTAAGAAAGAGACACTAAAAATATGTGTATAAAAACAATTCATTTTCTATTGTTTAATAAACAGAAATTACATTAATTTGGAAGTGTGCTATCTTTTCGTCCCGGAGTGTACATTATTATGCTTGTGTACAGCGTAGACATTCCGCTATTAGTGGTAAATTTTTCATGAATATTGTTGGTTTATTTGACTTGTCCTTCCAAATCAGACCGTATTAATAATCTTTCAACGATGGCGCTCAGACACTATTCGACTTGCGCGGTTTTTCGGCTCACGCGGAAAGCGCTGAAACGAATGAACCGCGTAAGTCGAAGACGTACTGTATTTCCTCGACTGGTAGAGCCTCGAATCAAGCCCGGCCTCTCGAATCACGGCTAGTTACAGCGGCACACGACAACGAGGTTGTTCGGCCGACGATTAATATGACGTGTGTGTGTTACGATGTCGCGAGCTTGAATTTATTACGCGCCGATAAAGTTTATAATACCGTCGGCTATCTGATTCGTCGACCTTTTCTAATTATAACGCTGACAGGAAAGAACATTCCTCAAAGTCCTGTCGAGGAAAATATAATTATCCATTTCTGAAAACACATCGCTTGGCAAATCAAACGTGTCGCACGGTAGAAAATCTGTGCAATTCGAGTTAGAATTTCATCTGAAATCTCGTTTCTACTTTTAGCTGTTCGTTTCGGGCACAGCGAGCAGCGTACATGCACGTACGTTCTCTACGCGTTACGAACAGTGGTCTCTCGATCGTGGCAAGGCATAACGCAATAATAATCATAATGCCAGATCGATACGCGATATTCGTTGCATCGTGCGGTGTATGTCATTACGAGGATGGAGACACCAAAGCTCATGGAATGCTATAGACTGACGTAACGATGGTGCGCTGAAAAATCTGCTGAAACTATCGGTTAATATTGAATTGCTGCAAAATCCCGATTTTCTTGGTTCGAACAGTGATTTTTCCGAAGCGACGTTTCATCTCGTTGCATTCACATCGTACATCAATCTGTGAATCTTCATCTACTGTTTTTGTCGCAACTCTTCAACATTATGTTTCCGCTCGAAGTGGAACCGGTGAAACAAATTAAAATGGTACTAAAATGGCAGAAACTTCAATATTAATAATGCTCATTAATGGTCATTAGCTTAAAACGTGTTTGAAAAATTCTTTGACTCAAGTGGAAAACAACAAGAACATTTAAAGAATTAAATAGCACAATTGCATTGTTTCCAACTCGATAAATCGATTGTGGCCCGTGTCTTGCGATTAATACAGACAACTTTTATTGTGGATAAAAATCCGCAGCATACGGACGAAAACCGCAATTATATTCGCACGAATAGCACCGCGCGAAGCTCTTCCCGGATTTTTTCCCGTTTCTGTATCCACGACGACGTTGATGATTCCACGATGATGATACACATCTCGAAACCCGGCCCCGGAGACTAGCGAAGAAAGGAAACACATAATCACATGCAAACGGCATAACGAGCGTACAATTTTATCTGTTCGAGATTCGTCGATACGCTACGTAAAATCTGAAAATTGTAAATCAACGCCGCCGCGTTGCTGGGGCTGACTTTCTAATGTTGCCGCGAGCTGTTCTCATTTACTTCGATGTTTTTGTCAGCCCGATCATCGTAATTGGCTGGCATTCAACGCCGATCATCTGAACTTCGAGAGAAGTACTATAAAAACTGAGGATAGACAACGAACCCGCGGGTAATCCGAAGTTCCAATCGTCTATATGAATTTCAAGCTTAATACTTCTCTGTTTAACGTTTGCCTGGCAGTTCATGAGAAAAATAAATGATTTGGCGAGAATAAAATTGATGGAATCGAGCATGAGCGTTTCGATACGTGATCTCGAAGACTCTTGCGCAGCAGCATTTACAAGAAGTAGAATCGGTCGGTGATAATCAGACACGTCCTGCCTATTCGACAGCACGCACCTTCGAATTCTGAATTCGATTTTCTCGGAAGCGATCGAACCCTTTCTCGATTATATCACCGGATCAGAAACACCCTGTGTCGATATGCCGGCGAAGCGGCATCGTAACTGTATAACTTATCAATAAGAATCTGAATTTCCAATTGCGGAAACTTACTTACGCTTTATCGATCCTCCATCGTACATATTTGGGAGTAAAATTGGTCTGCACAGTCTTAACCGCATTGTTATGTAGCTTGCTATCGAATTGCTCTAGCCGGGACGCTTGCGCTCGCTAACAAAATCTTGTACTAAATTAAATATTTCTGTTGGATTGCGATCGTCCGAATTTCTGAAGAACGTGTATTTGCACCTGCTAGGTACATTTATTAATTAGAACGAGCTACAGCGTTTTTCTTTTCTCGAATTTCCGGTAATCTTCGAGTAGCCTAAGTGTGGATTTATAGTGGAGCTGCGAGCATCGATGATAGCGACGCGGTGAAAACAAACCAACATGCGTGGCAACATTTCGACACATACTAACGAAAAAGTACATATATATTTTCTTTGTTTTTCTTTTTTTTCGCCGCACAGCTCACCTCGCTGCTCCACTATAAATCCACCCTTACCCTTCGGCGGACCTGTACGACGCACGCTCAAATCACTTTCCACTTTGTTTCAGTATTCTGTGGTCGCGACGATTCGAATAAAGAAGAGGCAGCCAGCAGTGATTACGGAGTTTCTAGTGCAATGTTACGTATTTCGAATCGACGAACGGACAATAGTTGTGCGAGTGTCGTTCGCTGTTGCGATTCCCTACGGTCGAGTCTATAGGGAAGTGAGATAGTAAAAACGCACGAGAGAAGGACCAAGAGAAGAGGGAGTGTCACAACACGTGTGAAATGGATGGTACGCCAAAGAAAAGCGAAGCAGTGCTAATATATGGATGCCCATGGGTGGAACTTGGCCGAAATGTGCCAACGCTACCATCACGCTGTACAGCCAGCCCAAAATTCGTCGCCAGCTAGGGACCCATCCGCTGCCATCGTGCAAGGCTTGTCAACGGCTTCGCACATCGAACAGGCTAGCCCCTCTTATTCCCATTACACGTGAGTATCATTTGCAACCAACAATCGGCCCATACTTAACGATATTCTTAACGACATAATTACAATCGAACAACCCTTGTGTTCGAGTACAGACACTTTTTTTAGAAACAGCACTATAATTCCAAAGATCACGTGCAAAGATCCGCAGTCTAACAATCGTCTTTGTATTGGGTTAGGGCATTTGACATAAACACAAATAATATTTCACTGATTTCACTTTAATATATGTTATTAGCTCAAGGAAGGAACGTCTTTACGTCGTAGACGAAGAATTCGCCGCGTATTTACTGACCTTATCGGTCGTTCTCATAGCTAATAATTATTAAAATAAAAATAGATTCCTAACCCCGTACAGATAGTCTTGAAAATTTGTTATTGGGAATTTTCAATAGCTATGAAAATACTTGTAAGATTTAAAACGGAAAACGTGGGGTGCATTCATTGGATAATTGATGCGTGAATAGTTCACCTAAACCACTAACAATTTTATTGCACTTCAAATGATATGTATGAACTGTCGTGCGAGTTTTCTCAATAGCAGCTGCTCTCTACACTCCTTACTATGTTTTAGATCTTACAAGTATTTTCATAGCTATTAAAAAGATTCACAATCACAAATTTTCAGGACTATCTGTACGGGGTTAGGAATCTGTATTGGGCTAGGAAAAATTATTTTATACTTTTTAGACCGTTTTAAAAACGTGGTATTTTTTAAAAATTTATTTTTATTTAAATAATTATTTCCTGCTTCTCAGTCTTGTGTGTGTGTGTGACATTTTTTTATCGATTTCAAACATTTTGATGAGATTATAACAGACATGTAGTAAACAGACAGTAAAATATCAAAGATAAAGGTTCGACGGAGAATCTCGGTGTAACTGTTCTTTCGCTTGGTAAACAAACATTATAGTATAATAATACGTAGTAACTTTGTAAACACCGCACAGAGCTTGAACGCACATTGAGCTTCTTCGGTGCGAAGCGGGTCAGTGGAGTGGGAACGCGTAGTGGAGTAGGGAGCGCTGTCGCGCGGAGTGGGGATCGCGCTGAACGCGATCACGTACTACCGAGCGTCGCGCGGGGAGGTGTAACGTTTAAATTTAATAGTTTAAATTTAATAATAGTTAAATTTAATAGAAACAGTTCTGAGCTATGTTTAAAATTTCAAGTCTCTAGCTCATCGGGAAGTTAGTTTAAAATAAATAAATAAATAAATAAATAAAAATCAATAAATACAAAATAAAAAGTGGTAACATGGTAAAAACAACGCTTTGAACATTTCCTAAGAAACAGGCTGTAATAAATAATACAAAATTCGTAGAATCTATACATCCCCTTGCAATTTCGAACGAACGAGGAGGTGAGAGAAACGATGTTCCCCTAGCACAGAATTTAATTGATATCTAATTCGATTAATACGCGTTGAACATGATATATATTATTACCAAAATATGCGTAATCATACGAGAAAAATGTATATATATGTATAGATATAAATTTATATAAATTTCATCTATATATATATACATATTAATAACGATACGCTGAATTAGGGATAAGTATACGATTCCATAGTCAGGCCTCTGTAATCCTGTTATTAGCACGACGATTAGGGGAAGATGATCCCCGGGCAAATTGCAGGGGCGTATACCGCGGTGTTTGGTTAACGTAATCGCCAATCACTATCGTTGATCCGCGCAAGTCTACGAGCAGGATCGAGGATGCGTTCGTTCGAAACCCTCGGGATCCTCGGCATTTCGCTTCGTCGAGAATTTTCTCGTTGATGTATCCTTTCAGCTTGCCTCGGATCCTCATGTCCTCCAGACATTCGTGAGGAGAATCGATTAAATTGCAGTTTACGCTCGAATTCAATATTTCACTATTATTACGCTGAATTGACGTATCCGAACGGGAGAAAAGTTTCTTCTTTAACCCCGTTACCGTCGTGCAACCATACACTGTCGCGTTGCCCGTGCGATATCAAATTTTCAGTTTTATCTCTTTCCGACCTTTCAAACAGGGACCAAAAATAACAGTTATTCTAAAATTTTCTACGATAAAAATCATTAACAAGAAGTTGATCATTATTGAAATTTAAAATAATCTACAGAATATATAAAGAAAAAAATTCGAAGACCAAAATGATTAAAAAAGGAACCTTTTTGGAACATTTATTAGTGTCCAAAAAACTGGATCCTCTTCGATAACTGTTATCGATGAAGAAAAACTGTTTCGATTGCTCAAAGCAGTTATCAATGAGAGAAATTTATTTCGATCGCTCATAACAGTTATCGATGACCTAATTTCTTTTCACTTGTTCATAATAATTATTCATGAGAAAATTCATTTCGATTGCTTATTTATTGAGTTGTCTACTCTTTTTCGGTTGGAGCAACCCCGTGAAATTCATTGAGAAGGTTTCGTACAACAAGACGAATCAACAGGCCATAGGAACAACACAAAACCTGTTTGTTGACCGTCTTTGTTCACGAACGACCCTGTTCCATTCGGGAAAAACGAATCGATATAGACAAAAATATTATAGATTGGCGGATCCTTACGCAAAATAACATTGTTCAACCTGAATTGCAACAAACTGGAGTGAAATAGAAATTTAATTTCTCTCTTAATATGGTTGACAGGTGGAAAAAAAATGTAACAGTCTTTTTACATTCATCTAATGTTTTTCCTCTTTTAAATTACACCTACTCATTTCTGTAATAAATGCATAAAATCCGCTGTCTAGTTATAAGTGATCGAAATGAATCTCTCAACGATAACATTTACCAACAAGAGAAAAAAATTCGGTTACTTATAATCCCTATTTGTGACGAATATTACATGACTTTTTTCCTTTTTGGTTTTAACAGTTAGGGTCCCTGCTTTCAAAAGATATATCTGCTCAACCTGCCACATTTCGCTTAGATTCAAGCTTTTCCACTTCTCATTTTTCTATGAATTTTAGATTTTACGAATAAGGTAAACGCAATTTTATAAAAATGTTCACAGTTTTATTTCTCCGACCTTTCAAAAGATATGTCTGCTCAACCTGCCACATTTCGCTTAGATTCAAGCTTTTCCACTTCTCATTTTCCTATGAATTTTATCTAAAATTTACGAATAAGGTAAAATTGCCTAAATAATAACAGAATAATATACAAAAATATGATTGCAAAGTGATTAATCGAACAATGTGTAGTGTTTGCAGGCAGTGTTTCGCTGCGGCATTATTTTCATTCGAAAATTTCTAATCAATCACCTGTTACGAACGCCTTGAAATGTAACTGTCTCGACGTGAATTATGAAGTTGCATTTATAAAGATTTCAATTGACTTTTAAATCAGCTATGCATTATGAATCCAGAAATCTGAAACTCATTTCTAACTGATCTATAACGACTAAGCGACACGTTGCGTCGATCTAATAAGAAAATGGCGAAGTAGAGATTGACTTTTCAACTGTTGATGGCGTATCCTGGCGGCGAAAATCATCTTCATTAAAATTGTTACGGTCGGTTCCATTCGTTGCTCGCGGCCGTCGCATGGATCACGAACCATGTCACGATACTCACGTGTCCCGGCGAGTAACTCTTGTAGCCTTGATTCAAAGTGTCAAGAAATGATGTATATTTTCATCCTATTGCCTTCCACATGTCATTCTTTGAACACCTATAGTTCTTTTTCACAGCGTGGCTTCTTTCTGCACCCCTTAATCATTCTCGCAGACTTTCGTGAAGTCTTTCGTAAAGTATCAAAGAGAGATGCTAAAAGAATACAACAAATTCAATGATGTTCTTTTACCTTTTCTTCCACAAGTTCCGCAACCGTGTTTCTGAATATTAATTATTAGACAGCGGATTTTATGACATAAATGAGTAGGTGTAATTTAAAACGGTATACAAACTAGAAGAACTTAAATATACTATTCTTAACCTATGAAACATATTAAGAGAAAAAACAAATTTCTATTTCACTGCAGGTTGTTACAATTCGGGTAGAAAATTTGTATTTTGCATGAAGATCCGCTGTCTATTAATGATGAAAGTCGTTTATGGTCGAAGATCAATACGCGGAGACTCGCCACGCCGGCGGAGTTTGATTTGCACGATTAATTATACCGTATCGTACTGTCAATAATTCTGTGAACGATACGTTATTCGATACGCGATGGGTTTTCTCGGTAGCAATATCGTGTCGGGATTCATGGAAGTTCTTCGTATGTCCTCGGTGACGGACAATGCACGCGCGTACTTCCCCCGAATTTCGAGCAGAAAAATCATTGTCGTCTTGAACAACAGAACGCAACATTCGTTCGAGAAGTACAGACGATGACATTCGGGACGGCCCCTTTGCGTCAACTATTCCCGTAATTTCTACGGTCGCGGTGACTCAGATCAGTGACTTGACGACTGGCTAATGATTGCACGTTAATTACGGTTAAAAATCAGTTGCGGCAATTTCGAGCTCGAACGGAACGGCCGAGTCGCCTCGGACTTTTCGCGACATTTCTCTGAATCGCGACTCTACTTCTTACACGTTCCAATGCTTCTTGTGTTTCACGATAAAACATAATAGAAATGTTGGATACTTTTATAGCAATATATTATTAACCGGCTGGTCAGAAATTTTTAGCTGTCAATTACTCGCATACAGTACTTACAGTCTGCAAACTTGAAATTCAGCGTTTCAAGCAAAAACAAAGGTGTCCACTACACAAGCAAATATCTATTAATTATTTTATTGAATAAAAATATATTCATTTTGGAGTTATCTAAAGTTCCATGTGAACAGTTCTGTAGAAAGTGGAGTGCGAGCAATCGAAGGTTAAATCTCAAACTTCCAAATTAGCGACACCAACGAAACTATCATAACGTAATTGTTGCACAGCTATTAGTTGCTAATAATTAAAGTGTGCCACTGGCTGCGTTCCGTCTCTAATAAAAATGTTGGATATTTTTATAGCAATTTATTATTAACCGGTTGGTCAGAGATTTTAGTTGTTCTAATCGGCGATTGTCAATTTTACCTGCGTGTTTAGCTTTCAATTACTCGCATACAGTACTTACAGTCTGCAAACTTGAAATTCAGCGTTTCGAGCACAAACAAAGGTGTCCACTACACAAGCAAATATCTATTAATTATTTTATTGAATAAAAATATATTTACTTTGGAGTTATCTAAAGTTCCATGTGAACAGTTCTGTAGAAAGTGGAGTGCGAGCAACCGAAGGTTAAATCTCAAACTTCCAAATTAGCGACACCAACGAAACTATCATAACGTAATTGTTGCACAGCTATTAGTTGCTAATAATTAAAGTGTGCCACTGGCTGCGTTCCGTCTCTATCCCTCGTGACAATACGTCACTGCCTACGCTCGTACCGCTATGATTCATCCTACGACCGGTGGATCGTCATAGTTCGAGTTTTCAGTCGTTAATTGAAAACGAAGCCGAAACTACAATTGTTCTATTCTTCGCTCGTCGCGTAAAACTGCTTCCGAACTTTTTTCCCACCCGAAGCCCAACACCTCGCATATTAATCAATATCAACAACTGACTCATTGTGTTGTCGCGATTCTGTTTTTCGAAAGTGGAGACCTGATATACATTGGTAGTCATAATAGCTATCCCGTGTCAACGAGTTGACATGTAACTGCTGGGAAAGATTGATGGGCCACTAAACCATCGGGACAAATCTCCGCAGTTAGGTCGATTAGGCTACCGAGCATCCATTTTAATCCTGATCTGTACTATTTAATCTAAAGCATGCAAACCTTGAAAGTACCAGATTATGACAGGAACTGCGGGGTAAATAACTAGTACTCGCACTCGCCACAATGACCGAGACAAACGATCTTTCTGAATTTCGTCTGCAACGCATCTTGAGGATGTTCTGGAGGTACAATGGGAGACAAAAGTACAAGAAATTCGAAATCCATCAATATATTGGCAATGAAAGCCATTCGTGAGTATATTTTGTATTAAACTTTTGCGAATACTTGTACCTTCTGTAGCTATATTCAGTGGTACACACGATAAATTTGACGTTTTGTAACAGTTTATAATTTTTTGCTCTGTAACTGTTTAGTGAATCCTAATAAATTTTGAACATAATTAATCATATAATTTTTACTATATATATATAAAAAAACTGGAGTTTCTAGTTGCGTTTCTTCAAGGTTTAAATAGGGTTTGAAGTAGAATTTTATGAATTCTCCATAAGAAGACGTGTTAAAATGTGCAAACTTTAAGTTGCTATAATTCTTAAACGGTGCGGTGAATCGAACCAAACTTTGGTAATTGCATTAATTTAGTAGGAATTGTATCTTGTCAAATATTCAAAAATTTTGTTGCGTTTTTATATATCTCCAGAACATCCTTAACAGCACGCACAGTCTGCTGTGTAATATTGAAGTGGAGTGGGTTAAATCCGCCCTAGTTTTTGCAAATTTGGACTCTGGTATGTAAAAACTTGACGCTCTTGGTATCAAACTCTTGCCACAGTTATTACTGATGAATTAGTATTATGTAGGAATCCAATTTTGCTTGAAAATTATCATTTCGATAGGATATTGTACAAAGTGTCAACTAGGACGCACTTGCCTCGAAAATGGTGTAAGTCTGTCTCTGAAAGCTAAAAAATGCTTTCGAACCTTGTTTCAAGTGCTACGGGGCAAGAAAAGAATGATTAACAAACCCGCTATAAAATGCTTCTTATTGTATTAAATTATATTGTTTAGTTTTATAGTTATCCATTTTTAAACAAACAAGTACTTTTATGCTTAAATATGAAAGGGAATACAATGATATTAAAACAAAGTTTAAAAATGCTTTCGAACCTTGTTTCAAGTGCTACGGGGCAAGAAAAGAATTATTATCAAGCCTGCTACAAAATGCTTTTTTTGTTGCATCAAATACATATTGCACGTTCAGGGTAACCTCAAAGTTATACGTGTACCTCGCATGTGACTGTTTGGCTTTGGTTGATTTAAGCGAGGATCTATGTCGAATAGTTAATTCTAACTGACACTACATTAATAAATACAAGCTAGAGAAATATCGTTCATATTATAATAAAAATAATCAATTAACGGACTTGCCCCGTAGACGGACTTACCCCACTCCACCTTACTAATATCCAAACACCGTGATGTATCCGATAATGATTCACCGTTGGAACCTTTTATTTAATTGTTTCCTTCATACGTTTTTGTAAACTTTGCCCTCGCTGCATTCCTCGAGTAAAATAAAAGCAAACTCAACAAATGCCCAAGACGTAAGGCCGCGTATTATATATTATTCGGTTATTTCTTTCGAGATTCGCGAGAACGGCGGAAAACTCGAAAGAAGTGAAATTGTCTGCAACGCGAACGGATAGGAGAAACAGCGCAGCGGCCCGGTCGTCGAGAAAACTTCGATTCCTCTTTTTACTTGGTCACAGGAAGTCGTACGTAATAGCGGTACGGTCTGAGGTCAGAAGGAGGTATAACGACGTCGGGTACAACACCGACGACGCGTCCGTTCCGCAAACTTAAGCCCGTAAAGGTTTCGGGGATGCGCTTTCTTCGTTCTCAAATCTGAAACGCGCCGGAGCGTTAGTAGTGCAGAGGTGAGCGGCTCGGGTCGTTACTTCCGCTTACCAAGTGAACCGCCGCTGGTCATTCGATTTAAAAGTTTAATCAGGGACCTATAAAATTACGAGTTCCTCTGTCCGCGTTTCTCAGTTCGATCGGCATCCGATGCCGGAGTCTCGAGCCTTATACTAAAGAAGACTGAGGCAAGCTGATACATTTTCCACTTTTTCAATATGTCCCCTTGAATCAATTACATTCAACAAACTATGCTAACGATGTAGTAGCTGTAAATGTTGTAAACAAACGGTTGTTTATTACTGCCTTCTCTTTGTTAACGTGCCTTGTCTCGAATGTCTTGACAGCAGCCATTGACTACAAAATATTACAGTTCGGCCATATATTTTAAACTATTACCGAAACTCGCATTTATTATCCTACCTTCAGATTTAATTTTGTCGAGAAACACCTGGTCCCTCTGCATCCATCATAAATGGTAATTTCGTACTTCGAATAAAAATAAAGAAAATTTCGATAAACTGGTACGCTATATAAATTCGTTGGACGATAAAAGGATATTTTATTGGGACGTTCTCAGCCGTTGAGAATTGCCGGCAGGTAAATTGTTGGGATTATGCAGCAGAAGCGATTAACCCAGTGAATTCGTGGACGATGCGTGTAGACCCGAAGTGAAAATCATGCAAATCGAATATAACGGAGGTGAGTCGATCGCTATATGAATCACGGTACGGAAAATGGTTTGGTAGAGGTTCGAGCGCGTGAACTGTGTTGGCTCGTGCGTCGCCGAACACCAGTAAATCGTTGATCGGTAGTTTTAAGGTCGCCGCGCGCCGTTCTGTCGAGTAATGTAAGGGTGTGTTCGGTCGTCGCGATTATTTGAATAAAATGCGCCACCACGTCAGACGTCAGGCGTCTGCGACTCGGAAAGCTTTCTCTGCTTCTCTGCTCGAAGGAAGGCTGACCCGAAAGGGGGGAATAATTTACTCGGGGAATCGGCAAGTGTGTGTCGTTGAAGGAACCCCATTCGCCGTGAGCTTGCTGCCAGGTTGCTGCGTACTGAACCGTGCACGGGTTTTCACTGTTTCGCCAAGATTCATGAGCCTCGACGGACGTGCCGATTTAGAGGATCGGTCCCGTGTGTCCTTTGTCTCGCCCCGCTTTTCTGCGTGCCCAGCTCGATTCGCTCTTTCTCTCTTGCTCTCTTTCCGTGCGTGTCTCTTGTGTCTCGTACAAATATCCACCTCCCGAGCAACAGCAGCCCGCAGGCCTCGTAATACGTGCGGTCTCGGGCCGAGCCGCCAGAAAAATTCTTCGCACCACGGGTCACTTCTCGCCACCAATAATTTCAATGGAACCTGCAGCCTATTAACGAGCTGAGCATTACAACTTCGCCGCCGCGCCAAGTACTCCCGTGAAATATACAATAAACCGCTCGAATGCGCACACACCGACACCGCCATCGATATTCGGACACTGTTCGCGCCTGCACACTGCGCCCGTGTTCTTAGATAACGAATACTTTACAGAGAATCCACCAAAATCAAAGTAATTTCACGTACTAAAATTGTTAAGAATGTCTGTGGAAAATGTCCATGTAGCTTTCATCTCTTGGATCGACAATTTTGTCCGTAGACCATGAACTCGAGTCAACGAATATTTTACAAGTTGATCGTCAAGTTGAAATTCCTAGAACCAAAATGAACATAATTTGACGAGTAAGACGAAAACTGTACGCATCGCTTACGACGTACTAAAATTGTTGAGAATGCCTATGAGAAATGTGCATTCCTTGTATCGAGAATTTTCGCCGCGAAAATGATTTTCTCGCAGCACATTCGTGACAACGCGAGGTTCGCGTACATATGTATATTACATGGGGACCTTCGACGACGATGCCCAGGATTAATATTTCCGATACGACACAGGCTCATTGCATTTGCAGTTGGAAACTGCTTCCTCTACACTTGGTACAATCACCCCATATGAATCATTAAAGAAACAATACTCAAGGCAGTGGCGTATCTATCATATGCGTGGGTGGTGCAGCTGCACCGACACGGTTTGAACCTGAAGAATCTTGACCGTGAGTTTTACGGGTTTTCTTTTGCCCGGTGGTTGTTTTCCTTTGTTTCTCCTACTAGAAGTCTTTTTAATATCTAGTATTATTATTGTTATCCGAGAAGCAATGATACTACGACCAGTAAAATCAGTGTTTATTTTCGGTTTGGAAAAACGACAGTCTACGAACAATTTCTTTTTCAACCCTTAGCACTCGAGTGGCGACTCTGAGGCGCCACTAAAAATTGCTGTACCATTATTCAAAATATTGCTTACATTACAAACACTTGAGTACTGTGTGAGGTATTATATCAATTTCATGTCCACACAAAGAAAAGAATTAATACAGAATGGAATTATTCTAGGTCGAAAGAAATGTTTAATTTTCCAGTTAAAGTAGGTCCGAGAGCAAAGGGTTAATATGTGTTCGTATTTACTAACAATAGGTTTAAGAAGAAGGCTGAAAGAAGATTTAAAAAGATTAGAAAATCATATAGAATGGAATTATTCTAGATCCGAAGAAATGTTTAATTTCCGAGCGGAAATGATTTTAAAGGACGGCGAAGAACCGAAAAATGAACGATCCGAATTGGAGGGATTCGTTCTACGGTTTCGAAGTATCGCGCGTCATGGCCCCTCCCCTATCAGTTTCTTTCTGTCTCTCCCACCCACAGCTATTCAACGCGTCTGAAACGCGACATTAAACCGACACCTCGTATCGATCTTACTTATCGATGCTATAGTTCAACCGGCGAACAGTAGCGTGTTCTCCGAGCGTATCACGGGCTGGTCGTTTGTGCCTGGGTATATTATTAGCAAAAAAATCTCGGCGGCTACTAGCCGGCCGAACTTTATTGAATGAAAATGCCGGCTACGTTTTTGTCTCCGTCAGCATCTTTCGCGGGACCGAATGAAACAATGGCTATTATGTGGAACACTCGCGTGCCTGTATACATATATGCATGCCGCACACGTGTGTACCTACCACATGTTTTTCAATTTCTACACATACTCGCGTACGCGAAACTTCTGCGCGAATACGAATACTAGTCTACAGACACGCGCACACGTGTTTCGTATATATATATATATATATGTGTATGTGTGTGTGTGTGTGTGTGTGTGTGTGTGTACAATAAATGCTCACCTGAGGGGGTTAGGGGGAGGTAGAGGAACGCGCACGGACAGCTGTTCGTACTATTATACCCCGCATGGTCACATTATGCCTTAAGGACAATCGTGGGAATTCCATTAAGTGGCCTTGAATGGTTCATTCATGTCGATCAACTCTTTTCCTAACAGGGTTGACAGATCAATCGGACGGAGCACGAGACGATCCGCAGGATTTCTCCTGCTACGTTTACCCATGGCGTTCGCCATGCCATGCCATACCATACCATGCCATGCCATGCAGCACCGAGCCGCCTCGTCTTCAACGAAACTGAGACGCGAGAGTCAATTACCTTGCCGTGTACGCTGTACGAATCGATCTCTTGTTCTTGCTGCGCTCCACTCTCGTTGCTTCGGTATCGAACGAATCGAATGCTATTCCCTCCGCGTCGTTTATGGTCGGCCACTTCTCTCTCTCTCTCTCTCTCTCTCTCTCTCTCTCGCTATTTGCTGCTGCTGCACGGGGGCCCGCGCGACATTGTTGCTGCAGCGCTCATGAGCAGTTCGCAATCTCAAAGAAACGCGGTCTTCAACTTTTCCCGGCAATGCCCACCCTTCAAAATTGATTGTCAGACTAAGGACTCTATCCGTTGATGTCACATTTCTCAGATAGGTAGCAAAAGACGTTGTCACCGAACCGTGACTCGAGGAACTCGTAATCTTGTTTATGTTTTTTAATCTAAACGTTTAACCCTCATACACTACTCGGAGATAGTTACACAAAAGATCTTCGGGTGATATTTCACCCATTTTCGCTCTCCACTTCAATTGAATGTTATTGGGAATCTATTATAATGTATTTCATTAAAAGTTAATTAAATTCGTGAATTTCTTTATTAAGGCGGAGTGAAGTGCGCACTAGTTTTTGCAAAGTTGGACTTTAAACTGATGTGTTTTCAGTCTGGCATGTAAAAACTTAACGCTCTTGGTATCAAACTCTTGCCACAGTTATTACTAGACTGCGGATCTTTATGCATTTTTAGCAAAATTGAGTAGATAAGATTAGATATTGTTGAAAAATTTTAAAAATTGAAGATGACAATACCTGATTTCTCCACTATTAAAATCATTAAGGGAAAAAATGACATTCAATTTGGTTTCTATCTCTTGAAATCGATCCAGACAACAAGTGATAACACGTTTAGAAAGAAGTCAAACATATTACAGTATCTGGAAACAGAAAAACGGTAAATTTTCACCCGAGGAGCGTATAAGGATTGATAGAACGACATATCTACGAAGTTAGATAGATGCTGGCCGCGAACGTATCATTGGGTGTACGTTTATTGGATGTAACAGCATATCGCAAGAAGAAAGTATGCAAGATCTAATAAATAAGAAGAAGGAAGAGATCTCATATGAATATTCATATAAAAATTTTAACAAAAAGTAGCAGTACGATTATTGCTCCGGTAAAGTGCTGTTTCATCAATATTCAATTAATACTGTAACAGTTGGTTTTATAGACTGTGTATTTAAATCCATTGAATCGCATGTTTTTTCGGTGATGCAGGTCGTGTAAATGTAAGAGGGCCGCAGGATAAAAGCTCGGCGATTTTTAAATGCTGGTTCGAGCTTCTTCCGGTATGTTTTTCAAGTAACAGTTTATCGCGATCCGTAGGAGAGGCGAGTATTCGTTCAAGCGAAACGTTAGACTGCGCGATTTTATTGCACGCGCGAGCACAGCCGGATGTGCAACGATTTCACCGTTAACTGTGCGAAGAAACGGTTTGACTTGATGATTAATAAATCGTTTTTGCGAATTTATAGGATGCTGGATAATTATGACAGGGGTGAGGTGACACCACCACCGGTGAGCAGTTATGGCGGTTCACCCGGACTCTTGGCACTTCATTCCTCGCTTTATGCGACACCCACGTCGAGGGCTTACGACATCGAGTCGAATATCGATGGCAATGACAGCTCCATACCCATCGATACCCAAATCATTTCGGTACGTGTTCACGTGTAGTATGGCTCGCAGCGCGGCGCGTTGCTCTCTCCGAATAGGCTCTCATATATTTTTCATACACGCGAAACCATCGCCTCGAACACGACGCGCGAACACACGCGTACACACTCGCGCTTACAACGTAGCTGCACAAAATATATTTTGTTACCTTACTGCATGTCATCTCCGAAACCGTATAAAACCGGCAGATCGACGAAGATGACGGCCGAATCGAACGCGCGAAGCGGTTCCTCTCGAAAGAAATCCTACACTTTCTAAATCCAAAGAAAATCATTAGACTCTGCACAACCTTTCATTTTCTTTTATTTTTTTCATTAATGCAATTTGAATCGCAAGGAAGAGATTATTTTGTCTCTACTGTACAAACATTTCAATACGTCATGATACTTTATATAGTACACTGAGAAAAAAATCCTGTCGAAACAAAAAAAATATATGTTGATTCAATAAGATGTACTATTGAATAGTGCCAATATCATATGAACTTAGTTTAATATTTAATGCTATTGAATTTCAATAGCAAAACTCATTTCCGCCAATCACATAACACAATAGCTTGACCAGCAATGTTTTCAAAAAAATAAGATATGGCCTCAAACCAATTCCAGTATAAATCAATACATTTCTCAAATTTTTTTAACAACATATCTGATTGAAGGAAAAAAAAGAAATATTACGAATAATAATATACGATATTGAATCAAATAATATTTTCAATCATTTCATGATAGACAATTCAAATAAATCACGATTTGCTTCTAAATTTCATACTATTGAAAAGAATACATTGATATTCATCGAAGTAAAAAATTACAATAACACGCGTGTTATTGAAGTAACTACTTTTTTTTTCTCAGTGTACAATCGTGGCACACTACACAAGCAGTTTAAGGATGTACTTTTTTAAACGATTAGGTCTGGAGAGTAGGAACGTTACACGAACAGCTTTCATTAACAAGACGAGCAGCAAAACCGGTGATAGCATTTCTCAAAAAATGAATTCATTCATCTGACCTCAAGTTTTCATTTTTGGCGTTTACTAAATTAGTTATCGGTGAACTGCGGATTTCGGGTACTCATGGTTAAGGTTCGCGGATTTATGGTTTTCATTTTGTTACGCGATCTCTTCGAGACGTTCTATTCACGCTTACCTTGGTTTTTCACACGATTTTGCTCCAGTGAGACAACGCGATCGTTGAATAATAAAACTATTTCACCAGGCAACGGCGGCATTTCAAATGAAATAGAGAAATTCATTGTTCCGAACGGTTACTTAAACTTTTCTCAAGTGCAGTGATACGCGAATCAAGCTCGGCATCGCCGTAAATTTTTCAACGCACCCTCTAAATCTATCAATCCCACGAATCCCCATTATCGCGGTTGCTATTATTCCCGTCTATCTCTCGATCTCACGCGCATTATTCATTTTATTACACATTACTATAGAAGTCTGTTGGCCTCGTGATCAACGGCTTTTTCACTCGGCATTGTTGCCGCTGCCGCGTTCAACCACCATTCATTAGCCGGTCGATTAATATCTCACCGGTAATTATGTATTAATAAGCGGAATCGAGCGCAAACATCAACTTCGCGACTTTCCCCTATTTTGACTAATAAGCTCGCAAATAATTATGAAGAATGGTGGAAAGGAGTTTCTGTTGGCCGCAGAGTGGACCAGAAACCGATCTTTTTGGACAAAAATCTGCCGACAACTCAGTTTTTCATCGATTCAATTGGAATTTTTTTTTAAATGTTCGTGAAGGACTATACACTGAGAAAAAAATCCTGTCGAAACAAAAGAAATATATGTTGATACAATAAGATGTACTATTGAATAGTGCCAATATCATATGAACTTATTTTAATATTTAATACTATTGAATTTCAATAGCAAAACTAACTTCCGCCAATCATATAAGACAATAGCTTGACCATCAATGTTTAAAAAAAAATAAGATATGGCCTCAAACCAATTCCAGTATAAATCAATACATTTCTCCAATTTTATTAACAACATATCTGATTGAAGGAAAAAAAGAAATATTACGAATAATGATATACGGTATTGAATCAAATACTATTTTCAATCATTTCATGATAGACAATTCAAATACATCACGATTTGCTTCTAAATTTCATACTATTGAAAAGAATACATTGATATTCATCGAAGTAAAAAATTACAATAACACGCGTGTTATTGAAGTAACTATTTTTTTTTCTCAGTGTACTTTGATGAAGTGCTGCGCGAAAATCATAAAGTACTTGCTACATTTGAACTGCCAATTGGTTTGTATTCAGAAGAGCCACTAGAGGCAAATAATGAAGTCTTTAGGAAATCACGAGCTGAAAACTCCCGAATGTGTTGTCGCGAAAAGACAAATATAGATATTATACGGCATATGTTATTATCGTCCGATCCACTTATAAACTCTCTAAGAATGAAGGATAGCAAGCACAAGGAAGTTCTTTCTCAAGAAGCGAAAACGCTGCTGTTGGATCAATAAATTAATGGTAAGTGTCATAAGTGCCGAATGTAATTCTATTCAATTGGTAATTCTCAGGGCCAGATTTACAGTTTAAAATTTTGCGGTTTCGGGTTTAGGGTTAAGAAGTGTCGGCAACCCAGCTGGGACATGCAAATTTATGGTATGGGCGGATGAAGTATCGGAGTTATTGGGCTGTGTAGATAAGGATTCTTGATTGTGACAGTTAACGATTTCCGCGCAGCACGTCATCAAAGTATAGTCCTTCACGAACATTTAAAAAAAAATTCCAATTGAATCGATGGAAAACAGAGTTGTCGGCAGATTTTTGTCCAAAAAGATCGGTTTCTGGCACACTTTTTGAATTACTGAACCACGGATTATATGCAAAACAAATTATTCAAAGAAGAAACACAGTTTTATTGGTCCTCCGTCTCCCTGAATCGATCAAGACAATTTTCCTCTCGCATAAAGGTCCGCTGTCTAACGACGTAACTGACAATTTGCTTTTTACCCATCGCTGCTAACCGATTTATTACCGTTCGCGAATTCAGATACCGGGAATGCTATCCGGACCGGCTCAACAGCGTTTGGAAGACATGACTTGGCTAGCTTCCGGGCCATCCCTCGAATATCAACAAGGTATCTCGCCGATTCCTGCGGGAGTGAAGATGTGCCATCCCGGTAGCACGGCCCAGAGGAGCCTGAAGGAGCAGCGGATACGACGTCCCATGAACGCGTTCATGGTCTGGGCAAAGGTCGAGCGCAAGAAGTTAGCCGACGAGAACCCCGATCTTCATAACGCCGATCTCAGCAAGATGCTCGGTAAGCTTCTACACATATCGATTTACAAACCCTTCTGCCAGTTTTCGTATGAACAAAACCGATGAAACTGATTTGTTCGGTCGAATTGTTCAAACCCGTACATTGTTGTTCGTGGAACGTTTCGAATTTGAGCGGCAGCGAGCGTCGCGTAATGAAGTAGGTTACTGCATACAAAGAAGTTGAAGAAGCGTTGAAAATAGAAACTAAACGAGCGTAGCGGTAGAAAAACCCTTTTCTCCTGAAAAACAGGTCACGAGATAGCTGTGGGAATAAGAAAGTCGGAAAAGTCTGCGCGTAGCGATGCCGTTGTTATTAATTTAATTACTCGTCGCACGATCAAACGTGAATGGAGAATCAAGTAGGGAGAAAGGGGAATAATCAAAGAGACTTCCGAGCGAGTTTACTTCACCGTGAACATTGTTGCATCGTTAGAAGAACCGCGGACGGTATCCTAATTCTCGCGAGTCGTTCATCGGACGAATCAACCCTGTCCGGACGAGAAGTTTGTCTATTAATCTTTACACGGATCCGACAAATTCAACTTCTACGGGAAACTGCAGATTTTCATGCAAGACACAGAGGACACGTTTCTTTAACCCCCGTCAACTACAATATCGTGTATGACTCCTGATGAAGATTCCGAATAGAGTATAATAAATAATGCCTGCTACTGATTTCCTTTAAACCGAAATTAAAGTCTGCTTTGGTTTTGTTTATGTATTATGCTATTGAAGAATATACGAGTATACAATATATATAAATTTTCCCCTTTTTAAACGACTTCGAAAAAGGAGAAGGTTACTGAATTCCATCTGTCTTTTTTAAACTTTTTTTTCTATGTATGTTCACCGATTACTCCGAGATGGATGGACCAATTGGAACGAAACATTTTGCATCTTGTAGAGTATGTCCTCGGGTTGGTCCCATGAAAAAAATTTTGCATTTTTTTATGCCTTACGATTTTACTTGCGAAAAATGAATTATTTCATGTATGTTCACCGATTACTCCGAGATGGATGGACCAATCGGAACGAAACATTTTGCATCTTGTAGAGTATGTCTCCCGATTGGTCGCTTGAAAATAAATTTTCCATTTTCTCAATCTTTGCGGTTTTCATTGCAAATAAGACCGAAAAACACCATCTGTTGTTCTACAAATTCTACTCGTTCCACTAAAAAGTGTGAAATAACAAAATTTTATAAAAAAAATTAAACCGACTTCGAAAAATAACACTTAACACACATAACTAACAAAATGCACTAAACAGTATGAAATAATTTCCATTTAATTTATGTGAATACACACGAACTTGAATACAATACAATCTTTTCGGAGGCGGCGCAAAATTGAAAATTTTCAACACTGGAAATTACGAAAATCCTTAAATTCTTCTACATGCTCTCACATATTCATGTATCTTCTCTTTCCACCTACTGATTTCCAAGTTCACCATATTCCAATGAAATCATAATCAGCAACATCTGTCATTTGGAAAATTTTCACTTCTGCGCCGCCTCCGAAAAGATTGTATTGTATTGGAGTTCGTGTGTATTCACATAAATTAAATGGAAATTATTTCATACTTTTTAGTGCGTCTTTCCGAAGTTGGTTTAATTTGTTTGTTAGTAAAGTATACGAACTAAAAAAATGTTCTGATCACTGAAACCGTAAAATAAATCGTAGGTCAAGGGGTTAATAGTTGACAGCAGCATCTCGAAATAAATTTCGATTGACGAAGGACAGCGATAGCGTGTTCGGTTATAGCACGAGCACGGTTTAATTAGACCCCAGGCCAACGCGACTTCAACTCCGATCCTTCCGACCGAGATTTCCTTCCCCGTAAGCACGTAGTTTTATGCCCATCTGAGAAAATTACAAAGATATCGAGTAGCGCAATTTAATACGTCGTAAATTCGCTGTCGCGACTCGAAGTGCATTCGCTTCCTTACGTAGGTGCCAACGCGGTGCATTAATATTAAAAGGCATATGCGCGATTGAATGTCGAGAGATTTAGCCTTCTATCATCGTCGTTGTTTTTCGATTAAGCCGTCCAACGATACTCGTCCTTCGACGAACATTTTACAAGGATGCACAGTATTTCCGTCGAATTATTCCTCTACGACAATATTCATACTTGCTTCTGTTTCTAAATCAGCTTCTCCTGGCTATCGCGATACGAACATTATTAATCGGCTTCTCCAGTCACACCGCGCGTCTACGTATTTTATTGATTCACTCGGCATATCGATTGGACGGGGAAATTCTTGAAAATGTTAAACGTGTGTACTACGTATAGAATGTCACATTGCGGACCAGAGTCAAAAATCTTGGCCTTTTCAGAATGACACTTTATTTAACCCTCGTCTGTTCGGTTGTTCCTGGGTAAAGCCCGAAACGTCGTGACTTTTATTTTGTCAATGCGGAACACGTAACTAGACAGAGGTTTTTATGCATTCACAACAAAAATGAGTAGGTGTAATTTAAAACAGTAAAGCCACTAGAAGAATTTAAGCATGTTCTGAAGGTATATAAAAGCGCAACAAAATTTTTGAAATTTGACAAGATATAATTCTTACTAAATTAATGCAATTACCGAAGTTTGGGTTCGATTCACTGCACCGTTTAAGAATTATAGCAACTTAAAGTTTGCACATTTTAACACGTCTTCTTATGGAGAATTCACAAAATTCCACTTCAAACTCTATTTAAACCTTGAGAAAACGCAATTGGAAACCCCAGTTTCTTTTTATATATAGTAAAAATTATGTAATTAATTATGTTCAAAATTTATTAGGATTCACTGAACAGTTACAGAGCAAAAAATTACAAACTGTTACAAAACGTCATATTCATCGTGTTGTCATTGTTATTTGTCGTGTTTATTATCTTGAAGTTCAAATCAGAGGGTATAATTATTTGCAAAAGTCACTTACAACTTTTTATAATATGAAGACAATTTGATTAAAAAATAAATATAACATGAAATTCAATAATTAACCGAATGCTTTTTGAATTAATCTATTTTTTCATGCAAAATATACTCATTTTTCAATTTCTTGTACTTTTGTCTCCCATTGTACCTCCAGAATATCCTTAAAAATACTGTTATATATTCAAGCTATTGAAAAGAGAGCAAAGAAATTTCTATTACACTCTAGTTTGTTGCAGTTCAGGTAGAAAATGTTTATTTCAATCCGGGATTAGGTAAGTTGAATAAGTGAAATATTTACACGTGACAAAAACGTGGTCGCGTGTGGTCGGCGCGGTGGTGTGAGATCAAAACAATCCCGTTCGTTGCCCGACATTGTCGTCGATATCGATGCGTTCCCAGTTAGCTGATTCGAGAATTAGCGTTGCGCTTTCCCAGACATTGAAACGATGTGGGTAGCCTCGCGGTTCGGTTCTTTGAAATTCCGAGGCTCTCGAAACCGAAGACGACCGTGGCAGTGTCGCGTCAATTTCCACAATTGACAAACGAGCTCTTAAGAGGGGTTAACGGTTAGGGAATGATTAATAAAGATGCGCGAGCACGTGCATCACCGGATATAAGGTCTCACACAGTTCTCGCGGAGGTGTACGTAAGCAACGACGGTGTCGCGTCGGTGTGTCGGCTGGTTCTCGCCAACTATAGCCGAGAAGAGCCCGATGGTATGGTGTACCATAGGGCAGAGTTGGTAGGTGAACCGGTGTGCGCCGCGCCGTCGTCGGGACGCGTGCTCGTGTATCCTTTTTCGAGGAGGTGGAGGATGAGGAAGAGGAGGAGAGAAGGGGTGGAGGAGGAAGAAGTTTGAGAGAAGAAGAAGAAGAAGAAGAAGACGAGGTGGTGGACGAGCGACCACGTCCACGTCCACGTCTCCGCGTCCACGTCCAAGTGCATAAGTCCGACATAAAACAGTCTCGCTCTCGCGCAAACCACGGCCCCGTGCTGAGGTACGGATGGTCTCTAACGGAGGAACAGAATGGATGGATGGTTGGTTGGTTTGTTTGCTGGACGAACGAACGGACAAACGGACGGACGGATGGACGGACAGACAGATCGACACATAGCACGCGCGCATGAATATGTAGAATGTCGGGAAAAAAAGAAGAGGAAAAGTGGGGGCGGCAAAAGACTCGACGCGCATAGTAATCGGAGCCGCGTCATGCCAATAACATCGCACGTCGATCGCCTAATGTCCGATCGATAAACCTCTCTTCGAAAGTTTTCTTTGGCTCGCGCCGACCGGGATAAGTGGCCAACAACCGGCAAGCCGATTTACGCGTTTCCTATCTACACCGGAGGGAAAGAGGAAAATGGCTAGGCGTTTCATGGAACCACGAGGAACAAACTCTGTGGAGAAGAAACGACGAGACGACGCGACGCGACGACGCAACGGGAGAGAACGAAACGCGGAGGGAGAGACGCGTGTGCCGCGTACGAACACGCGCGCGAATGACCGTGCTAAAACGGGCGCGGGTAGGTGGCTTACACACGAGGAGGGTTTACAATTTTCTGCACGACGCTCGTTCGAATGCCAGGAACGTTGCGGATGCCAATTGCCGATAATTCAAGGTATACCTACCCACAATATAACGCTCGGCCACGATGCTGACAGATTGGCGGGTACCGGCGCAAACACCTCGCACCACGCCGAACACCTCTTTCTTCTAGGCGAGCGTTTTAGCGCATCGCGAGATATCGCGGACATTTATCCCGCCGCGCCGCGGTGGATCGACGCCCCGACTCGGATACGTCCGGACAACCTTTTATTCCGACCGAACCCTGTTTGGAGGCAGCTGTGCGCGCCAATATGCACCAAGCACGGCTGGAGAAAGCAAATCGCGCCTTGACACGTTCGTTGCCAAAAGTCTCCGCGAGATCACGGTGATCCATCCGTTCATTCACACCGCAGCTCGCGCAATTTTCCAATCAAAAGATTCAATATTTCCGAGATATCTTCGCGCCCAACTTTGAGGGCTGTTTTCACCCATTCCATTGTGAATGGTGGCCGATGATAAAGACACGTGTGAAATATATTTTTGAAGAACCATGTCTCGCATAAATCTCATCGGAATCGGCTTGTGTAACTTGAATCAACCATTTAGTTCTTGTGTATTCAATGGCGCGTTACCCTATGGGCAACTTGGGCAAATGCCCGGGGCCCCAAGCAAAAGGGGCCTCGAAATTCTACTTTGCCCAAGGCCCCAACTAGTTATAACGCGCTACTGTGTGTATTCTAGAAAATGATTTCTTGTGATAAATCATCGTCTGATTCGTGGTTAGTTTGCAGCCATTAAGATTCTTCTACTCTGACGGAGTAAAAAAAAATGTTTTTCGAATCAATCACAGCTGGGAGAGATCGTTTAACGTAATTGATCACGGCGGAGACGTTGATATTTTACACGCAGCTATCCACGCCGCGTTCGAATACTTTGTACCTGAGTCAACGAAGATCTACTTTCATCGCGACTTGCGAAATTGTTCAGTTACGTAGGAGTTTCACGAGAGGAAGCGTGTTCGATTGTACGTAACCTCCACTCCCATCGATGCTCTTTACTCCGCCATCAATCTCGCTCGCCGGTTATGACGGACGAACATATTCAGGCGTAACATTAGATTACGGTAAAATTACAAATTTATTCGCGCGAATACACTATTCGTGGAAATTCGTTCTATTCCGTATGTGTTTTATCTATTTCGAAATAATCGAGCGCCTCGCTCTCAGAAATCGGAGATTATTTATCAATTCTCTTGAGACATATTTTCGAAGATATATGTGCCTAAATTATGAAAGTAATTATGAAAGTGGTCCAAGTCATAATTTCCTGTTTCTAAAGAAACTGAGTAGCTGAATGACATTCCCGAAAGACCAGGTGTAAAAGTAGCTCCAGCGTTCCTGGCGATTATTCTGCGGATCTCTATGCGAGATAAACACGTGTCTGTATCAATTGCAAGAGAAACAGTAGCCATGTAAGAGTGGTTAGACCCGGAAAGGGGTTAATTAGTCGAGGCGGCGTAGAATCGTGGAGGAAAAACGGCTAGGGGGTGGGCTTGGGATCCTGTACGATCCGCGGCCGATCTCTCTCGGAGGCGTTCGTTATCCGTGATCGCGTGGAAGGTGAAGGAGAACCACAGCGGGTCGTAGAGACGGCGTCGTTCATACAGGCCGCGCGACGCCACTGTCGCAAGACCACCTACGACAAATGTGGCAGCCTGCAAATAATACCGGGCGTGTTGTACCACCAACGACAGGAGAGATAGAGGCCTCTAACTGCCAGCACGGTATCGTGGTTTAGTGCCTCTGATTACCTGCGCCGTGTCCCCGTTCCCCACCGGGTCCGGAGAGCCCAGGGCTCCTCCCCCGCGATGTGCCGTTGAAGCGGTCGCACGCGCACCATCACCATCACCATCACCATCACCGGAGTGTAACAACAACGGAGAGCAACAGCAACGGGAACCACGAACGCGCTGGAACACACGGATGCAGAAGGGAGAGGGAGCGAGAGAAGATCGCGGCGTCCCGTTCTCCCGAAGAGAGCACACTTCTCTCTCGGCAGAGAGCGTATAGGTACCTGGCTGCCGAACGCGTGAGATTCGCGGCCTGGATAGGACTCTAAACGACGGATCAGGACGTTCAGTATCTCACAATAATGGCGCACGGTGGAAGGCCTCCGATAAGGTCGGCCTCGCAGCTAGATTTAAGGGACGACGACGGACCGAGAGCAGCGGACCCGTAGCGAACGTTCCCCGTACTTCGATTGAGAATTATTGGTCCGTGTACGGACCGCGTATACCCTAAGTACGTGTGTACGGTTCGTTGGTTGGACCGTGGCCGTATTGCTACGAGGCGTATTGCTGGGCTATTGCCTGCGAGAGGCGCCCGTCACCCGACACTCGACACCCAACGCACAATACAACAACGCAAAGCCTTTCCAAACCGTTGTTATAGTACCGCCGCCGTGCCGCGCGCGCGATCCTGTAAGTATGTATAAGTACGTTCACCAGGCGGGCCGGGCCGATCCGTTCTGTGAATCACGCCACCAACCATTTTGCCGGCGAATGACGAAAAATCGCCGGACAAAAGGCGTTTCTTGTTCAGGCTGCTCGTTACACGCGGCCCCCGAACGATCCGCTTTGATAACCGTGGGCCAGGTGGGCGGCAGATGTTCCCGTAATCGTCGGAAACCGTAAGGACACCGACCGGGCTGCAGGATTGTTATTGGATTGTTTAACGCTCTGTCTGTCGGGAGCCTGTTAACGGGGACCCTGGAGTAAGTTATTGCTCGAAAATTACGGCTTCTTATCGTCTATAAGAAGTAAACTAAAAAGAAGCCTGTTGCGCTTCAAGACTATTTGTTATTCTGACAAAAATTCGCGAAAACGCCGCGACTCCGCGTCGCTGACGCAGGGGTGGCGCGATCGGATCGGCAATTGCTGGAGAAAGCGGATGATAACGCTTTCGCCCGTTTCCGCGCGAAGGAAATTGATAATCGCGGACAAATGAAACCCGCGAAAGGTCACGGAAGAAGCATCGGTTCTAGCGGTGCGGCGGAATGATAAGGATCTCGCGGCAACCGCTATCGGAGTTCCCGCGGAATGACCTTTCCGGTGGCCGCTTGCGAAATAGACTGTAACGAAAAGTTTGCCGTTGCGATTGAAATTAACGTACGCGGCCGGTGCGTAAGAATCGTTTGAACTCTCCGAGGGAAAGGCCTACTTTTCTTGGATGTGTACGTAGAAACGAACGGGCGGATGTACTTGTAGACGGGTACACCTCTTTCTTCGATACCATCCTCTTCCACCGGGGTCTCTCTCGCTCTGTTCGTTCCTGGCTCGTCTCTGGCGGCTGGCTCTCGAACAATAGCACCTTGGCTATACGGTGGATGAACTTCTGAGACTGGAATCGGCTCTGCCCACTCTATGAATTTCGTTTCCGTAAAAATGACTATAGAGAAGAGAGGTCGGCCGATCTAAGAGGCAACCTACATCCTACCGAGGTAAACGTACCAAAGTAAGTACAGACCTCGCCGGTGGATATCGCCGTGGCTCTCTGTATTACTCAAAAATAGAATGGGAAGAATCGTTTTGAGCCTCGGGACATCGCCCCATCGCATCGCAACGTGAATTATTCGCAGTTCGAACTCCGTGAAAGCTGGACAAAACTCATGTCTCCGATAATTATTTATTAATTACAAGCAAAACTAATTCTGGCATCACCTGTTTGCCAGAATGATAAACTGTCTTTACGAAACTACCCTTTGCTTGTTGTAACTCTTACTCAATTTTTTCCGTACCTTAGACACGCATATTATTACATATAAACATAATCTCGTTACGTCATGACCAGAGCACCCTGCGGTGAACCTTCCTCTTTCGAATGAACCCTCACCCAGCCCAAAATTTGCTCGTATAAGGACATTAAGCGAAAAATCGCAAACCCATATTTTCGATCCAACATCTAGTAAGATTCTAGTTATTTGCTAGTTTTGTCACGTGAGTATCCTACTTAAATCAACCAATGCCAAACAGTCACGTGCGGGGTACACGCACAACTTTGAGGTTACCCTGAACGTGCAATAGTTTGCAAATTATTAATATATTCTGTGTTGTTATTTTAGGTAAGTACAACAAATATCGATGTAGGTTTACATTAAATAAACCGTTTTTATTGTATTTTTTTTAAATTTATTGAGAAAAACACTAAGATGATCTTGCCCTGTAAATATTACTGCACGGGGCAAGTTCGTACTATTACGGTGGGGTAAATCCGTACTGTACGGGTGACTATAAAACTAAACAATATATTTAAGGCAATAAAAAGCATGTTGTAGCAGGCTTGATAACAACAAGGTTCGAAAGCATTTCTCAACTTTGTTTTAATATCACTGTATCCCCTTTCATATTTCACTATGAAAGTACATACATACTTGTATGCTTGGGTCCAAATAAGAAAGTACTGCTTCTGCTCATGTCGTTACGCGTCAGCCTCGTTGTAAAGTCTCTAGATCACCCACTACGTCATGAATATTCATATACCAGGTGACAAAAATTTCTAATTGTTTCGTTTTAACCTCTCAAACCGGTTTGATGTTTGTACAAACGTTACGTTGACGTACGTCAACGTAACCTCGTTACCTTGGCGCACAGTGGTCCAAAACGGTCGATTTAGGAGTGCGAAAGTTAAAAAACGAAACATGAAGTATGCATTTAATACTGTTTCTTACATCAGCACACATGTCTGCAGCAGCTAAAATCGACAATTTTACTTCTCAAATCAATTATTGTTAAGTGTGGTTGAAAGTAGCAGTATGAAAAGTACATCGATATAAAGGACATCCTTTCCACCTATTATTTATTGTTTAGAACGTTAATATTGATTCTAATTATAATAGCCGTGTTCAGAAGCATTAGGAAGATATGAAAGAAAATGAAACAATTTTTCGGAAATGTTTAAATAATGTTTCTCAAGGAAATATTAAGAAATTTATTTTTTAAGTTTGTCGTAGGAAATATTAATGATATTCGCCCGTATTCGCATTGATTTTTACATGAATATTAGGAATGAAATATGTAGTTTATGGTTTGATCAAATTTATTTTCAGAAAAATGCAGATTAGCAAGTTATTTTATTTTTTCTGGTACAGTTCGATGAGGAGTACGCGTGGGCCATACATATATAATAGACGTATTATTACATATATACATATATATGTTTATATCCACCTTATCTACCTTATTGTTTATATCCACCTCATTGTAATTTAAGTTCATTATTACGGAAGTGTTGATTGTTTTTCAATGTATTATTTTGGTTGCCGGTATTGCTAATTTATAAACAACGTAGCATAAAACAGTACTGTTTCAGTTATTTATGGTAAAACTCGATTACCAATTCCCCACATATCATGCCACTCGATGAACATCAAATGAGTCTATATCGTGAGACCTGTTAAAGAATGGACGCGGTAGCTTGATTTGTTTACAATTTGAATGAACCGATATTCATTCACGCCGCTAATTATCGAATGCCTATATACCTCTGTAAGAGGGTATTGCAAACCATCGTTTGGAATACGCATATCCCATCATTTTGTAGACCTATTTGTTTATTGCTGGAACATTGATGAATTGCGTGTTACACTTACGTACGAAGTCGAATAGGGAATGCTTGTAGAAACTTGATTCGCGCGCGTTCGAGCCACCCCCTATTTTTTTTTCTTTAACACGTTCCGTACCAAGCACTTTTTTGTGGCCTGAAGATCAAGTTTAACATGTACCACCGGTGGTACACATAACGTGTTAAAGATGTAGGAATAATACATTTACGTACACCCAGAAGGGGTAGTGTGGGACTCGGGGGACACAGGTGGTCGGTGTCCCCAATACCCACTAAAAACACCACACGTCTAGGACTGAGAGCTCTTTTCTCGCTCTCCAATGTCCTTGAGGACAGTCAAGGCCCCGCTATGTATTTGCATTTCTCCTGACTGCCTCTTTTCCCGGACTCCCCTCCACTCCTCGTTCAAGCCACCCCTAAATTTTCTCCACGTGTTATGGAAAATCCTGTATCTACTATGCGCACAGGATGATGTAAGAAATGGAAACAATTTTACGGAAAGAGGCGAATCTTCGTTTGACGTCTCAACAATGTCGATCAGAGATGCATTTATGCCAACAACGAGTAGCTGTAATTTCCGACAGCGACAAGATTGAGAAACGGTAAAAATATCTATATATTATGTTTAGCTGACTAAAATTGTGAAAGAGAAGAAGAAATTGCCAAGAGCGGTTCTTGATTCTTATTTTGCATAAAAGTCCGCGGTCTACTTCTAACTTGTCTCTGTCCTAACTGCACCGTCATCCGGCCGTCCATTATTTTCCATAAATCGCGGCGATTTGATTGAATATTTAGATCCATCGTTCGCATAATTAATATAGTATCATTGTATCCGTGATGCAATGTGCTAATATTGGCATAGCAAATTTGACTATTCGCTTTGCAAACCGATCACCTTCTCCGTGGAAAGCGGAATTCTGAATATGAAACAACTAAGAATGCAACGATTAACCTTTCTCAAATATACGATGAAAATGTCTCTCATGACATCGGCAAAATTGAAGGCCAGAGAGTAGATGCCGTAACAGCGGTATAGTTCGCTGCAGAGTTGGGCATTAATCGATTAAAATTTTAATCATGATTGATTAATTGTAAGATTAAAAAAAGAAATCGTCGGAAAATCGACGATTGATTCAATCGATTGATGAAGTTAATCGTCAATCGTTGATTAAATGAAGAAATAGTCGAAAAATCGACGATTGATTTAATCGTCAATTATTGGTTAAAAAAAGGAATCATCGACAAATCGGATGATTTAATTAATTGTTGAAGTTAATCGCCTCACGGTCTATCCATAAGAGAATTGACAGAAATGATAATATATTTCAACAAAAACATGATCGTAGCTTTCCAGGAAAAATAACTTCATACATAAAAGCACGTAAACAGAGTTTCTATTATAGACCAAATGACAATACACCTAAACTCAGTTTAAATTGTTTTCGGTATACATACAGTTCTGATTACGTATTTCATTTCGAAATTTCAGCAGTTGAATCATCAATTATCCGATTGACGATTAATAATCGTTAATCGCAATTAACGACTAAAGTAGAAATTTAATCGTTAACCGCAATTAACGATTAATAAGTATTTAATCGTTAACCACAATTAACCACTGAACGAGGAGATTAATTGTTAATTGCGATTAACGATTAAAGTAGAAATTTAGTCGTCAATCGTTGATTAAATTTTTGCCCAACTCTGGTTCGCTGCAGGGCCCGATTAGCACAAACAAATTGCGAAATCGCAAATAGCCAGCCAACTTTCGGGATTGATGACATTTAAGTGGCTGCCGATGGCGTCGCTCGCGACACCGTGCACATTCCTGCTAGACGACGAGATGTCGGATAAGCGTATGTAGAATAAATTTGTTCGATATGTAAAAAAATGTCATGTCTAAAACGTCCTTCCGCTCTATGTACAGTCTTTAAAGTCATCACTTCGTTAAAAATCACTTCTCGGTGGAAGTGATTATTCTTCGCTTCATCACGATTTCACCTCGAATCGGACAAACAATGACATTGCAGAAATAATTCGACCATCCTGAAGCATCTTCGAAACGAAGTCGTTCGCTTCCGCCAGCGTACTAAAAATATATAACACGTGTACCACCAGTGTGCTTCTGGGTTGCGGATTTTCATGGAAAATAAAATTGTGTCAATCGCAAGAGTACAGGAGCCACCAATAGATATTTATTTCTTTTCTTAACAATATTGTAGCGCATTCGATCTGCTGGTTCTATTTCAGTCAACTATTATCATCGAATTAGGCTCAGTCCCCAGCTGTTCCAAAGCCGATATCTTCGTCATGGGATCGCACGTTGTTTTCTCTAATTAGTTAACTCCCAAGTTTGTCGTAAATTGCGCTTATCCGCGGATCGAAGCGTCCATTCGTATTGCGTTGCTGTAGGTAAACGTCGAGAGGGTTGGAAACGGCGTGGACGAGTCAGGCGTTGGCGTAACGCAAAGGTTTGTCCCCGAGTTTTCGAATCGGACGCCGAAGCATTATTCACCCTCGTCATTTTCTCCTCTCTCATCGTCGGCTGGCCGATTCACTCTGCAAACAGTTTGTTCTATTCGTTTTCTGCAGCGTTGCTCGATTAACCCGAGACAAGATCGGGCTCTGGTACGATCACGAAACTCATTTGTTCCTTTATATCGTCTGCACACTCGGCCTTCGCCGTGCATTACTTACGTCCGTTTAGATCCTACCTGCTGAACCTTGTTTCCCCTATCGGCGCTTAGGATCTTTCGGGGAATATTCTGATTATGCGTTCGTGGAAACTGTTATTGACAGAAACCGGGGCCACGATGATGAATTTCGACGCTGGAAACGAACTTCGCCTATCTCTGCTCATCCCGAATTACCGCAGCTCCGCGGTGTCGTTGTCAACGCACGGTATTTTCCCCCAATCAGATTAAAATACGTAAAAATGAATATGTTGTGCTGAATAAATTTGTACAACTAGTGAGAATGTATTCCCGTTGGCGAGGCAAACACAATTGCCACAATCGTTCTCATATTTTTATAATTCTTCAGAAAAGGCCAACATAAGACCATTTTAAAGCACAACATTTCTTCTTATATTAAGATGACACTGAAATATTTTTAGGGTTCATAGAAAAATTGATAAAATCGTGAACAATCTAGGTTCACGGTAGTGCACCAGCCAAGTTCTCGCACTGCCTCCTTTTACGCGAAACAACTTAGCCGTTTTTTAGATGCTTATAACTCAATTTAGTAATTTGGTACACTTGTTAAATGTTTGTGTACTATCATGTCTCAATATTGACAAAACATTAATCTTCCAACATTAGTAGGTTCCGAGATATAGGACCTCAAAAATCGCTAAAGTCACTGACTGACTGACTGACATATCAAAACCTTTTTGGTACTTTCGATTGACTTACAAGCTTGAAATTTGGTACATAGGTCCACCATAACAAACACTCAAAGGAATAATTATAAAAGTTTAAAATTTTACACCTTAAAGGGGTTGTATTGAAAAAAAAACATTACGAAATAGGTACGTAGGATAGAATATAGCAGCATAACATATATAAGTATACGTTTTATTAGCTTCGAAGTCGCAACAAATAATGATGAAAAAAACAATAGCTCTGACATAAACAAAAGAAACTGCACCGAGCATCGTCTATAGCGGCGGGGGGCAAACGGATCCGAGCGTCGCCGGCAGAGTGTTAATCTTTGACAGATTGAATTTGGATTTTATCTTGCAGATTAGAAAAGGATTTTTTTCTTTGATACCTACTTGATAATCGATGAAATTTCAACAAAAATTGATGAAATCCGAACAGAAACATCCTGTAAACAGGAGCCAAGTTCGTTAGCTTAGAAATACCTCGTGCAATACTGAAAAAAGCGTTTGTAAAAATTAGTTTGAAAGAACGCTATTTCATTTTTAAAGAATTACATGGAAGGCTAAATTATTCAAACACTTGGCTGTTACTTTTTAAAGCAATGGCCATAAAAGGTGTTAGGTAGCGGCCAAGTTTGAATAATTTAGTCCTCCATGTAATTGTTTAAAAATTAAACAGCGTTCTTTTAAACTAATTTTTACAAACGCTTTTTTCAGTATTGCACGAGGTATTTCTAAGCTAACGAACTTGGCCGTATTTTGTTTGATCTCGCAAATTTTTACGGCCATAGGAACGTGGCTCCTGTTTACAGGATGTTTTTGTTAGGATTTGCCTTTACGTCTAGGTTGGAGGATGAAGCCTTCGGCTTCGAATCTCCAACAAAAAGTCACAACATTTACTCGATATCGTGGTCATTAACTGCTAGAAATCGTTCTCGCAATTATTGTATGATCGAGCAGCGTTTACTCGCTCGATCCGATACATTTCCCAACCCTCGAAAATGGCCGAGAATAATGCTAATTGCAAGTTGTGCTTCGTACCGAGCCGTTAATCGGCCATAAGGGACCGCTTGGAGCAATCTTCGGTGGCGATTGTTAGTTTCGCGATATTCCATTGGTCGCGGTAATCGCCAATGAAATCTGTGCCAGTTAATTACATAAATCTGTGAATGGCAGTCTGATTTTTCCGTGGCCGTCGCCAGTCGACAACACCGAGCAGATAACACGGTATCAGAAACATTGTGCACAATTACGTAGAGAAGAGGCCGCCCTGTTAGGCGAACCGACACCGACATAACGAAGCTATCGACAAGATCGCCTCCAATAATTGCGTGTCTGCATAGATAGAAAATGAGCATCGAAGCGAGGAGTGACAGAAGCGGACGAATCGGTGCATAACTCGATTCGTTTAACTATTTCCGTCTTCGATAGATTAATCGGAGATCCTTCTTGCCGTTCGATCAGTTACCAGGTAATCGTGACATGTTTCTTCTTCGTTCAATTGTGGCTATAATTTCTTGTTTCAAATCATTCTTGTCTTATTTAGTTCGAAATAATGTGATGTGAAATAACTGATAAACCCATTCTCTGTAAATTTTGACTTACAAGGGAAGGACCTCAAGTGCCCGACTTCGATTTTGATCATCTTTTGTGAGACGATGGTATATGGATCCCTAATGATGTCTGCAAAATATTAGGTGTAGTTACTCGACAGTTTTAAAGATATGAACAATTGAACTTTCACGCAACCTTCAAAACTTGAGCTGCAAATCATGGTATATCAACAAGGTATGAAAGTTTAATTGTTTATATCTTTAAAACTATTCAGTAACCACGCCTAATATGTTGCAGGCATAATTAGGGATCTATATACCATCATCTCACAAAAGTCGGACACTTGAGGTCCTTCCCTTATTAGACCACTTTCATAATTAGACAGCGGCTCTTCATGCGAAATGACAATTTTCAGTAGCTATTCATTAGACTGCGGATGTTTATGCAATTCTCAATTTTTACAAACAAATTTGAAGAAAGTGAAATCATGTAAAATGTTACTTTCAGTGGTAGTAGTTTTTGTGGATCCGAAATGAATAAAAATCGTAGCAAATTCTGTAGAATTTTATTTTCTAGCATTTTTTGACAATTTTTTGAAGCCATAAATGCATAAAGATCCGCAGTCTACACTGAGAAAAAAATCCTGTCGAAACAAAAAAAATATATGTTGATTCGATAAGATGTACTATTGAATAGTGCCAATATCATATGAACTTATTTTAATATTTAATACTATTGAATTTCAATAACAAAACTCATTTCCGCCAATCATATAAGCCAATAGCTTGACCATCAATGTTTTCAAAAAAGTAAGATATGGCCTCGAACCAATTCCAGTATAAATCAATACATTTCTCAAATTTTTTTAACAACATATCTGATTGAAGGAAAAAAAGAAATATTACGAATAATAATATACGGTATTGAATCAAATACTATTTTCT